>JAUMJJ010000089.1:0-389363 GCA_033556795.1 Tapera naevia | reverse complement strand
GGTACCGAGGGATGAGGGTGGGTAATAGGGGAAAAAGGGGGGGGCAAGGGGTACAGAGGACAGCTGGGGGTACCAGGAAATGAGAATGAAGGGGGAGCAGGGGAGGGGGAGAAATGGAAAGCAGGGGGAAAGGGGAGGGTACTGGCAAACAGGGGGGGTGGGGGGTGGTTTCTGGGGAATGGGGGTGGGAGGGCAATTGGTAACACCCCCCATCTCTGCAGCCACGAGTGTCCCGTCGCCCTCCGGTTCGGTCCCCGGTGCTGCGGCACCGTTCCGGCCGCTCTTCAATGATTTCGGGCCCCCATCCATGGGCTATGTGCAGGTCGGGGGGGGGTGGCAAGGGTGGGGGGTCCAGGGCAAGGGGGAGAGACTGGGACCAGGGTGGGGGGCATCAAGAGGACCGGGAATAGGGCTGGGGGCACTGGGGAGACTGGAGAGGGGCAGTGGTGGGACAAAAATTGGGGGGCCAGGGGATGGGGGACACAGGGCAGTGAGCTGGGGGAGTTGGGGGGTGCAGGGGGGCCAGGACAGGGGGTGTGGGAGAGGGAGGGGTGGTGGCTGGGACTGGGACCAGGACTGGGGGTACTGAGGGTGGGGGTGGTGGCAGAACTGGGGGCTGATGATCAGGGGGTTACGGGACAGAGAGTGGGAGTGTCTGTTCCCAGGAACTGGGAAGGGCGGTGGTGGGAACTGGGACCAGGGCTGGAGGCACTGGGAGGACTTGAGAGGGACAGCAGTGGGACAGGGAGTGTGTTGGGGGTGATGGGACTGGGAGTTGGGGGTGTAGTGGGGCTAAGACAGGGGATGGGGGGACTGGGAGGGGCAGTGGTGAGGACTGGGAAGGGGGGGGTGGCAGTGGAACTGGGGGCTGATGACCGTGGAGGGGGTGGGGGGGTGACAGTACCTGGGCGTGAGGGGAGCGGAACAGGGGACAGGAAGGGACAACCAGGAGTGGTAATGGGATTGGGAGACCGGGAATGTGAGGGACAACCCAGGGGGGTGGGAGGTGACCAGACCAGAGGTGGGGGGGACTGGGACTGGGGAGGGACAAGGAGGGGAGGATGATGGGACTGGGGGTGGGGGGATCATGGACACTGAGAGGAGAGGGGACAGGAGGTGGTGGGACCAGGGGAGGAGGTGATAGGACAGGGGGGGTGGGGACCTGGGGGGTGGCTCTCAGCCCCTTTGTGCCCCCTTTTTTCACACACACCCCCCTCGCCCCCCCCAAGGCAATGAAGCCCCCCGGGGCTCAGGGGTCGCAGAGCACCTACACCGACCTGCTCTCCGTCATCGAGGAGATGGGGAAGGAGATCCGACCCACCTACGCCGGCAGCAAGAGTGCCATGGAGCGGCTGAAGCGGGGTATGGGGGTGACACCCACCCTCCACCCCACCTGGGGGGGGTCCCCTACCCCACAGAGGGGGCTGGGTGACGGGGTAGGGATGCTGATACGGGGTGTCCTTCTCCTTCCCACAGGAATCATCCACGCCCGGGCGCTGGTCAGGGAGTGCCTGGCAGAGACAGAGCGTAACGCCCGCACGTAACGGCTGCTGGCACCCGGGACCCCCCCCCCACCCTCAAAAAAGCCCAGGACCCCCAGTGTCCCTGCCCTGCTGCCCTGTGCTCTCTGGTTGCTTTCTAAATCCCTGTTTTTATAAATAAAGGATGTGGTTGGGAATCTGCAGCAGGTTGTGTTGTCCCCCTGCAGTGGGGGTGTTGCTAAGCTGGCTGTGCTGGTGACACGAGGACCGGCGGGGGATCAGTGCCCCGGGGACACTGGGGAAGGATTGGGATGGGGAAAGGCTTGGTGGGGGGCTGTGGGGCTGCAACAGGGGAGCTGGGGGTGCAGGGGGCTGTGGGGCTGAACCTTGAGGGTGTGGGAGTGTGTGGGACTGGAACTGGAGGGTATGTGGGGCTGAGCTGAGCATGGAGAGCTGGGGGTGCAGGGGGTTGGGGGCTGAGCCTGGGGGAGGTGGAGGATGGAGGGGAATGGGAGGCTGAGTACAGAGCCTGGGGGTGCAGGGGGGCTGGAGCTGGGGGTGCAGGGGGCTGTGGGGCTGAGCACAGAGGCTGGGGGTGCAGGGGGGCTGGAGCTGGGGGTGCAGGGGGGCTGAGCGCAGAGCCTGGGGGTGCAGAGGAGCTGTGGGGCTGAGCACAGAGGCTAGGGGTGCAGGGGGGCTGGAGCTGGGGGTGCAGGGGGCTGAGCACAGAGGCTGGGAGTGCAGGGGGGCTGGAGCTGGGGGTGCAGGGGGCTGTGGGGCTGAGCACAGAGCCTGGGGGTGCAGGGGGGCTGGAGCTGGGGGTGCAGGGGGCTGTGGGGCTGAGCACAGAGCCTGGGGGTGCAGGGGGGCTGGAGCTGGGGGTGCAGGGGGCTGTGGGGCTGAGCACAGAGGCTGGGGGTGCAGGGGGGCTGGAGATCAGGGTGCAGGGAGCTGTGGGGCTGAGCACAGAGGCTGGGGGTGCAGGGGGGCTGGAGATCGGGGTGCAGGGGGCTGTGGGGCTGAGCACAGAGCCTGGGGGTGCAGGGGGCTGTGGGGCTGAGCACAGAGGCTGGGGGTGCAGGGGGCTGTGGGGCTGAGCACAGAGGCTAGGGGTGCAGGGGGGGCTGGAGCTGAGGGTGCAGGGGGCTGAGCACAGAGGCTGGGGGTGCAGGGGGGCTGGAGCTGGGGGTGCAGGGGGCTGTGGGGCTGAGCACAGAGTCTGGGGGTGCAGGGGGGCTGGAGCTGGGGGTGCAGGGGGCTGTGGGGCTGAGCACAGAGGCTGGGGGTGCAGGGGGGCTGGAGATCGGGGTGCAGGGGGCTGTGGGGCTGAGCACAGAGCCTGGGGGTGCAGGGGGGCTGGAGATCGGGGTGCAGGGAGCTGTGGGGCTGAGCACAGAGCCTGGGGGTGCAGGGGGGCTGGAGATCGGGGTGCAGGGAGCTGTGGGGCTGAGCACAGAGCCTGGGGGTGCAGGGGGCTGTGGGGCTGAGCTGCATCCCGCCTGAGAAGTGCAGGAATGGCCAAATCCCTCTTCATACACTTAAAAAAAAAGAGCCTTTTTTTTTCGTTTTCAATAAACCCCCCTTTTCCCCCAGGCTGGGGATGTCCTTCCCGGGTCCGGTCGTTGCCCACGCGGGATGCCCACGCAGGGCTCTCACCGCCTTCCTCTCTCCCTGACGTCACGCTGCCTCCTCCCCCCCGCTACGTCACGGCAGCCCCCGGCTGTGACGTCACGGGCGGAGGCAGCGCAGGTGCAGCGGGGGCGAGGGGGGGCGAAAAGAGCCGAAGGGGGCGGGGGGGGGCGAGCGGAGCCGAAAAGAGCCGAAGAGAGCCGAAGGGGGGCGGGCGGAGCCGAAGAGATACGAAGAGAGCCAAAGAGAGCTGAAGAGAGCCAAAGAGAGCCGAACGGAGCCGAAGGGAGCCAAAGAGATACAAAGGGAGCCAAAGAGATATGAAGAGAGCCAAAGAGAGCCAAAGAGATACGAAGAGATACAAAGGGAGCCAAAGAGAGCCGAAGAGAGCCGAAGAGAGCCAAAGAGATACGAAGGGAGCCAAAGAGAGCCAAAGAGATACAAAGAGATATGAAGAGAGCCAAAGAGAGCCAAAGAGATATGAAGGGAGCCAAAGAGAGCCAAAGAGATACAAAGAGATATGAAGAGAGCCAAAGAGAGCCAAAGAGATATGAAGAGATACAAAGGGAGCCAAAGAGAGCCAAAGAGAGCCGAAGGGAGCCGAAGGGAACCAACGAGAGCTGAAAAGAGTCGAAGGGAGCCAAAGGGAGCCAAAGGGAGCCAAAGGGAGCCGAAGAGAGCCAAAGGGAGCCGAAGAGATACGAAGAGAGCCGAAAGGAACCGAAGAGAGCCGAAAGGAACCAAAGAGAGCCAAAGAGAGCCAAAGAGAGCCGAAGGGAGCCGAAGAGAGCCAAAGGGAGCCGAAGAGATACGAAGAGAGCCGAAAGGAACCGAAGAGAGCCGAAAGGAACCAAAGAGAGCCGAAGAGAGCCAAAGAGAGCCAAAGAGAGCCAAAGAGAGCCAAAGAGAGCCAAAGAGAGCCGAAGGGAACCAACGAGAGCCAAAGGGAGCCGAAGAGAGCCAAAGGGAGCCGAAGAGAGCCAAAGGGATATGAAGAGAGCCAAAGAGATACGAAGGGAGTGGAAGAGATACGAAGAGAGCCAAAGGGAGCCAAAGAGAGCCAAAGGGAGCCGAAGAGAGCCAAAGGGAGCCAAAGAGAGCCAAAGGGAGCCAAAGAGAGCCAAAGGGAGCCAAAGAGAGCCAAAGGGAGCCAAAGAGAGCCAAAGGGAGCCAAAGAGAGCCAAAGGGAGCCAAAGAGAGCCAAAGAGATACGAAGGGAGTGGAAGAGATACGAAGAGAGCCAAAGGGAGCCGAAGAGAGCCAAAGGGAGCCAAAGGGAGCCAAAGAGAGCCAAAGAGATATGAAGAGAGCCGAAGAGAGCCGAAGAGAGCCGAAGAGAGCTGAAGGGAGCCGAAGAGATACAAAGAGAGCCGAAGTGAGCCAAAGAGAGCTGAAGGGAGCCGAAGAGATACAAAGAGAGCCAAAGAGAGCCGAAGAGAACCAAAGAGATACGAAGAGAGCCAAAGAGATATGAAGAGAGCCAAAGAGATATGAAGAGAGCCAAAGTGAGCCGAAGGGAGCCGAAGGGAGTTGAAGGGAGCCGAAGAGATACGAAGAGAGCCAAAGAGAGCCGAAGAGATACGAAGGGAGTGGAAGAGATACGAAGAGAGCCAAAGGGAGCCGAAGAGAGCCAAAGGGAGCCGAAGAGAGCCAAAGGGAGCCAAAGAGAGCCAAAGAGATATGAAGAGAGCCGAAGAGAGCTGAAGTGAGCCGAAGAGAGCTGAAGGGAGCCGAAGAGATACAAAGAGAGCCGAAGAGAGCCGAAGTGAGCCGAAGAGAGCTGAAGGGAGCCGAAGAGATACAAAGAGAGCCGAAGTGAGCCGAAGAGAGCTGAAGGGAGCCGAAGAGATACAAAGAGAGCCAAAGAGAGCCGAAGAGAACCAAAGAGATACGAAGAGAGCCAAAGAGATATGAAGAGAGCCAAAGAGATATGAAGAGAGCCAAAGTGAGCTGAAGGGAGCCGAAGGGAGTTGAAGGGAGCCGAAGAGATACGAAGAGAGCCAAAGAGAGCCAAAGAGATACGAAGGGAGTGGAAGAGATACGAAGAGAGCCAAAGGGAGCCGAAGAGAGCCAAAGGGAGCCGAAGAGAGCCAAAGGGAGCCGAAGAGAGCCAAAGAGATATGAAGAGAGCCAAAGAGATATGAAGAGAGCCAAAGAGAGCTGAAGTGAGCCGAAGAGAGCTGAAGGGAGCCGAAGAGATACAAAGAGAGCCAAAGAGAGCCGAAGAGAACCAAAGAGATACGAAGAGAGCCAAAGAGATATGAAGAGAGCCAAAGAGATATGAAGAGAGCCAAAGTGAGCTGAAGGGAGCCGAAGGGAGTTGAAGGGAGCCGAAGAGATACGAAGAGAGCCAAAGAGAGCCAAAGAGATACGAAGGGAGTGGAAGAGATACGAAGAGAGCCAAAGGGAGCCGAAGAGAGCCAAAGGGAGCCGAAGAGAGCCAAAGGGAGCCGAAGAGAGCCGAAGTGAGCCGAAGAGAGCTGAAGGGAGCCGAAGAGATACGAAGAGAGCCGAAGGCAGCCGAAGGGGCGGGGGGGGCGAGCGCAGCCGAGGGAGCCGAGAAGAGCCGAAGGGGCGGGGGGGGCGGCGGGGGGGGGCGAGCGCAGCCGAGGGAGCCGCGGGCGGGGCCGAGCGGGGCCGAGCGGGCGGGGGGCGCGTTGCCATGGGAGCGGGGCGGGCCCGGGGGCGTCGCATCGGGCATCGGTCCGGTCCGGGCCGGGCCCTACCGGTGTAACGGCGGCCCCCGCGGGCGCTGCCCCCCGGCGCCATGCTCATCAAGGAGTACCACATCCTGCTGCCCATGAGCCTGGAGGAGTACCAGGTGGCCCAGCTGTACATGATCCAGGTGGGGCTGGGGGTGCGGGGGGCTGCGAGAGCCTGGGGGGCTGAGCACGGGGGTGCAGGGGGCTGGGGGGCTGAGCTTGGGGGTGCAGGGGGTTGGGGGGCTGATCTTGGAGGGTGCAAGAGCCTAGGGGGCTGAGCATGGGGGTGCAGGGGCCTGGGGGGCTGAGCTTGGGGGTGCAGGGGGCTGGGGGGCTGAGCATGTGGAGCTGGGGTTGCAGGGTGCTGGGGGGCTGAGCACGGGGGTGCAGGGGGCTGAGCACGGGGGTGCAGGGGGCTGAGCATGGGGGTGCAGGGGGCTGGGGGGCTGAGCACGGGGGTGCAGAGGCCTGGGGGGCTGAGCTTGGGGGTGCAGGGGGCTGGGGGGCTGAGCTTGGAGGGTGCAAGAGCCTAGGGGGCTGAGCACGGGGGTGCAGGGGGCTGGGGGGCTGAGCACGGGGGTGCAGGGGGCTGGGGGGCTGAGCTTGGGGGGTGCAGGGGGCTGGGGGGCTGAGCTTGGAGGGTGCAAGAGCCTAGGGGGCTGAGCACGGGGGTGCAGGGGCCTGGGGGCCTGAGCATGTGGAGCTGGGGGTGCAGAGTGCTGGGGGGCTGAGCACGGGGGTGCAGGGGGCTGGGGGGCTGAGCATGTGGAGCTGGGGGTGCAGGGGGCTGGGGGGCTGAGCTTGGGGAGTGCAGGGGGCTGGGGGGCTGAGCTTGGGGAGTGCAGAGTGCTGGGGGGCTGACCTTGGGGGTGCAGGTGGCTGCAAGAGCCTGGGGGGGCTGAGCTTGGGGGTGCAGAGTGCTGGGGGGCTGAGCGTGGGGGTGCAGGGGGCTGGGGGGCTGAGCTTGGGGGGTGCAAGAGCCTGGGGGGGACTGAGTATATGGAGCTGGGGGTGCAGAGTGCTGGGGGGCTGAGCATGGAGAGTGCAAGAGCCTGGGGGGCTGAGCATGTGGAGCTGGGGGTGCAGGGGGCTGTGCACCTGAACAAAGAGCCTGAGGGCGACGTGGGTCTGTGGGGCTGAGCAGGGAGATTAGGGGTGCAGGGAGCTGAGGGGTGCAGGGGTCTGTGGGCTGAGCATGGAGAGGTTGGGAGTGCAGGATGCTGTGGGGGTGTAAGAGGCTGGGGGGCTGCGTGTGGGAAACCAGGGGGTGCATGGGGCTATGGGGCTGAGCACGGAGCTTGGGGTGCAAGGGGCCTGCTGGGCCTGGAGGTGCAGGGAGCTGTGGGGTGCAGGGAGCTGTGGACCTGAACGCAGAGTCTTTTGGGGTGCTGTGGGGCTGAGCATGGGGAGTTGGGGCTGTGGGGCTGGGGTTGTGGCATGCAGGGGTTTATAGACCTGAATATGCAACCTGAAGTGTGCAAGGGTCTGTTGGGCTGAGCATGGAGTCTGGAGGGAACAGGGGGTGCTGGGGCTGGAGCTGAGGGGTGCAGGGAGCTGTGGACCTGAATTTGGAGCCTGAGGAGGTGCAAGAGTCTGTGGGGATGAGCAGGGGGAGCTGGGGGTGCAGGGAACTGTGGGGCTGAGCGTGGGGAGCTGGGGGTGCAGGGAGCTTTGGGGCTGAGCGTGGAGATCTGGGGGTGCAGGGAGCTGTGGGGCTGAGTGTGGGGAGCTGGGGGTGCAGGGAGCCGTGGGGCTGAGCGTGGAGATCTGGGGGTGCAGGGAGCCGTGGGGCTGAGCGTGGAGATCTGGGGGTGCAGGGAGCCGTGGGGCTGAGCGTGGAGATCTGGGGGTGCAGGGAGCCGTGGGGCTGAGCGTGGAGATCTGGGGGTGCAGGGAGCCGTGGGGCTGAGCGTGGAGATCTGGGGGTGCAGGGAGCTGTGGGGCTGAGCGTGGGGATCTGGGGGTGCAGGGAGCTGTGGGGCTGAGCGTGGGGAGTTGGGGGTGCAGGGAGCCGTGGGGCTGAGCGTGGAGATCTGGGGGTGCAGGGAGCTGTGGGACTGAGCGTAGGGATCTGGGGGTGCAGGGAGCCGTGGGGCTGAGCATGGGGAGCTGGGGGTGCAGGGAGCCGTGGGGCTGAGCGTGGAGATTTGGGGGTGCAGGGAGCCGTGGGGCTGAGTGTGGGGAGCTGGGGGTGCAGGGAGCCGTGGGGCTGAGCGTGGAGATCTGGGGGTGCAGGGAGCTGTGTGGCTGAGCGTGGGGATCTGGGGGTGCAGGGAGCCGTGGGGCTGAGCGTGGAGATCTGGGGGTGCAGGGAGCCGTGGGGCTGAGCGTGGAGATCTGGGGGTGCAGGGAGCTGTGGGGCTGAGCGTGGAGATCTGGGGGTGCAGGGAGCTGTGGGGCTGAGCGTGGGGATCTGGGGTTGCAGGGAGCTTTGGGGCTGAGCGTGGAGATCTGGGGGTGCAGGGAGCTGTGGGGCTGAGTGTGGGGATCTGGGGGTGCAGGGAGCCGTGGGGCTGAGCGTGGAGATCTGGGGGTGCAGGGAGCCGTGGGGCTGAGCGTGGAGATCTGGGGGTGCAGGGAGCTGTGGGGCTGAGCGTGGGGATCTGGGGGTGCAGGGAGCCGTGGGGCTGAGCGTGGAGATCTGGGGGTGCAGGGAGCTGTGGGGCTGAGCGTGGAGATCTGGGGGTGCAGGGAGCTGTGGGGCTGAGCGTGGGGATCTGGGGGTGCAGGGAGCTGTGGGGCTGAGTGTGGGGAGCTGGGGGTGCAGGGAGCTGTGGGGCTGAGCGTGGGGATCTGGGGGTGCAGGGAGCCGTTGCACTGATCACAGATTCTGGAGGATATGGGTGACCCAAAGTTGTCCCCAGGGGTCTGGCAGGGTGAAAGGGAGTTGCTGGGTGTCAGGTGGGTTTAGGGACTCAGAGCCAAGCAGGGGGTCCCGGGAGCAGGTGTGGGACAGGGGTGGTGGGGGGGGGGGCTGGAGGACCCCAGAGGCCTGTGTGGTACCAGCCCTTAGGGACGTGTGGGTCCGAGGCTGGGGGTCCTGGGTGGGGGTGCTGCGCTCATCCTGCGGCTCTTCCTGCAGAAGAAGAGCCGGGAGGAATCGAGCGGCGAGGGCAGTGGGGTGGAGATCCTGGCCAACAGGCCCTACAGCGACGGCCCCGGCGGCAGCGGCCAGTACACCCACAAGATCTACCACGTGGGCTCCCACATTCCCAGCTGGTTTCGGGCACTGCTCCCCAAAGCTGCCCTCCAGGTGGAGGAGGAATCCTGGAACGCCTATCCCTACACCCGCACCAGGTGGGATGCGATGGGGCTGCAGGGGTGCCCTGGTGCAGGGGTGCCCTGGTGCAGGGGTGCCCTGGTGCAGGGGTTCCCCTGGTGCAGGGGTTCCCCTGGTGCAGGGGTGCCCGTGCTGCCAGGCTCATCCCCATCTCTCGGGCATCCTCCAGGTACACCTGCCCCTTCGTGGAGAAGTTCTCCATCGAGATCGAGACGTACTACCGGCCCGACGCGGGCCAGCAGACCAATGTCTTCAACCTCAGCGCAGCTGAGAAGAGGCAGAGGATTTTGGGTGTGTATGGCCCCAGCGAGGCTGGATTTCGGGGTGCTTGGCCATGACCCGATGCCCGCTGGCGTTCCCACGCGGCGCTCGCCAGGCTGGGCCTGTGGATGTGCCACGGTGCCCAAGGGGCTCCTCTTTGCCAGCCCCAACGTGCTCGGCTTTGCTCTCCCCGCTGGCCCTCACGTGCTGGAGAGGCAGGAGAAGACACCTGTGCCCCAAAGTCCCTGCTCCGAGCCCCCTGCCTGCTCCCTAGGATCCTCATTAAAGAGGTTTTGGGGGGCAATTTCATCCTCTGCCTTCTTCCCTTGCCTGGATCCCTCACCCGGGGTCCTGCTCAGGGTGGTGGTTGAGTCCCCATTCCTGGGGGTGTTCAAAAGATGAGCAGATGAGTTTCTTGTGCATCTGCTTTAACAGTGGACAGGGACGGTTGGACTCGCTGATCTCAGAGGTCTTTTCCAACCGGATGATTCTGGGATTCTGTATTTGCTCACAGCCCTCCCCTTCCTGATCTCACCCCGCTTCCGTCTCCTTCACTGTCCCAGCCCCTGTCCCACTCGCTCTGGCACAGCTTTGCCTTCCCAGTTCCCACTCCTGGGAAGCCACACCAGGCTCCCACAGGGCATTTTGGATCAGCTGGAGGAGGGGGAGCTGGAAAAGCATGTCCTCGTTATCCCCACCCCGTGTCCTGCTTCCCCTGCTCCCCAGGGCTTCGCTCCACATCGCTCCCTGGCTCCGGCCTCCTCCAGCGCTTGCTGAGGGGACCGCCGAGGCAGAGTTGGGAGCCTGGGGGTGGGATCCCTCCCTGGCTGGCAGGTTTGGCCCTGGTGCTGCAGCCTCTCCTTCCCTGCGGTGTCGTTTTAGGTGCTGGAGCGCAGAGCGTGACGCGCTGCCTCTTAAAATGGAGGCCTAAAATAGGCACTCGGAGGAAATGATTCATCTGACCTATTTCTCTCATTGGCTCTTGCGGAACCGGGGATGTCCGGCCAGGATGCTGGTGGTTTGGACCAGGGAGGCCAAATTCTATCCCTACCACCAGCAGGCAGCGACCAGGGCCGAGCAGATAGCGGGCAGGACACGGCCTTGTGCCCGCTGCCCGCTGCCCTGCCTGATTTCCCATCCCTGTGCCCATCCCGTGGGCTTCCCACAGGGCACGCTGCATCCCGGGTGGCTGCTGCCTCCCACTGGGGTGGGATTGGCCCCAGGGTGGACCCTACTGGGATTTTCTTTGCTCTAAACCCCATCTTGCATTCCAAAAGATGATGGAATAATAAGGTCAGGGCAAGCCACAGGGATAACCAACTCCTCGCCAAGTTTCTCCCAGTGGCAAGAGCAAACAGACCCATTGGTCATCGCTGCTTGTGGCCAACGGGTCCTGGCCCAGCTCCTCGTTGCCAACCACGAGCCACTTGGCCATCCCATTGGGCACTGATTTAAGGGCTTGTGTTCCCTTTTCCTCTGTGTCCGTGCTGTGCATCAGCCCTGGGGCCGGGCAGTGGTGGTTTTGTGGGGTCAGGGCATCTCTAGTGTCCTTGGCACAGCTGTGGAGCTGCTCTACCCTTTGGACAGGGCTAATCTGGGGTACAAAGGGCAGGGAGATGTGTCCCCCCCCTGTGCCAGCCCTGGGATGTACTTTCAGCCTCTTAATTTAGACATTGGAGCTGCTTTCCCACCCCATGGGGTCTTTTGAAGGCTGGGCAGGTTCGGAGGGGTTTGCATTTCAGCTCCTCACCACGGGAGAAGCCCCACTTCAGAGCTCCTGCCTTGCAGCTGTCCCTTGCTTTCTGAGTCACCAAAGTCCTTTTTTCCCCCCTTTTATTTTGCCTGAGCTGGAGAAACAGGCCACCAGGTGCCTTGGTGTCATCAGTGGGGGCAAAGAACTGCAGGCAGATCCTGGAGATGCACTGGGGGGACTGGTGGGAGACAACTCTGTGGGAAAGGTCCTGGGGGCCAGCAGGGAGCCCTGGGACACCCCCGCAGTATCCCCCAAAACCCATCTGGAAGGAGCTGGTGTGGAGATGGAGCTGGAGCAGCCAAACTGGAGGAGACTTTGTGCAGGGTTGGGCCCGAGCAGCCCCCACAAGGTCTGTTGGGTCATGTTTTCCTGGGTGAACCCCCCCCTCCAGTTTTGGGGAGAGGGGGATTTTGCCATCGCGTCCTCCGACTCCACGTGATTCGGCTGCGTTCGCTGCCCCGTTACTGCCCTTGGGTGTGTTGAGGGCTTCTGGTGGGGCTCAGCACGGTGCTGAGCTCCTCCTTCCAGCTCTCCTCAACCCCTGCATCCCCCCGGGGTCGCTGGGGCCGCTCTCCCAGCTGCCAAATCTCCTGGCTAATGCGGGGATTTGTGTCAGCCCCGGCTCTCCGTACGCCTCGCCGCCTCCCCCCGCGCCGCCCGGCGCCTCTCGCAGGGCATGGGACCCCTTGGGCTGCACCCATGGGTGCCTCGGTCGGTGCAGCCATAGGGGGGGAGGCCGTTTCCTGCTGGCTGTTGGCCTTGTGGGAATAATTTACAGGAGCCCACTCTCACCAGTCACTGTCCCTGGAGGTGTTTAAACTGCAGGGAGAGGAGTTTCTTAGGGACTTGAAAGGCAGGTCCTGCCAGACCAACTGGATCTCCTTCTATGACAAGGTCACCCGGTTAATGGATGAGGGAGAAGCTGTGGATGTGCTGTACCTGGACTTCAGTAAAGCCTCTGACACCCTTTTCTCAGGGTGTTCTGATTGAGAAACCGGCTGCCCTTGGTCTGGACAGGCACAGCCTCTGCTGGGTGAAAAACTGCCTGGATTGAGGGCCCAGAGGATGGTGGGGGATGGAGTTAAATCCAGTTGCAAACCAGTCACGAGTGGTGTCCCCAGGGTTCAGTGCTGGAGCCAGTCCTGTTCAATATCTTTATCAATGATCTGGATGAAGGGATCGAGGGCACCCTGAGCAAGTTTTCAGATGAAGCCAAGCTGGATGGAAGTGTTGATCTGCTTGAAGGAAGGGAGGCTCTGCTGAGGGACCTGGACAGGCTGGATCCATGGGCCAAGGCTCTGCAGAGGGATCTGGACAGGCTGGATCCATGGGCCAAGGCTCTGCAGAGGGATCTGGGCAGGCTGGATCCATGGGCCAAGGCTCTGCAGAGGGATCTGGACAGACTGGATCCATGGGCCAAGGCTCTGCTGAGGGACCTGGACAGGCTGGATCCATGGGCCAAGGCTCTGCAGAGGGACCTGGACAGGCTGGATCCATGGGCCAAGGCTCTGCAGAGGGACCTGGACAGACTGGATCCATGGGCCAAGGCTCTGCTGAGGGACCTGGACAGGCTGGATCCATGGGCCAAGGCTCTGCAGAGGGACCTGGACAGGCTGGATCCATGGGCCAAGGCTCTGCTGAGGGACCTGGACAGGCTGGATCCATGGGCCAAGGCTCTGCAGAGGGACCTGGACAGACTGGATCCATGGGCCAAGGCTCTGCTGAGGGACCTGGACAGGCTGGATCCATGGGCCAAGGCTCTGCAGAGGGACCTGGACAGGCTGGATCCATGGGCCAAGGCTCTGCTGAGGGACCTGGACAGGCTGGATCCATGGGCCAAGGCTCTGCAGAGGGATCTGGACAGGCTGGATCCATGGGCCAAGGCTCTGCAGAGGGATCTGGACAGGCTGGATCCATGGGCCAAGGCTCTGCAGAGGGATCTGGGCAGGCTGGATCCATGGGCCAAGGCTCTGCTGAGGGACCTGGACAGACTGTATCCATGGGATGAGACCAAAAGGATGAGGTTCAACAACACTAAGTGCTGGGTCCTGCACTTGGGTCACACCAACCCCAGGCAGCTCCAGGCTTGGGGAAGAGCAGCTGGAAAGGTGCCTGGAGGAGAAGGCCCTGGGGGTGTTGGTCAACAGGGGCTGAACATGAGGCAGCAGTGGCCCAGGGGGCCAAAAAGACCAATGGCATCTTGGGCTGTGTCAGACACAGCGTGGGCAGCAGGAGCAGGGGAGGGATTGTCCCCCTGCACTCAGCACTGGGGAGGCCACCCCTGGAATCCTGGGGTCACCTTTGGGCCCCTCACTCCAAGAAGGCCCTGGAGGGGCTGGAGAGCGTCCAGAGAAGGGAACTGGGGAAGGGGCTGGAGAACAGGGGTTGTGGGAGCAGCTGAGGGACCTGGGGGGGTTTGGTCTGGAGAAGAGGGGGCTGAGGGGAGACCTCATCCCTGTCCACAGCTGCCTGAGAGGAGGCTGTGGCAGAGCCAGTGTTGATCTCTTCTCTCAAGTGAGAGGGGATGGGACAAGGGGAAATGGCCATGAGTGGTGCCAGGGGAGGGTCAGACTGGATGTTGGGAAGAATTTCTTCACTGAAAGGGTTTTCAGGCCCTGGCACAGCTGCCCAGGGAGGGGGTGGAGTCCCCATCCCTGGAGGGGTTTAAAAACAAGAGTGATGAGTTTTTTAAGGACAGGGTTTAGCGGAGGATGGGGGAGGTTGGACTCGATGGTCTCCAAGGTCTTTTCCAACCGGAAGATTCTATGATTTAGTAAGAGGACAGGGACAGTTGGACTGGATGATCTCAGAGGTCTTTTCCAACCAGATGATTCCATGATTCTGATGTTTGTGCATTTTGCCCCACTTCTCAGCCCAAAGGTGGGGTCCCACCCCCCGGGCGTCTCCTCGCCAAGGTGATGAGCACCGTTTTCTCCACAGACACCATCGACATCGTGCGTGACCCCATCTCCCCGGGGGAATACAAACCCGAGGAGGATCCCAAACTCTACCACTCGGTCAAGACGGGCCGGGGCCCACTGGGGGATGACTGGCTGGAGGCAGCTGCTGCTGGACCCCTCATGTGCGCCTACAAGCTCTGCAAGGTGGAGTTCCGCTACTGGGGGATGCAGTCCAAAATCGAGCAGTTCATCCACGATGTGGGTGAGTGTGGAGATTCCCCTCGGCCCCTGGCATCTTGGCAATGCTGGGAGGGCACATCTGGGGAGCCCCGAGGCCACTCTTGGGCTTACACCACCCCCTCTACCCCCTCCCCACCCCGGCTCATCTTCCCACCTACAGGGCTGCGGAAGGTGATGCTGCGCGCCCATCGCCAGGCTTGGTGCTGGCAGGATGAGTGGACAGACCTGACCATGGAGGAGATCAGGCAGCTGGAGGAGGAGACAGCCAGGATGCTGGCACAGAAGATGGCCAAGTGTGGCGAGGCCGAGGAGCCCCCCAGCGCCGGGCCCAGCCCGGAGGGGCGGCCGGAGCCGGGGAGTCCCTGCGGGCAGGAGGGGGCCGAGCTCCAAGGAGGGGCTGATGCCTCCCCTGATGATTCCTTTGCCAAGCAGTGGTCCACCTCTTCCCGGTCCTCCTACTCTTCCCAGCATGGAGGTGAGAGACCAGGTCCTGCGTGGCTGGGATGAGGACTCCCTGGCTGCTGCTCTTCTCCATAGGAGATGCATCACGGGACCCTCTCTTCTCTGACCTGGGTGTCCCAGGGCTTGCCCTGGGTCTTCTGAAGGGAGTTTGGGTTCCCCAGGGCTTGTCCTGGGTCTTCTGAAGGGAGTTTGGATGCTCCAGGGCTTGCCCTGAGTCTTCTGAAGGGAGTTAGGGTTCCCCAGGGCTTGCTCTGGGTCTTCTGAAGGGAGTTTGGGTTCCCCAGGGCTTGTCCTGGGTCTTCTGAAGGGAGTTTGGGTGCCCCAGGGCTTGCCCTGAGTCTTCTGAAGGGAGTTTGGGTGCCCCAGGGCTTGTCCTGGGTCTTCTGAAGGGAGTTAGGGTTCCCCAGGGCTTGTCCTGGGTCTTCTGAAGGGAGTTTGGGTGCCCCAGGGCTTGCCCTGAGTCTTCTGAAGGGAGTTTGGGTTCCCCAGGGCTTGCCCTGAGTCTTCTGAAGGGAGTTTGGGTGCCCCAGGGCTTGCCCTGGGTCTTCTAAAGGGAGTTTGGGTTCCCCAGGGCTTGCCCTGGGTCTTCTGAAGGGAGTTTGGGTGCCCCCAGGGTGGTCCTGGGTCTCCTAGGGGGCAGTCCGGGTCCCCAGGGGTGGCCCTGGGTCTCCCAAGGTGGAGTCTGGGTGTCCCAGACCTGGCCCTGAATCCCCAGGGTGGAGTTTGTGTGCACCAGGGCTGGCCCTGTGTCTCCTGGGGGAGAGTTTGGGTGCTCCCGGGGTGCCCCTGGGTCTCTTGGTGGGGCTCTGGGTGCAGGAGCAGGGGCAGCTGTGGAGCAGGAGTGGGGTTTCACTCTTGGTGAGGCTCAGGGTGCTGACCCCATGCTGGTGGCAGGGGGGGTGTCTCCTCAGAGCCTGTCCGAGTGGCGCATTCAGAACATCGCCCGCGACTCCGAGAACAGCTCCGAGGAGGAATTTTTCGATGCCCATGGTACGGATCTGTGCTCCTGTGCCAGGGACCAGGGTGGGCTGGATGCATCCAACGAGGGGTGGACCTCGGGGACTCCCCACCCAGGGTCCTCTCCCTGCCACCACAGAGGACCTGTCTGACAGCGACGAGGTCTTTGCGAAGGAGATGACGAAGTGGAGCTCCAACGATTTCCTGGACACTCTGGAGCGGCCGGCGGAGCTGGACGAGACCCTGGGTGAGCGGCACAGGGGCCCCACCCCTCGGCGTGGAGGGGGCCAAACACCCACCCGGGTGCCCCAGCCGGGCTCACCAGGGCCGTGTGCTCACAGGGGACGAAGCCAGCTCTGCCAAGGTGGATGGCGAAGGGTTGGGGGCGTCCGACTTCCCCGAGGTGATTGTCCCGCTCGTCCCTTCCCTTGGCAGTGCCCAAACTCCTCGGCGCGGGCACCGATGGCAGCGCTCTCCTTCCCACAGGGCGGCGCGGCGGGCGGCGCGGCCCAGGCGTGCCGGATCCACGCCCTCTTCCTCATCCTCCACAGCGGCAACATCCTGGACCAGGGCGCGGGCGAGGCGGTCTCCAAGCAGGCCGACGTGCAGACGCTGGCGGCCACCTTCGACGCCGTCACCCGCGTCCACTTCCCCGAGGCGCTGGGGCACGTGGCGCTGCGCCTGGTGCCCTGCCCGCCCATCTGCGCCGCCGCCTACGCCCTCGTCTCCAAGTATGGGTGCCAGGGGTGGGCGAGGAGGGGACTGGAGAACCACCCTGGAGCTGAGGGAGGGGAGCGGGGAGGTGGGGGGGCTCAGAGAGGGGACTTGCCTTCTGGTGGGCATCCGGGAGGGGATGGGATGTGGGATGGGATTAACGACTGGTGCAGCATCCAGGAGAAGGCATCTGATATGGGATGTGGGATATGGGATGGGGATAACTCCTGTGCAGCATCCAGGAGAAGGGATGGGATGTGGGATGGGGATGGGGATAATGACTGGTGCAACATCCAGGAGAAGGGATGGGATGTGGGATGGGAGTAACAACTGGTGCAGCATCTGGGAGAAGGGATGGGATATGGGATGGGGATGGGGATAACAACTGGTGCAGCATCCAGGACAAGGGATGGAGTAACAACTGGTGCAGCATCTGGGAGAAGGGATGGGATATGGGATGGGGATGGGGGTAACGACTGGTGCAGCATCCAGGAGAAGGGATGGGATGTGGGATGGGGATGGGGATAACAACTGGTGCAGCATCCAGGAGAAGGGGTGGGATGTGGGATGGGGATAACGACTGGTGCAGCATCCAGGACAAGGGATGGGGGTAACGACTGGTGCAGCATCCAGGAGAAGGGGTGGGATGTGGGATGGGGGTAACGACTGGTGCAGCATCCAGGAGAAGGGATGGGATGTGGGATGGGAGTAACAACTGGTGCAGCATCTGGGAGAAGGGATGGGATATGGGATGGGGATGGGGATAATGACTGGTGCAGCATCCAGGAGAAGGGATGGGATGTGGGATGGGGATGGGGATAACAACTGGTGCAGCATCCAGGACAAGGGATGGGGATAACGACTGGTGCAGCATCCGGGAGAAGGGATGGGATGTGGGATGGGAGTAACAACTGGTGCAGCATCCAGGAGAAGGGGTGGGATGTGGGATGGGGATAACGACTGGTGCAGTATCCAGGAGAAGGGGTGGGATGTGGGATGGGGATAACGACTGGTGCAGCATCCAGAAGAAGGGATGGGATGTGGGATGGGGATGGGGATAACGACTGGTGCAGCATCCAGGAGAAGGGATGGGATGTGGGATGGGGATGGGGATAACGACTGGTGCAGCATCCAGGACAAGGGATGGGGGTAACGACTGGTGCAGCATCCGGGAGAAGGGATGGGATGTGGGATGGGGATGGGGATAACAACTGGTGCAGCATCCAGGACAAGGGATTGGATGTGGGATGGGGATGGGGGTAACGACTGGTGCAGCATCCAGGACAAGGGATTGGATGTGGGATATGGGATGAGGATAACTCCTGGTGCAGCATCCAGGACAAGGGATGGGATGTGGGATATGGGATGAGGATAACTCCTGGTGCAGCATCCAGGACAAGGGATGGGATGTGGGATATGGGGTGGGGGTAACTCCTGGTGCAGCACCCTGGGGCGACCGAGCATCGTGCGGTGGGGTGGGGACATCAAGGCAGCCCCCGTTCATCCTCTGTGTTCCCTCTCAGGCTCAGCCCCTACAGCCACGACAGGGACAGCCTGTCCAGCAGCCAGGACCACATCCCGCTGGCAGCCCTCCCGCTGCTGGCCACCTCCTCCAGGAGCTACCAGCACGCCGTGGGCATCGTCGCCGCCCGCGCCAACCAGGCCTACAGCGCCTTCCTGCACTCCGGGGAGGGCACCGGCTTCTGCGGCCAGGTGAGCTGGGCTTTAGACTGGCTATAAGGAAGAAGGCTTTCACAGTGAGGGTGGGGAAACCCTGGCCCAGGTTGCTCAGGGAGGTGGTGGAGGCTCCATACCTGGAAACTTTCAAGGTCGGGTTGGATGGGGCTCTGAGAAACCTGATGTGATTAAAGATATCCCTGTTCCTGCAGGGACTTGGACTGGATGAGCTCTAAAGGTCCCTTCCAGCCCAAACCATTCCATGATTCTATGATGGGAAAGCTGGGGACAGACTTTTTAGCAAGGCCTGTTGTGACAGGAGAAGGAGTTATGGTTTTGAGCTCAGGGAGGGGAAGTTTAGACTGGATATAAGGAAGAAATTGTTTATGGTGATGGTGAAACACTGGCCCAGGTTGCCCAGGGAGGTGGTGGAGGCCCCATCCTTGGAAACATTCAAGATCAGGTTGGATGGGACTCAGCAACCTGATCTGGTTAAAGATGTCCCTGTTCCTGCAGGGACTTGGACTGGATGAGCTCTAAAGGTCCCTTCCATCCCAAAGCATTTTGTGATTTGCATGAGGCTTCGCTCCAGGCTCCAGCTGGGGGTCAGCTCTGCTGGGGACCACTTTGTGAGCTTGGGGGCTGCGTCCTCCGCCACCCTCAGCACGGGTACTGCCATCTGCAGGTGGTGCTGCTGGGGGACTGCGTGGGTGGCATCCTGGGCTTCGACGCGCTCTGCGAGAGCCGGGTGGGCGCCGGGGGCAGCCGCAGCAGCAGCCGCCGCGGCAGCCTGGTGAGTGCCGGCAAGCCTGGCTCCAGCTGGGGCTTCGGGGAGGGGTGGGAATGGGCTTGGTGCCACCTAAGCAGGGGCTGAGCACTTGTTTTTTTCTCCCCTGCAGAGCACGGAGCCCGTCTCCCCCGAGCTGTGCGGTGGCCGGGACCCACTGGCTGATGGAGGAGCAGGATCAGGCCAAGCCAGCCCCGAGCCGGGGGCGCAGCCGGCGTGCCGGGAGCAGGGCGAGAGCCACGGCTTCTCCTGCAGGTGAGAGGCACGGGAGTGGGGCCCATCCCTGTGGGAATGCTGCTGATCTCCTCGACAAGGTTGTGCTTTATGGAAAGGCCGAGTTTCCCACCTGCACCAGCTTTGGGAAGGAGCATTGCGTGGGGACAACCCACCCTGGGGGGTCTCGCTGGAGCTTCCAACAGCTCCTCTGGGCTAAAGGGACGGTGCTGGGTGCAGCTTTGTTCCCTGGGCCGGTGGGAGGAGGGCGGTGCCATCCCTCCCCGTGCCCACTGGTCCCAGTATCCCAGCCTGCAGGCCAGCGAGGTCCCGCTGGAGGCAGAGGCACTGTGGAGTGGCACCGCGGCGCTGGAGGGGGCAGAGGGCACCACCAGCACCCGCCTCGACTTTAAGGTGTCCGGCTTCTTCCTCTTTGGCTCCCCACTGGGGCTGGTGCTGGCGCTGCGCAAGACCGTCGTGCCCGCTCTGGATGGTGAGGACCCCCTGCCAGCCACGGTGCCAACCCCCAGCCCTCCTCATGGAGCCCCAGCCCTTGTCCCCAAGTCGTGCTCTCCTTGTCCCCTTCAAGCCTGAGCACCTCCCCAAAGAGCCCTGCTAGGCTTTGACCCCCTCGCACGCCCGGCCCTGGCTCTGTGGGTGTCAGCATTTGTGCGTGCCCAGGTGTCCCCCTCCCTGCCCTGTGCCAGCCCCAGCCTTGTCCCCTCGCTGTCACCGATGCCCTGGCTTTGCCTCCCCACTCTTAACTCTCCCTGGGTCCTGCTTTCTGCCCCCGCTGGGTGCTGAGCTCCCGGCCGTGCTGCCCTGTGTCTGCCAGCCCTTGTGCCCCATCCTCACCGGGTTCCTGGCCGTGGGGCAGCCCTGACCCCCCCTCCCCTGTCCCTGCCCCAGTGGCCCAGCTGCGTCCTGCCTGTGAGCAGATCTACAACCTCTTCCACGCCGCCGATCCCTGCGCCTCGCGCCTGGAGCCCCTCTTGGCCAAGGCCTTCCACGCCGTCCCTCCGCACAGCGTGCCCCGCTACCAGAAATACCCTCTGGGTGATGGCACCTCCTCCTTGCTGGGTGAGCAGCCTCTGCGCCGGGCTCATCCTGGGGTGCACTGGGGGCTCTGGCATCCTGCTGGGATACCCAGGACACCCACAGTGCTGCAGAAGCCCAGCTGGGGGGGTGGGGGCAGTGCAAGCGCTGCCTTGTGGGAGCACAGGAGGGGCATGGATGTGTTAAAGCGGGTCCAGAGGAGGCCACGGAGATGATCCAAGGGCTGGAGAACCTCTGCTGTGAGGACAGGCTGGGAGAGTTGGGGTTGATCAGCCTGGAGAGGAGAAGGCTCTGGGGACACCTTAGAGCAGCCTTGAAAGGGGCTCCAGGAAAGCTGGGGAGGGGCTCTTGATCAGGGAGTGCAGGGACAGGATGAGGGGGAAGGGTTTGGAGCTGAAAGAGGGGAGATTGAGATGAGATCTTGTGGAGAAATGTTCTCCTGTGAGGGTGGGGAGGCCCTGGCCCAGGTTGCCCAGAGAAGCTGTGGCTGCCCCATCCCTGGAGGTGTTGAAGGCCAGGTTGGATGGGGCTTGGAGCCCCCTGATCCAGTGGGAGGTGTCCCTGCCCATGGCAGGGGGTGGGACTGGGTGGGCTTTGAGGTCCCTTCCAACCCAACCCATTCCACATTCTAAGCCCACCCCTGGGGGTTCTGCTGGAGAGGGGGTACCAGGGCAGTTGGGGTCCCCAGGGGTGGCCTCACTCCTCTCTGCCCGCAGTGGAGGCCCTGCAGACACACTCTGCCCTGTTCCTGCCTGAGGTGGACACGGCTGCTCCCCCTACTCCTACCAGCAGCTTCGGGGGCTTCTGGAGGGGCAGCGAGCTGGGAGAGCCCCCCACTCCTGCCAGCACCAGCGAAGTTGTCAAGAGTAAGTGCCGTGCCATCTCATCCTGTGCCATCCCGTGCCATCCCAATCCATCCCATCCCGTGCCATCTCATCCCGTGCCATCTCAATCCATCTCATCCCGTACCATCTCATCCTGTGCCATCTCATCCCGTGCCATCCTGTGCCATGCCATCCCAATCCATCCCAATCCATCCCATCCCGTGCCGTGCTATCCCAATCCATCCCATCCCGTGCCATCCTGTGCCGTGCCATGCCAATCCATCCCAATCCATCCCATCCCGTGCCATCCTGTGCCGTGCCATCCCAATCCATCCCAATCCATCCCAATCCATCCCATCCCGTGCCATCCTGTGCCGTGCCATCCCAATCCATCCCAATCCATCCCAATCCATCCCATCCCGTGCCATCCTGTGCCGTGCCATCCCAATCCATCCCAATCCATCCCATCCCGTGCCATCCTGTGCCGTGCCATCCCAATCCATCCCAATCCATCCCATCCCGTGCCGTGCTATCCCAATCCATCCCATCCCATGCCATCCTGTGCCGTGCCATCCCAATCCATCCCAATCCATCCCATCCCGTGCCGTGCTATCCCAATCCATCCCATCCCATGCCATCCTGTGCCGTGCCATCCCAATCCATCCCAATCCATCCCATCCCAATCCATCTCATCCCGTGCCGTGCTATCCCAATCCATCCCATCTCGTGCCATCCTGTGCCATGCCATCCCATGCCATCCCAATCCATCTCATCCCGTGCCGTGCTATCCCAATCCATCCCATCTCGTGTCATCCTGTGCCATGCCATCCCATGCCATCCCAATCCATCCCATCCCAATCCATCTCATCCCGTGCCATCCCAATCCATCCCATCCCGTGCCATCTCATCCCGTGCCATCCCGTGCCATCCCAATCCATCCCATCCCGTGCCATCTCATCCCGTGCCATCCCGTGCCATCCCAATCCATCCCATCCCGTGCCATCCCATCCTGGCAGTGTGGGATAAGGCCTGGGGACAGATTCATTCCAGCTCTCCCCGCAGTCCTGGATCGCTGGTGGGGCACCAAGCGCATCGACTACTCTCTCTACTGCCCGGGTGCCCTCACTGCCTTCCCCACCATCACCCTGCCCCACCTCTTCCACGCCAGCTACTGGGAGTCTTCCGACGTGGTGGCCTTCATCCTGCGCCAGGTAGGGCCGGGCGCGGCGGGGCGGGCAAACCACGGCTCGCCCAGGGCTGGTGGAAGCCGAGGTGGGGTTGTGCCACTCGGCAGGTGATGGAGAAGGAGGGACCACAGCCAGCAGAGAGCGAGGAGAGCTCCATCTACAGCCCCGCTATCCCCCGGGAGAAGTGGCAGCGCAAGCGCACCCAAGTGAAGATCCGGGTACGTGCCCGGTGCCCGTCGCGAGCCTTTGCCAGGGCGGCGCTGGGCTCCGGCCATCCCCGGTGCTCAGGCAGAGGCCGAGCCGGGAGGGATCACTCCTGCCTACCAGGAGACCACTGGGATGGTCCCACAGCCTGGTGGGGCCCCTGTGCCACCCCTGGGGCTCCTTTGGGTGCCCCCAGTGGTCCTGGTAGAGGCTGCTGAGCCCCGTCCCGTGTCCCTGCAGAATGTGACAGCCAACCACCGGGCCTGTGACGTCATCGTGTGCGAGGGCAAGGCGCAGGTCCTCAGCGGGCGCTTCATGTACGGCCCCCTGGACGTGGTCACCCTGACTGGGGAGAAGGTGCTGCTGGGTTCACGGGTGCCACCAGGGCCTCATCAAATATAGGGTGGGATGTCCAGGAGAAGACACAGGGCTGGTGTCACCTACGGCAGGGGAAGGGATGTGGTGACCAGGACCCTGTGGGACCTTCTAGGGAGAAGGTGCTGCTGGGTTCCTTGGTGCCACCAGGGCCTCATCAAATATAGGGTGGGATGTCCAGGAGAGGGCACGGGGCTGGTGTCACCTACAGCAGGGGAAGGGATGTGGTGAACAGGACCCTGTGGGACCTTCTAGGGAGAAGGTGCTGCTGGGTTCCTTGGTGCCACCAGCACCTCATCAGACAGGGTGGGATGTCCAGGAGAGGGCATGGAGCTGGTGTCACCTACAGCAGGGGAAGGGATGTGGTGAACACGATCCTATAGGATCTTGTGAGGAGAAGGTGCTGCTGGGTTCCTTGGTGCCACCAGGACCTTATCAAATATAGGGTGGGATGTCCAGGAGAGGACACGGGGCTGGTGTCACCTATGGCAGGGGAAGGGATGTGGTGAACAGGACCCTGTGGGACCTTGTGGGGAGAAGGTGCTGCTGGGTTCCTTGGTGCCACCAGGACCTCATCAGACAGGGTGGGATGTGCAGGAGAGGGCACGGGGCTGGTGTCACCTACAGCAGGGGAAGGGATGTGGTGAACAGGACCTTGTGGGGAGAAGGTGCTGCTGGGTTCCTTGGTGCCACCAGGACCTCATCAGACAGGGTGGGATGTGCAGGAGAGGACACGGGGCTGGTGTCACCTACGGCAGGACGTGGTGAACAAGATCCTTGTGGGATGCCGGGAGAGGGTCGTAAGGACCTTGAGGCTGGCGACACGGCAGGCTCTGGAGGTTCAGTCCACGCTCATCCCTTCTCCCACTCCCAGGTGGACATCTACATCATGACGCAGCCGCTGTCGGGGAAGTGGCTGTACTACGGCACCGAGGTGACGAGCGGCAGCGGCCGCCTGACCTTCACCATCCCTCCAGACAAGGCTCTGGCCATCGGCATCTACCCCGTGCGCATGGTGGTGAGGTGAGCCCTGGC
This sequence comes from Tapera naevia, assembly GCA_033556795.1. Taxonomy (NCBI): domain Eukaryota; kingdom Metazoa; phylum Chordata; class Aves; order Cuculiformes; family Neomorphidae; genus Tapera; species Tapera naevia. The sequence continues at coordinate 365,626 of JAUMJJ010000089.1, read as the reverse complement.
ACCGCCCTCCCCGTCTCTCTTCCTCCTCCCACCCTCCTCTCAGAGCCTCCCCCCCACCACCCCGAGCCTCCCTGCCTCCCTCTCCCATTCCAGGGGGGACCACAGCTACGCCGAGGCCTACCTGACGGTGGTGGCCAGGGGCACCGAGTCGGTCGTGTTCAGCATCGACGGCTCCTTCACCGCCAGCGTCTCCATCATGGGCAGCGACCCCAAAGTGCGGGCGGGGGCTGTCGACGTGGTACGGTAGGTGCCCTCCTGGCAGCACAGCAGGCTGGGGGGAGTCTCCTGCCTCGCCCAGAGGGTTTTCACAGCATCTCTGTGCTGCTGCAGAGGTGCAACCCCTTCCCAGTTTTGGTCCTGAAGGCTGCTGGGATATCTTAGAGTCATAGAGTTTTCCGCTTGGAAAAGACCTTGGAGACCATTGAGTCCAACCTCCCCCATCCTCCGCTAAACCCTGTCCCTCAAAAACTCATCACTCTTGTTTTTAAACCCCTCCAGGGATGGGGACTCCACCCCCTCCCTGGGCAGCTGTGCCAGGGCCTGAAAACCCTTTCAGTGAAGAAATTCTTCCCAACATCCAGTCTGACCCTCCCCTGGCACCACTCATGGCCATTTCCCCTTGTCCCATCCCCTCTCACTTGAGAGAAGAGATCAACACTGGCTCTGCCACAGCCTCCTCTCAGGCAGTTGTGGACAGGGATGAGGTCTCCCCTCAGCCTCCTCTTCTCCAGCCCAAACCCCCCCAGGTCCCTCAGCTGCTCCCACAACCCCTGTTCTCCAGCCCCTTCCCCAGTTCCCTTCTCTGGACGCTCTCCAGCCCCTCCAGGGCCTTCTTGGAGTGAGGGGCCCAAAGGTGACCCCAGGATTCCAGGGGTGGCCTCACGAGTGCTGAGTCCAGGAGGACAATCCCTCCCCTGCTCCTGCTGCCCACGCTGTGTCTGACACAGCCCAAGATGCCATTGGCCTTCTTGGCCCCCTGGGCCACTGCTGGCTCATGTTCAGCCCCTGTTGACCAACACCCCCAGGGCCTTCTCCTCCAGGCACCTTTCCAGCTGCTCTTCCCCAAGCCTGGAGCTGCCTGGGGTTGGTGTGTCCCAAGTGCAGGACTCAGCATTTGGTGTTGTTGAACCTCATCCTATTGGTCTCATCCCATGGATCCAGCCTGTCCAGATTCCTCGTAGGACTTGTTCTCCAGCCCCTTCCCCAGCCTTGTCACCCTTCTCTGGACCCGCTCCAACCCCTCAATGTCCTTGTACTGAGGGGCCTAAAACTGACCCCAGGACTCGAGGTGTGGTGATATCTTGTGGCAATATCTTTCAGCTCTGCAGCCTTGTTAAACTCATGAATTCATAGAATTCTTAAGGTTGGAAAAGTCCTCTCAACTCATCCAGTCCAACCCCACCATCCCTGCTAAACCACGTCCTGGAGTGTCACCTCTACACATTTTTTGACCACCACCAGGGAAGGAGACTCCACTCCTTCCCTATGGGGAGGAGATTTTGGAGGCAGCAACCACGTGTGATGTGTTGGGAGACGCTTGGTGGCTTCCCACCAGCAGGACTGTCCCTGCTTGGACTCCTGGCACCGAGACTTGTCCCCTCCTAGGCACTGGCAGGACTCGGGCTACATGATCATCTACGTGACGGGGCGCCCCGACATGCAGAAGCATCGCGTGGTGGCCTGGCTCTCCCAGCACAACTTCCCCCACGGCGCCGTCTCCTTCTGCGATGGCCTCACCCACGACCCCCTGCGCCAGAAAGCCGCCTTCCTCCAGAGCCTCCGCACCGAGGTGGGGACGGGGACACTGGTGGGGTGGGACCAACTGGGGTGGGAAGGGTGGTTCTACCTTGGGGATGGGTGGAGCTGTGCGTGGAGCTGCTTGGAGCTGGAGCACGCTGTGAGGGCAGACCTGGCTCCCACCCTGTGCCCAGGAGACAGAGGGGCAGCTCCCAGCCCGTGGACGTTGCGCCCATCCCTCCTAAAATGAGGGTGTCGCCGTCTCCTGGGGGTGGCTGTCCCCATGGGACAATGTCCCTGCTCCAACGTTCCTTCCCCACGGGCAGGCAGAGATCACCATCGTCGCCGGTTACGGCTCCACCAAGGACATCTCAGTCTACAGCTCGCTGGGGCTCGCGCCGGCGAACATCTACATCGTGGGCCGGGCTGTCAAGAAGCTCCTCAACCAGTGCCAGGTAGGGTGGTGGCGCTGGGGACGGGCAGGGGACAGTTGTTGACCCCCACTGGGGCATAGGGAGCGTGCGATGGCCGAGGCCACCGGCTCAGGCTGTCCGCGTGTCCCGCAGTTCCTCTCCGAGGGCTACGTAGCCCACTTGGCCCAGCTGGAAGCAGCACCCTTGGCCAACTCCCCCAAGGGACCCCCTCGGCCCGTGCTGGGCAAAGGCACCTACGGCTGCCCGGCGCCCGTCGACTTCCTACGGAAGCAGAGCCAGATCCTGCGGTCGCGGGGCTCCAGCCAGGCGGAGCGGGAAGGGGGACCCCCTCCGGCACCCCCCGGCCTGCCCCGGGCCAAACCCCGCAGCGTCAGCCTCAAGCTGGAGGGTGAGGAGTGAGGGTGGCACGGCCGCTGTCCCCCTCTCTGCCACAACCTGCATTTCCCAACTTGGGAGCACCCAAAACTCCGGAGCCTGCGATGGGCCCTGAGCTGACAGGAAGGAGACAAAGGGTCCTGGGTCCCCTGAGACTGAGGGTCCGCAGGAGATGGCGCTCCGAGGGGCCAGAGTTGACCCCCTTGGGGCTGAGCCACCCCAGACCCCCACTGCTGCCATCCCCCCCAGCTCTGCCCCCACCCTGTCCCCAGTCCCCTTGGTGTGTTAGGGCTGTGGAGCTGCTGCTGGGCAGTGCCAGGGTGGATTAACCCTCCCGGGAGCTGCTGCGTTGCTTCTGGGTGGGGGTCACCTGTCCCCAAGCAGCACTGGGGTGGCCTTGGCTCTGTCCCTGGGCAAGCAGCACCTCTCTGCTCCCCACCTATTTATTTCCGATCGGTGTTGCCGGCCACGGGGCAGGGGAAGGGTTGGGATTCAAAAGTGGTTCCTCTGTTCTCTTCGTTTTGTGGCGGTGTCAAATAAAGAGTTGTAAAAACTGGGGCCTGGTGTCTGCTCTGCACCCGTTGGCCACAGAAGGTGGCACCAGGGCTTCCAGCCACCAGCAAAGCCCTGAGCCCAGGGATCCTTGGACGAAGGGAAGTGGTTTTTTCAGGCACAGCAGTTGGGTCACAAGGAATTCAGGACTCAAGGCAGGGAAAAGACAGCCCAGGGCACCTCCTGGGTGCTGCCATCAAGCCATACGTAGCATGAGCAGTTATACAAGAGGTGTCAGGGCAGGGATGGAGGGACTGGGGGGAACCAGTGAGCAGAGCCCAGCAGGGGCAGCTCCACCACCCTATGGGGTGAGGGCTGTGGGGTTTGGGGTGCTGCAATGGCACCGACTCAGCTCGGAGCTCCGGCAGCGCGGGGCTTGGGGGGGGGGGTGGGGTGCAGCCCCTTTGTGCTTCAGAGCTGCTTTTACACCGTGTGCCCAGGACAGAGCCTGCTGCAGTCTCCTTGGCTCTGCAGCTCAGGACAGTCTCTTGGCAGCTCTGATGCCTCCCTGGCATGGAGAACTTACCCGAGCAACTAAGAGCTTGGTTTTGCAGTGAGATTGCAGGGCAGGGCTTGAGTGCCAGGGCTTGAGGGCTTGCAGGGCTCAAGGGCTGGGGCTTGTGGGCTTGCAGGGCTTGAGTGCCAGGGATTGTAGGGCTCAAGGGCTTGTAGGGCTCAAGGATTTGCAGGGCTTGTGGGGCTCGAGGGCTTGTAGGGCTTGAGTGCCAGGGCTTGCAGGGCTTGAGTACCAGGGCTTGCAGGGCTTGAGTGCCAGGGCTTGTAGGGCTTGCAAGGCTCAAGGGCTTTCAGGGCTCGAGGATTTGCAGGGCTTTCAGAGCTCAAAGACCAGGGCTTTCAGGGCTCAAGGGCTTGTAGAGCTCAAGGACTTGCAGGGCTTGCAGGGCTTTCAGGGCTCAAAGGCCGGGGCTTTCAGGGCTCAGGGGCGAGGGCTTGCGCAGTGCCCTCCCCTGACCTGCTCCTGGCCTGCCCGCAGCCTTATTTTACCTCCTTTCCCTCTAACAGCAGTTTTCAAGCAACCACGTGCCCAGGACTGGGTTTACTCTTGTTTATCTTGGCATGACACAACCAGAATTTTCTATCAACAGCAGTAACGAGCAGTTATTCTATACAAAATCTTTACGACGCTGACGTGACGATGTAGTAGAGAGGAAACGCTGGCTTGGGACGACAGCAGCAGCCTCAAGAAGTGACAGTGCAGGACGTGGCACGGGATACGGGCACCAAGGGGTAGGAGATGAGGCTGAGGCTTTGCCCGCAGCCTCCATGGCTATAAAGCAGCTCGGCCGCCCGCGCGCGCGGCGCCTCAGCCCAACGTGTAAGGTATAAACCCACCAAACAACGAACAAAAGCACTTGGCAGGGAGCAACGGGCTCGAGCTTGTGTCACCCCCATGCCTCCCTTTCCCTTCAGTGTAGCCTGGAGCCTGGCAAAGAGCTTCACCTTTGGACTGCGACCGCCACCGCGACGGCGCTGCTTAATACGGCGACTTCCGAGTGCACTGCAGTGTCCCCGGGCCGGGGCGAGCGCCGGGGCCACTTCAAACGACTTCCAATAAGTAAAATTGATATTAAACATTAATAAACATCGATGGCCATTCCACATGTGGAATATCTAAAAGAAGCTGTTCAGAGAGCGGAGGGCTCTACTGCGAGAAGATGCCCTTGAAGCGGATCTTGTCCTCGGCGTCCTTCTGGCGCAGCCGCGCTTCCAGGCTCCGCAGCTCCTTGGAGACGACGGGACGCAGCGAGGGGTCGAGGGCCAACACTTTGGCAAAGTCAGCTTGAGCCTCCGCCACGTTCCACACCGCCGCGTGGGCCTTCCCTCGCTTGAAATAGGCCTTGACGTTGTCTGAGGGGACAGAGATATCGGGTTGGGGGGAGCCCCCGTCGTCCCCCCACCCCCGGTACCTGCTGTCCCCACCCAGCGCTGGTGGCTCCTTACAGAATGACCTGAGTTGGAAGGATCCCACAAGGATCACTCACTCCAACTCCTGCAGAGGACAACCCCAATATTCACAGTGGGACTCGGAGGGTGTTGTCCAAATGCTTTTTGAATACTGTCAGGCTTGGTGTCCTGACCTTGGGGAGCTGTTCCAGTGCTCCACCAACCTTGGGGTGAAGAATCTTTTCCAACCTGAATCCTGGAATAGATTGTGTTGGAAGGGACCTCAAAGCCCATCCAGATCCAACCCCTTTGTCTTAGAATCGTGGAATGGATTGGAAGGGACCTCAAAGCCCATCCAGGTCCAACCCCCTTTGTCATAGAATCATGGAATGGAGTGACCTCAAAACCCATCCGGGTCCAACCCCTCTATCATGGAATCATGGAATGGGTTGGGTTGGAAGGGACCTCAAAGCCCACCCAGTTCCACCCCCTGCCATGGGCAGGGACACCTCCCACTGGATCAGGGGGCTCCAAGCCCCATCCAACCTGGCCTTGAACACCTCCAGGGATGAGGCAGCCACAGCTTCTCTGGGAAACCTGGGCCAGGGCCTCCCCACCCTCATCATTAATTTCTTCCTGATGCCTGATCTAAATCTTCCCCCTTCCAATTCAAAGCTGTTCCCCCTCATTCTATCACTCCAGAACTCTTGGAAATAGTCCCTCCCCAGCTTTCTTGTAGGCCCTTACCTTCATACTTGTTGAGAATGGAGGAGCAGTGATCCAGCACCTCGTAGTACTCTTCACACTGCAGCTTGCACTGGCAGTAATTTAACAGCAAAGGGGTGATCTTCTGGTCGAGCTCGATCCAGTCCGGAGAGCCCGGCTGCTCCTGCAGGACGAGACAAGGCGAGGGAGAGTGAGGGGAATCTCCTCACAGTGAGGGATGGGGGGGGGTCCAAGGAGTCCCACCTTCATCTGCAGGTTCTTGAGACAGGCGATGGCATCGTAGTACTTGGAAGCTGCCTCCTGCACCTTGCCCTGCCGGTACAGCTCGTTGCCCTGCTTGTGGATGTGGGGAACAGCCTGCAGCTTCTCCTCGTCCGTCATGGCCCACGGGTCCTGCTGGTAGGAGCCAGGTGCCTCCACCTGCCAGCATTCCGTTACGGAATCATGGAATTGTTGGCTTGGAAAAGACCTTTGAGATCAAGTCCAACCAGCCCTGTTCACTACTAAACCAGGTCCCTGAGTACCTCATCTGCCCGGTTTTTAAACCCCTCCGGGGATGGGGACTCCAGCTCCTCCCTGGGCAGCCTCTGCCAGGGCCTGAGAACGCTTTTAGGGAAGGATTGTTTCCTGATGTCCCATCAGAACCTGCCCTGGTGCAGCCTGAGGCCATCTCCTCATCCCATCCCCTGGGAGCAGAGCCCAGCACCCACCTCCCCACAGCCTCCTCTCAGGCAGCTGTGGACAGGGATGAGGTCTCCCCTCAGCCTCCTCTTCTCCAGACCAAACCCCCCCAGGTCCCTCAGCTGCTCCCACAGCCCCTGTTCTCCAGCCACTTCCCCAGTTCCCTTCTCTGGACGCTCTCCAGCCCCGCCAGGGCCTTCCTGGAGTGAGGGGCCCAAAGGTGACCCCAGGATTCCAGGGGTGGCCTCCCCAGGACCAAGTCCAGGAGGACAATCCCTTCCCTGCTCCTGCTGCCACCCCAGGGCTGATCCAAGCCAGGATCCTGGTGGCCTTCTTGCCCACCTGGGCCACTGCTGCCTCATGTTCATCCCCTGTTGACCAACACCCCCAGGGCCTTCTCCTCCAGGCACCTTTCCAGCTGCTCTTCCCCAAGCCTGGAGCTGCCTGGGGTTGCTGTGTCCCAAGTGCAGGACCCAGCACTTGTTAAACTGCATCCAATTGGTCTCATCCCATGGATCAAGCCTGTCCAGGTCCCTCTGCAGAGCCTTGGCCCATGGATCCAGCCTGTCCAGATCCTTCTCCAGAGCTTTGGCCCATGGATCCAGCCTGCCCAGATCCCTCAGCAGAGCCTCCCTGCTCTCCAGTTTGGTGTCATCTACGAACTGACTGAGGGAACACTGAATCCCTTCATCCAGACCATGAATGAAGATATTAAACAGAACTGGCCCCAACACTGAACCTTGGAGGCACCACTTATGACCAGCAGAGCCTGACTCCCAGAGCCCCAGTGCCCTCCTGCCCGCAGCCATCCACCTGGGGCTGGGGTGCTGGTGGCTCTCCCCCAGTTCGCCCCAGAGCAGGAGAGCCTTAACCACCGCCCTCCCCATGCCAACATGAGCAGGTGCCTCACCTTGAGCACCTCGATGTCGAAGATGAGGGGCTGGGGGTTCTTCTGGAGCTCGTCGAGGTCGGGGTAGCCCAGGGAGTAGTGGTCGTGCAGCTGGGCGATGCTGCAGCAGTGCCGCTGCCCCTCCAGGGGGTCCTTCCCCGCAGCGATGTTGCGCAGGCTCTTGGACACCAGTGGGTAGAGAACCACGTGCTGCGGGGTGAGAGGAGGGGCTGCATGGGGATGCTGGGGCGAACTGGGATGCTCCTGGCCTCATACCCTGGGGCTGGTGTGCAACGAGGCACTGCTGGACCGGAATCACACTGGGATGGGGAAGGACCTGGGACAGTGCTGGCCTCGCACCCGGGACTGGGATGTGCTGAGAGGGTGCTGGGTTGGGGCCACACTGGGATGAGGGGGGAACTGGGACACTCCTGGCCTCACACCCTGGGACCAGGATGGGCCGAGGTGGTGCTGGGTTAGGACTGCACTGGTATGGGAGGGGAACTGGGATCTCCCAGCCTCACACCCCAGGGCCGGGACACGATGAGGTGGTGTTGGACCAGAACTGCACTGGGATGGAGGGTGACCTGCAAAGCTCCTTGCCTTGCACCCCAAGGACTGGGACGCAGCTGTGCCACATGTGGGTGGGACCTCGCCCCCAAAACACCACGCCCCCCTACTCACAAGCCACGCCCCCATGCCAACCAACCATCAGAGGCCCGCCCCTTCCCATGAACCAATCACCCTGCCCCTAGAAAGACTCACTGCCCCCCTCACCCACATCCCCCCCCACCCCGGGCACTGACCCCACCCCCGCGGAATGACCCCGCCCCATCCCGATATAGGCCACGCCCCCAGCCCCCCGTGTCCCATCCTTTCCCTTCCTCGCCCCTCTGTGCTGACCACGCCCCTCATCCCACCCCCCCCGGGCACTGACCACACCCCCTCCATCCCGCCCCCCTTTCCCCACGAAGTCACGCCCCCTCGCCGTGACCACGCCCCCCACCACTTCCCATGAAGCCACGCCCCTCGCCGTGACCATGCCCCCTCTGACCACACCTCCTCCACCGCTTCCCATGAAGCCACGCCCCTCGTCATGACCACGCCCCCTCATGAAGCCACGCCCCCTCCTCGCTGTGACCACGCCCCTCACCCCCGCCCCTTCGGGTGCTGACCACACCCCCTCCATCCCGCCCCCCTTCCCCACGAAGCCACGCCCCCTCGCCGTGACCACGCCCCCCTCTGACCACACCCCCTTCACCCCGCCCCACCGCTTCCCATGAAGCCACGCCCCTTGTCGTGACCACGCCCCCTCTGACCACACCCCATCCACCCGTCCCACGAAGCCACGCCCCTCGCCACGACCACGCCCCCTCATGAAGCCACACCCCTCGCCATGACCACGCCCCCCTCATGAAGCCACACCCCCTCCTCGCTGTGACCACGCCCCTCACCCCCCGCCCCTTCGGGTGCTGACCACACCCCCTCCATCCCGCCCCCTTTCCCCACGAAGCCACGCCCCCTCGCCGTGACCACGCCCCCCCTCTGGCCACACCCTCTCCACCCCACCCCACCGCTTCCCATGAAGCCACGCCCCTCGCCATGACCACGCCCCCCTCTGACCACACCTCCACCCGTCCCATGAAGCCACGCCCCTCGCCATGACCACGCCCCCCTCTGACCACACCTCCACCCGTCCCATGAAGCCACGCCCCTTGCCGTGACCACGCCCCCTCTGACCACACCTCTCCCACCCGCCCCATGAAGCCACGCCCCTCACAATGATCACGCCCCTCGCCATGACCACGCCCCCTCCTCACTGTGACCACGCCCCTCAGCCCCGCCCCTTCGGGCACTGACCACACCCCCTCCATCCCGGGCCCCCCTTTCCCCACGAAGCCACGCCCCTCGCAGCGACAACGCCCCCTCCATCTAGACCCCCTCAATAAGCCACGCCCCTTACCATGACCACGCCCCATCTGACCACACAACCCCACCCACCCCCACGAAGCCACGCCCCCTCGCCGTAACCACGCCCCCTCCAGCCCGCCCTCCACGAAGCCACGCCCCCCCGTGCGCTGGCCACGCCCCCTGCGCCGCCGCCCCGCCCCACCTTGGTGTCGCAGCGGAAGCGCGCGCGCTCCCCGGGCCGCATGGTGCGCAGCGCCGCCTCCCACACGGGCAGCTTGAACTTCTTGCCCGCGATCAGCTCCATGGGCTTCCCCCGCGCGCGGCTGTCGTCCAGCGGCCGCTCCTCATCCCCGCACCGCAGCGTTCGGTAGTGGAAAGTGGCCTGCGGGGAGTGGGTGTGCGTGTGTGTGTGAAGCCGCGGCGTCACCATGGCGACGGGGGGGGGGGGGCGCGCATGCGCCCTTCTCCGTTCCCCCCCCCCCCCCCCCCCCCGGCCTCTCACCGCGCTGCCGCTCTGACCTTGGTGCCGTCGCGGAAGTCCGGCAGCGGCCCGGTGCCCTCCCGCAGCACTTCCTTGTGCACGCCGTCAGCCCGCAGCTGCTCGACCTGCTCCGCCATCCTCCCCCCTTGGCCGCCTCCCCTTCGCCTCCCCCTTGGCAGCGGACCGGCTCTTTCCGGACAGCCCCGCCCGCCCGCTCGCGACCCCTGCCGGCACGGAGGACCGCGGCGCCGGGCGGGGGCTCCCGGAAGTGGGCGTGGCCAGGGCCGGGCAGTGGGCGTGGCCAGGGCAGATCGACGCATGATTGGTCCCAATAGTGGGCGTGGCGAGCGCCAGGCAGTGGGCGTGGCCAGCTCAGCCCAGGGAGCGTGGCCGTCACCAGGCAGGGGCCGGGGCCAGCCCCCAGGCAACGGTGGCTGCGGGTTCGAATCCCGCCCTGCCCCGGCCGCTCCTTGGGAAAGCAAGGCTGGTATTCCAGAATGAAAACCGCCTGGAAAGGCCTTGGGATGGGGTGTTGGGGTCTCCCAGTGTCCCTGGGGCTTGCAGTGAGGGTGACTTCCACCCCAGTGCCACCACAGCCGTGCTGTCCCCTCCTGCCAGCCCCAAGTGGGGTCCATCCCCCGTGGCTCCTCCGTGGCCACGCGTGGGAAGGAGGGGTAGGGACACCTTAGCGGGGACAGGCAGAGCATGGCAGGTCCGTTCTGCACCACTGGGGACATCCCAGTGTCACCAACATTGGTACCAGTCCCAGGGTGATACAGGTGTGCAGGTGGCAGGTCCCCAGCCTCTGACGTGGCCGCGCTGCCTGCAGGTGTGTCCCTGCGGCGCTGGGCTGTTCCGTTGCCATCAACGATTTGGGGCTGTTACTGTGCTTTTGGTGGTTTTGCCTGGGGTTGAACACCTGCAGCCTTTCAGCACGAGCCCTCCTGCTGCATTGTCAGGTCGTCAACCTGCTGGGACCTGAGGGAATGACAAGAAGATGTGTCAGGAGAGGGTTAGGTTGAAGGTTCTTCCCCCAGAGCAGAGGGTGCTGGAGCCCTGGAACAGCTCCCCAGGGAAACAGGCACAGCCTGACAATATTCCAGCAGGGTTTGGCCAAGGCCCTCAGCCCCACGGGGTGAATGTTGGGGTTGTCCAACAGGGCCAGGAGTTGGACTCCATGGGCCTTGTTGGGTCTCGTCCAACTCAGGTCATTCTATGCTCCATCCTGGCCAGGCCACTGACACCACTGAACGCCGATGGAACCCAGCAGGTCCTGTGGCCATGGGTGGCTCCATCCTGCCCTCTCATCCAACTGAGGCAGCTCCTGGTGCTTTCCACCTCCTCTACCAATCGGATTTTGCTGGCGGTGTAGTCAGGTGGGTCCCACCAGCACCAGCTTGGCTCTGTGTCCCCCTTAGTGGTGTCACTGCGGGCAGATGCTGGTGTGCAATAGTAACGTGTTACTGGCACCAGTGCAGGTGGCTCCGTGTGGTTGATGCCAACGCCAGGTCCTCACCAAGGGGAAAACCACCTCCTTCCTGCCCACCCACCTGCAGGCAGCGCTGCCATGTGCTGCCAGCCAACACGAGGGGCTGGGGACCCACCACGTGCAGCCACCTCGGTGGCCTCCCCAGCATCTCTGGGTACCCACCACGTGCAGCCACCTGGATGCTCCCCACAGCATCTCTGGGTACCCACCACGTGCGACCACCTTGGTGCTCCCCCCCAGCATCTCTGGGTACCCACCACATGCAACCACCTTAGTGCTCCCCAACATCTCTGGGTACCCACCACATGCAACCACCTCGGTGCCCCCCCCACCATCTCTGGGTACCCACCCTGTGCAATCACCTCAGTGCCCCCCCAGCATCTCCAGGTACCCTTAAGGAGGGGAGCAACCCAAGGATGGGAGTATCTTTAGGCTTTGCCCCCAGTGTTGAATGCGGCCTCGTGGAGGCTTTGATAGATTTTGGGGTGAATCCTGTTGCCTTTGGGACTGGGCTCTTGCTGGGGGAACACAGGTGGGAAGGGTCCATGTGGGTGCAGGTGTCCAAGGGGCGATGGTTCCCCTCGAGGACATCCGGGTGCCAACCCACCGCGGCGAGGTGTGTGACGCCAGAAGCGGAGCTGAGCCTCATATTTGGGCACGGAGCAGGTTATTGGTGGCCGGGGCCCCCGGCAGCCAGGAGATAACCCGCCTGATAACAGCTCAGAAGGTGCTGCCACCTCCATTGGCTTCCGCCTGTATCATCACCCGCCCCGTGCCGGAGGGTCCGGGACGGCAGGATGGTTCCCGTCGGAGTGCTGGGGCTGCTCCTGTGGGGGAAGATTTGTTGGGGTGAGAGGTGGGATGGGTGGTAGGGACCTCGGTCCCTGCTCCTGCATGTGGAGTTTTGTTGGGGTGAACTTTGGGGTGGTGATGGAGACCTTGATCATTGCTCGGGGTGCTGTGGCTGCTCCTCTGTGTGAAGCTCTGTAGGGGTGAACATTGGGATGGGTGATAGGGACCTCGATCCCTGCTCTGGAGGGTGAAGCTTTGTTGGGTGAATGTTGGGATGGGTGATGGGGATCTTGGCCATTGCTCGGGGTGCTGGAGCTGCTCCTGTGGATGAAGCTTTGTTAGGTTGAATGTTGATGGGTGATGGGGACCTTGGTCACTGCACAGGGTGCTGGGCTTGCTCCTGTGGGGAGGCTTTATTGGGGTGAATGTTGGGATGGGTGATGGGGACCTTGGTTACTGCTTGGGGTGCTGGACTTGCTCCTGTGGGTGAAACTTTGTTGGGGTGAACGTTGGGGTGGGGAATAGGGACCTTGGTCGCTGCTCGGGGTGTTGTGGAAGCTCCTATGAGTGAAGCTCTGGAGGGGTAAACATTGGGATGGGTGATGGGGACCTTGGTCCCTGCTCAGGGTGTTGTGGCAGCTCCTGTTGGTGAAGCTCTGTAGAGGTGAACGTTGGGATGGGTGAGGGGACCTTGGCCATTGCTCGGGGTGCTGGGGTTGCTCCTGTGGATGAAGCTTTGTTGAGGTAAATGTTGGGATGAGCAATTAGGGTCTCAGTCCATGCTCAAAGCCGGGCTCAGCACCCTCTCTGCCGCAGGCGACGAGGAGCTGAGGTTGGTGGGTGGTGGTGGACGCTGCGCCGGCCGCGTGGAGGTGAAGCACGAGGGCGAGTGGGGCTCTGTCTGCAACTACGACTTCGACTGGGAAGCCCGGTGGGCCACCGTGGTGTGCCGGCAGCTGGGCTGCGGGCCGGTGGCCAAAGCATCCGTCTACGCCCCGTTCGGGCAAGGCACCGGCAGGATTTGGCTCCAGCCCTTCTTCTGCCGGGGAATGGAGGAGAGGCTTCAGAATTGTCCCCATTTCGGGTGGGGAGAGCACTTCTGCGGCCACGAATGGGATGTCGGGGTGACCTGTGCAGGTGAGGAGAGGAGGTGGCTGTGGTGGGACCTCTTAGTGACCTCCCGTTACCTAAAGGGGGCTCCAGGAAAGCTGGGGAGGGACTTTTTCCAAGGGCCTGGAGTGATGGGACGAGAGGGAACGGCTTTAAATTGGAAGGGGGAAGATTTAAATTGGACTTTGAGAAGAAATTCTTCACCATGAGGGTGGGGAGGCCCTGGCCCAGGTTGCCCAGAGAAGCTGTGGCTGCCCCATCCCTGGAGGTGTTCAAGGCCAGGTTGGATGGGACTTGGAGCCCCCTGATCCAGTGGGAGGTGTCCCTGCCCATGGCAGGGGGTGGGACTGGATGGGCTTTGAGGTCCCTTCTAACCCAACCCATTCCATGACTCGATGACTCTATGATTTCATGGTTCTATCAATTCATGATTTTGTGGCTCCATGACTCCATGACTTCATGATTCTATGATTCCATGACTCCATTATTCCATGATTCCTTGACTCCATGACTCCTTGACTCCATGACTCCACGATTCTATGATTCTATGACTCCATGACTCCATTATTCCACGATTCCTTGAGTCCATGACTCCACGACTCCACAATTCTATGATTCCATGACTCCATGACTCCATTATTCCATGATTCCTTGATTCCATGACTCCACGATTCTATGACTCCATGACTTCATTATTCCATGATTCCTTGACTCCATGACTCCACGATTCTATGATTCTATGACTCCATAACTCCATGACTCCATGATTCCATGATTCCTTGACTCCATGACTTCATGATTCCATGATTCCTTGACTCCATGACTCCTCAACTCCACGATTCTATGATTCTACACCTCCATGCCCCCCATGGATGCCGGGGCCTCCCCAGCAGAAGGTGACACGGTGCTGGTGCCCCCACACAGCCGCGGTGGAGCTGAGGCTGGCAGCCGGCGGAGGTCCCTGCGCCGGGCGGGTGGAGGCGAAGCTGCGGGGACGCTGGGGCACGGTGTCGGACGGCAGCTGGGACATGAAGGACGCCGAGGTGGTGTGCCAGCAGCTGGGCTGCGGCTCGGCCGCCGGCGCCTACTCCGCCACCACCCACTTCGGCGTGGGCGATGGTCCCATCAACATGGCCATTGTCGACTGCTGCGGCGACGAAGCCGCCATCTGGGACTGCAAGATCCGGGGCTGGGGACCCTACAGCGCCATTCATGACTTCGACACCGCCGTCGTCTGCCAAGGTAGGACCGGGGCGGTGGAGTGGGTGCTCCAGGCCCAGCACATCCCTCACTGCTCACCCCCGTGATGCTCCTCACCAGGGTTTGCCCGGCTGGTTGGTGGTGACGGCGCCTGCGCTGGGCGGCTGGAGGTGCGGAGAGGCCGCGCGTGGGTCGGCGTTTGCGAGGATGCCGTGGACATCAAGGCGGCCCAAGTGGTTTGCCGGGAGCTGGGCTGCGGCGCCGCGCTCGCCGTCCCCGGCGCCGGCCGCTTCGAGGTGGGAACGGGGCCCTTCTGGGAAGAGGGGTTCGAGTGCAACGGCACCGAGCCCCTCCTCGCCACCTGCGCCCGACGGCCGCCCCACGGCCGGGGTTGTGACGGCCACGCCAGCATCATCTGCTCCCGTAAGCACTGGGGATACTGGGGGGGCATCAAGAGGTCCCCAGGTCATCGTGTTGTGAGCAGCCCAGAACCCCCCCCCCGTGTCCTGGCTGCACCCAAAGAGTGGGACCAGAGGGGGAGGGAGGGGGTTCTGCCCCTCTGCTCCGCTCTGGGGAGACCCCACCTGGAGTCCTGGGGCCTGGTCTGGAATCCCCAACATAGAGGAGGCCACGGAGATGATCCGAGGGCTGGAGAACCTTTGCTGTGAGGACAGACTGGGAGAGTTGGAGTTGTTCAGCCTAGAGAAGAGAAGGTTCTGGGGAGACCTCAGAGCAGCCTCCCAGGACTGAAAGGGGCTCCAGGAAAGCTGGGGAGGGGCTTTTTCCAAGGGCCTGGAGTGATGGGATGAGGGGGAACGGCTTTAAATTGGAAGGAGGAAGATTTAGATTGGACACCAGGAAGAAATTCTTCAGGATGAGGGTGGGGAGGCCCTGGCCCAGGTTGCCCAGAGAAGCTGTGGCTGCCCCATCCCTGGAGGTGTTGAAGGCCAGGTTGGGTGGGGCTTGGAGCCCCCTGATCCAGTGGGAGGTGTCCCTGCCCATGGCAGGGGGTTGGACTGGATGGGCTTTGAGGTCCCTTCCAATCCAACCCATTCCATGATCCTGTGTCCCCCCACAATGTCCTTTCTCCATCACAGCCTACACGGGTTTCCGGCTGGTGGGAAACACCTCAAACTGCACCGGGCGGGTGGAGGTGGAGGCAGGGGGGACGTGGAGGTCCCTCTGTGCCACCAGCTGGGACCTCCCCGACGCCAACGTCCTCTGCCACCACCTCGGCTGTGGCTCTGCTGCCGCCGTGCCCCCAGGAGGCTCCTTTGGTTACGGGGAAGGGGCACTGCGGCGAGATGCCTTCAGCTGCACCGGGAGCGAGCGGCACCTGGGCGAGTGCCCGACCACGGTGCTGGGGGAGCCCTCCTGCCCCCCTGGGCACGCCGCGGCCGTCAACTGCTCAGGTCTGTATGGCACCTGCTGGGGACAGCCTCAGGGGGCTCTCGGGCCACCCCAAAAACTGGGAGTGAAAGATAAAGGTTCTTCCAGTGCTGAAAGGGGCTCCAGGAAAGCTGGGGAGGGGCTC
This sequence comes from Tapera naevia, assembly GCA_033556795.1. Classification (NCBI taxonomy): domain Eukaryota; kingdom Metazoa; phylum Chordata; class Aves; order Cuculiformes; family Neomorphidae; genus Tapera; species Tapera naevia. The sequence continues at coordinate 349,810 of JAUMJJ010000089.1, read as the reverse complement.
TTGATCAGGGAGGGCAGGGATAGGATGAGGGGGAAGGGTTTGGAGCTGAAAGAGGGGAGATTGAGATGAGATCTTGGGGAGAAATGTTCTCCTGTGAGGGTGGGGAAGCCCTGGCCCAGGTTGCCCAGAGAAGCTGTGGCTGCCCCATCCCTGGAGGTGTTCAAGGCCAGGTTGGATGGGGCTTGGAGCCCCCGATCCAGTGGGAGGTGTCCCTGCCCATGGCTGGGGTGGAACTGGGTGGGCTTTGAGGTCCCTTCCAACCCAACCCATTCCATGATTCTATGATTCTGGGCTGAAGTGAGGGCTGGAACAGGGCCCCTCAGTTCCCTCACGGTGCTGGTACCACGGGGGATTTTGTAGGTGTCACCACGCCCCTGCGGCTGGTGGGAGGGGACACCCGATGCGACGGGCGCCTGGAGGTCACCACAAGCCCTGGGACCTGGGCCCGTGTGCCGGCGGGGCTGTGGGACACCCAGGGTGCCAGCGTGGTGTGCCAGCAGCTGGACTGTGGCACCTTGGAGATGTTCTCCACCGTGCCAAGCTCTGGCACCGCGGAGCTGCAGGGGCTGCGTTGCGCCGGCACCGAGGAGAACCTGGCCCAGTGCAACATCTCGGGGACGGCCACCACGGCCACCGGCAACCCCGAGGAGGTGGCCATCATCTGCTCAGGTGAGTGTCTCGGGAGGGGCCGGTGGTGCCATCACCCTGAGTGGCCACCACGGCTTGGTCCCCTCTTGTCCCCTGCAGGCAGCCGGCGCCTGAGGCTGGCGGGTGGTCCTGGCCGCTGTGCCGGGCGCGTGGAGGTCTACGTCAACGGCTCGTGGGGCACCGTCTGCCAGGACAGCTGGGACACGGCGGATGCCACCGTCGTGTGCCACCAGCTGGGCTGTGGGACGGCGCTGGCGGTGCCCGACTCGGCTCGCTTCGGTGCCAGCTCGGGGCCACTCTGGGTGGGCGGCGGTGGCTGCGCCGGGACCGAGGAGTCGCTTTGGGATTGCCCGGCCTTGGCACCGCGCGGCTGCCGGCGCCAGGGTGGGGCAGGTGCCATCTGCTCAGGTCAGTGAGGAGCACCCCAAGACTGGGGCTGTCCCGGTGAGCCCTTGACCCACCCATGATGTGACCCACCTGAAGACCAAGGACCATCTGGGTGGGTCCTGGGACCCTCTGGATGGGTTCTTGACCCAGTCATGATATAACCCACTGTACCCCTAGACTGGGGACCATCTGGATGGGACCTTAACCCAGCCTTGGTGTGACCCTCCTTGCACCCCAAGACTGGGGACCATCTGGATGGGACCTTAACCCAGCCATGATGTGACCCCCCTTGCACCCGAGGACCGTCTGAGTGGGTCCTGGGACCATCTGGATGGGTTCTTGACCCAGTCATGCTATGACCCCCTGCACCCCAAATTGGGGACCATCCAGATGGGACCTTGACCCAGCCTTGATGTGACCCCTCCCTGTATCTCAAGATTGGGGACCATCCAGACGGGTTCTTGACTGTGGACTCTTTGGTGGGTCCTGGGACAATCTGGATGGGACCTTAACCCAGCCTTGATGTGACCCCCCCTTGCACCCCAAGACTGGGGACCATCTGGGTGGGTCCTTAACCCAGCCTTGATGTGACCCCCCCTTGCACCCCAAGACTGGGGACCATCTGGGTGGGTCCTGGGACCATCTGGATGGGACCTTGACACGGCCATGATATGACCCCTTGCACCCCAAGACTGGGGACCATCCAGATGGGTCCTTCACCCACCCCCGATGTGACCCCCCACCCCACCCCTTGCAGAGCTGCTCTCCGTGCGCCTGGCAGGTGGCAGTGGGCGTTGCAGGGGGCACCTGGAGGTGCTCCACAACGGCACCTGGGGCCGCGTGTGCGCCAACGGCACCAGCGCCGCCACCGCGGCCGCCGTGTGCCGGCAACTGGGCTGCGGTGCCGGGGGGAGGCTGGCAGCCACCCCTGCCCGGGTGCCAGCTCCTGCCTGGCTGGCCTGGGTGGGCTGCGAGGAGGGGGCTCGCTCGCTCTCGCAGTGCCCCTCGGCACCCTGGCACCTGCAGCCCTGCAGCCCCGACGGGGACGCCCACGTCGGCTGTGACAAGGACGGCGATGGCACGAGCGGGACGCCCACCTTGGCCCCAGAGGGCACAGGTAGCTCTGGCTGTGCCAGCAGCACCCCCAGGGTCGCTCTGGTTGGGGGTCCCCCCGGCTCGACACCACCTGGCGACGGTGTCCCTGCAGGTGCCCCTGGCAGCACCGCCCCGGCAGCAGTGACGGGGTCCGGGTCGGTGCCCACGGTCCTGTGCGTGGTCCTGGGGACGCTGCTGTGCCTGGTCCTGGGTGCTCTGGCGGCGCAGGTGTGCCGTGCCCGGTGCCAAGGTAGGTGCCAGGTAGAGCCAGTCTGGGGGTCCTGGGGCGGTTCGGAGGGTGGGTGACACCAGTGGCACCCACAGGTGAGCACTTCCCATCATTTCAGGTGGCAGCAAAGCTGCGGATGCCCTCTCTGATGCCGTCTACGAGGAGCTGGACTACGTCGTGACGCCGGAGTACCAGGAGGTGCCCAGTGGCTCAGGTTGGTGCCCGGTGCTTGTCCCCAGATCTGGGGCTCTGCCAGGGCAGGGAGCCCTGATGTGGCACTGGCTCATCCCGCTGACCCCACCCCGGCCCCAGCCACCCCAGCACCCTCTTGTCACCCCACCAGGGTCCCCATCAGAGGGTTCGGGGGCGAAGCTGCCGTATTACACTGAGGACAGCGTGGAGGAGAGAGACCCCAAGGCAGCTCCAGGTAGGGGCACGGTGGCAGGATCCCAGCCCTGGAGAGAAGGGGACATCCCTGGTGGCACAGCCAGACCCCTGCCATGGCCTCTGGTTCACCTTCATCCACCCCTCTACCTGTCCCAGACACCCCTGTACCTGTCCCAGACACCCCTCTACCTGTCCCAGACCCTCCTGTACCTGTCCCAGACCCTCCTGTACCTGTCCCAGCCACCCCTCTACCTGTCCCAGACTCCCCTGTACCTGTCCCAGCCACCCCTCTACCTGTCCCAGACACCCCTGTACCTGTCTCAGCCTCCCCTGTACCTGTCCCAGACCCTCCTGTACCTGTCCCAGCCACCCCTGTACCTGTCCCAGACTCCCCTGTACCTGTCCCAGCCACCCCTGTACCTGTCCCAGACTCCCCTGTACCTGTCCCAGACTCCCCTGTACCTGTCTCAGCCTCCCCTGTACCTGTCCCAGCCACCCCTCTACCTGTCCCAGCCACCCCTCTACCTGTCCCAGCCTCCCCTCTACCTGTCCCAGCCTCCCTTCTACCTGTCCCAGCCTCCCCTCTACCTGTCCCAGCCTCCCTTCTACCTGTCCCAGCCTCCCCTCTACCTGTCCCAGACTCTCCAGCCCAGCCCAGCAATCCCGATGGCTACGACGACGTCGCGGCCGTGCCAGAAGAATCCCTTGCTCCCAGTGCTGGGGACATCTCCGAGGAGGTGGCACAGAGGAGCTGGGCAGGTGTCCCACCCGCAGGTAAGAGGTGCCACAGCCACCCTGTCCCCTGGAAAGCCACCTCCAGAGGTTCCTGGCTGTGGTGCAGGCAGGGAACCAGCACCAAATCCATAGGGATGGCAGCAAGACCCCAGCCAGGCTCTGGCAGGAGGGACACAGAGCAGATCCCTAAGCCTTTGCTGTCCCCTTAGGTGGGAGCTGCTCCCCCCAGGATCCCCCAGGAGCCACCTGGGACTCCCCAGCACCACCCATGGGGGATGCAGACTACGATGACGTTGGCCTTGGCACCGTGGGGACATCACCGTGAGGATGCCTGGAGTCCCTGGGGACACACGGGTGGTGTTGGGGAGCTCTGTCCCCACCAAGGGGTGGCCTTGGTTGCAGAGGGGGTTCACCTCCCCCAGCCCAGGAGCACAGCAGAGCAGCAAAGCAGCTCTAAGACCTTCCCACCAGCAGCGCCGCGGGGATCCGGGGTTTAGTTCACTGCGGGATTATCTCTTTTTCCATTAAAACACCAAAACTGACTGGAGATTTGGTGCCAGGGCTGGTCCTGGGTCCCTTCCAGTATGGAAAGGGGCTCCAGGAAAGCTGGGGAGGGGCTCTTGGATCAGGGAGTGCAGGGACAGGATGAGGGGAAGGGTTTTGAGCTGCAAGAGGGGAGATTGAGATGAGATCTTGGGGAGAAATGTTCTCCTGTGAGGGTGGGGAGGCCCTGGCCCAGGCTGCCCAGAGAAGCTGTGGCTGCCCCATCCCTGGAGGTGTTGAAGGTCAGGCTGGATGGGGCTTGGAGCCCCCTGATCCAGTGGGAGGTTGACCAGGGGATTGGAACTGGATGGGCTTTGAGGTCCCTTCCACTCCAAGCCATTCCATTCCTCTTCAGCCTTTCAGTGCAAACCCTTCTGCTCTCCTCACCCTGCTGGGACTCTGGGGAATGGCAGGAAGATGGGCCAGGGGAGGGTTGGCTTGGCCACCAGGAGAAGGTTCTTCCCCCAGAGCAGAGGGTGCTGGAGCCCTGGAACAGCTCCCCAGGGAAGCAGGCACAGCCTGACAATATTCCAGCAGGGTTTGGCCAAGGCCCTCAGCCCCACGGGGTGAACGTTGGGGGTGTCCAACAGGGCCAGGAGTTGGACTGGATGAGCCTTGTGGGTCCCTTCCAGCTCAGGACATTCTACAATGCATCAGCCATCCCTTGGGAATGTGGGGCAGGAGCTGGACCCACAGCCACATCCCTGGGCACGGAGGGGACAGGATGGAGAAGAGCACAGAGCTTGTCCCAGGGCCTTTATTTGGCATCAACAAACACCCACACAACTCTTGCCACCACTACGCCCGGGATAACGGGAGAGAGAAGGAGCCAGATGGGTACCCAACCCCCAGCAGATGCCAACACATGAGGCAGGTGCAGAGCCAAAGAGGCTCCATCCCAGCTTCAGGAGAACCAAGAGCTGGACTTAGAAATGGCTGAGGTTGTTGTGGGGACCTCTCCTAGGCGAGGGGAGCACCTTCCTGCCCCCTGGGCCCCCAGGACCTGGCAGCACCCCACGGTAGAAGGGCAGTCGGGCCATGGCCCCAGCCTGTGGCACATCCTGCTCGAGGAGGCACCTGATCTTCAGGTTGGGCTTCAGTGTCTGCAGTGCTGCCAACGCCTGCAGAGCTTCCTCGTTTAACCCAGTCGTGCTCAGGCTTTAAACAGAGAGGGAGAAAAGGAGAAGAGCTGTTAGAGACCACCTTCTGCTCTCCTGAGCACCAAGGGGTGGTGGAACACTGGCACAGGTTGCCCAGGGAGGGTGGTGGAGGCTCCATCTCTGGAAGTATTCAAGGTCAAGCTGGATGAGGCTCTGAGCAACCTGATCTGGTTAAAGAGGTCCCTCTTCCTACTGGGGGTCTTTTCCAACCCAAAGCATTCTGTGATTCTATGAACATATGCTGGTGTCCCTGTCCTGCACCATCCAGCCCCATGGTGTCACCATGGGGATGTTGGTGTCCCTGTCCTGCATCATCCAGCCTTGTGGTGTCACCATGGGGATGCTGATGTCACTCTCCCTGTCCTACATCATCCAACTCTGAGGTGCCACCATGGGGATGCTGGTGTTCCTCTTCTGTCCTGCATCAACCAATCCTGAGGTGTCACCATGGGGATGCTGGTGCCTCTCTCCCTGTCCTGCATCAACCAATTCTGAGGTGTCACCATGGGGATGCTGGTGTTCCTCTCCCTGTCCTGCATCATTCAACCCTTTGGTGCCACCATGGAGATGCTGATGTCCCTCTCCCTGTCCTGCATCATCCAGCCCTGAGGTGCCACCATGGGGATGCTGATGTCCCTCTCCCTGTCGTGCATCAACCAATCCTGAGGTGCCACCATGGGGATGCTGGTGCCTCTCTCCCTGTCCTACATCAACCAATCCTGAGGTGTCACCATGGGGATGCTGGTGTTCCTCTCCCTGTCCTGCATCAACCAATCCTGAGGTGTCACCATGGGGATGCTGGTGTTCCTCTCCCTGTCCTGCATCATCCAATTCTGAGGTGCCACCATGGGGATGCTGGTGCCTCTCTCCCTGTCCTGCATCAACCAATCCTGAAGTGTCACCATGGGGATGCTGGTGCCTCTCTCCCTGTCCTGCATCATCCAATCCTGAGGTGCCACCATGGGGATGCTGGTGTTCCTCTCCCTGTCCTGCATCAACCAATCCTGAGGTGCCACCACCGGGATGCTGGTGCCTCTCTCCCTGTCCTGCATCATCCAATCCTGAGGTGTCACCGTGGAGATGCTGATGTCCCTCTCCCTGTCCTACATCATCCAATCCTGAGGTGTCACCATGGGGATGCTGGTGTTCCTCTCCCTGTCCTGCATCATCCAACCCTGAGGTGCCACCATGGGGATGCAGGGATGGACGGGGGCCACGCGGGGACCTTACCCCAGCACCTGCAGGGGGCAGCTGGGCTGCCGGAGGCGCTGGCAGAGCTGCAGGACGCCGGCAGCTCCCAGCTCGTTGTCGCTCAGGTCCAGACAGGTGAGGTTGGGGCTCTCCTCCAGCCGAGCTGCCAGGACTCTGCAGCAGGCGCCCGTCAGCCGGCAGCTCCCCAGCCTGTGGGACCAAAGGCTTTCACCGGGGGGGCGGTTCGTGGGCAGCTCCGCGGGGGGGGAGGAGGCAACTCCAGCTCCGCAGCCCCCTTACCGCAGTGTCCGCAGCCGGCAGGTGGGGCCTCGGAGCCCCTCGCACAGCACCTGGACACCAGCATCGCGCAGCCCCTCGCTGAAGGACAAATCCAGCTCCTCCAGGCACGGGCTGGCGGCCAGCGCGGTGGCGAGGTCCCCGCAGCAGGCACTGGTGAGGTGAGAGTACCGCAGCCTGCCAGGAACCCACCAGAAAGACCCTCAGAGCCAGCCCGAGGTCCCCCCACAAATGCCACTCCACCACGGTGATGGTCATCCCCATGCTTTTGAGGTCCTGACCCTGGGAGGATGGGGCAGAGCAATGGTGCCACCCTGGTGGGGCTTTTTTGAGGTACCTCCCCAGCTTCCCTCTCCACCCTGTGGGTTTGGCCACCTGGGAGATGCTCGTGGGGTGTCAAGGGGACGCTTGGGGGTACCAGGCCCACTCACCGCAGGACGCGCAGGTGGCAGCTGGGCTGCTGCAGCCCCTGGCAGAGCCGGCGCACGCCGGCGTCGCCCAACGCGCCGTCACCCAGCTCTAGGTGGGCCAAGCTGGGGTGCTGGGCCAGCAGTGCCCCCAGCTCCGCGCAGCAGCTCTCCCAGAGCCGGCACCACTGCAGCCTGTGGGGAGACCCACGGAGAACCCACCAGCTCATCACAGCGCCCCACTGCCCACCCACCACCCAAGAGCCCACCCACCATCACCCAAGACCCCATCCATCCAGGACCTCATCCAACCATCCCACAGCCAATGGGTGTGGAGGGACCATCACCACCCACCCCACAGCCAATGGGTGTGGAGGGACCATCACCACTCATCCCACAGCCAATGGGTGTGGAGGGTCCATCACCACCCACCCCACAGCCAATGGGTGTGGAGGGACCATCACCACTCATCCCACAGCCAATGAGTGTGGAGGGACCATCACCACCCATCCCACAGCCAATGGGTGTGGAGGGACCATCACTTCTCATCCCACAGCCAATGGGTGTGGAGGGTCCATCACCACCCATCCCACAGCCAATGGGTGTGGAGGGACCTCATCCACCCATCCCACAGCCAACCAGCATGGAGGGACCACACCCAACCATGGCCAATCATCATGGAAGGACCACATTCACCCATCCTACAGCCAATCAGCGTAGAGGGACCACATCCACCCATGGCCAATCAGCATGGAAGGACCACATCCACCCATCCTACAGCCAATCAGCGTGAAGGGACCCCACCCACACATCCCATGGCCAATCAGCACAGAAGGACCACACCCAACCACCCTCATGAGGCCCCGGTCCTGGCCATTGCTCCCTCCTTGTGTCCCATTCCAGCTCAGTGGTGGGTGCAGGTCTCTTACCTGAGCACCTGCAGGTTGCTCTCTGGGTGCTGCAGTGCCTGGCAGAGCAGGTGGATGGGTGATTGCACCTCCTCCTCCTGCTGCTCAGTGGTGGGGTGAGGACCTCCTCCAGCTCTCGAGGCACCGGAGCTGCAGATGGACAAAGCCACAGGGGACATGGGCAGCCCTCACCCCCCCAGCTTCAATGCTGGTGCACATCCTACTCCAAGCAGAACTGGCCAAGGTGGCCTCCTTGGGAGGGATCTCTGTGACTTTGGAGATGCAAAAGAGCTGGAGTCAACCTGTTCTCCAGCCCAGCTTGGGGTGGGCTCAAGATCTCTGCAGTGGGAATCTTCCCTTTGCATGTGAGAAGGGGGATGTGAAGCCAAACCAGCACCTGGGAGAAGATGGGCCTAATCAGGCTGGGGAAGCTGAACTGAGATGCTCCATCAATCCCACCACAGGCAGCGGAAGGAAGAGCCCACGTCATCCTTATTCTCTTTAAGTAAAAGTAAAGCCTTCTGCTGAGGAACCCCCAGTGAAAGGACAAACTGGAAGGAGCAGAAATGCCTTTAAAACCATCCTTTTGTGGTGGAGAAGGAGAAAACATGGTGGTTTTGGGGTCGTAGAGTGGAGCAGTACTCACCAGGGCACCGATGTGGTCATCTCCTCCCTGGGACCCTGCTGGTGGAAGGAGCATCCCTGGAGCGTGACGCAGCCCAACCCAACCCAATGCTGGATGCAGAAGGAAAGAGCCACTTGGTCGTAGAGGGTCAACTTGAGGTCCTGCAAGTGGATGTCGGTGAAACGACCCAACGCGCTTTGTACGAAGCTTTCCTGGTTCATCTCAAACAAGAAGTGGAAAGTGTCCAACTCTGAGACCTTCAGGGCTTGGCTGGGCTGGGAGCTGCCTCTTTGCCTCCTCTGAAGCCACCTCAGCAGATCTCCCCTGGCTCGTGGTGCAATCCTGCACCCAATGGTTTTGTCCGCGTACTCCACTGATTTTTGGCTTAGCAGACCAAACAGGAACCTCACCGTTGGCTTCAAGTCCTTCCTGGACTCGCTGTAGTTTTCTAACAAGACATTTACATCCTTTGCAAGAGCCCTCAAGTTGACATCTGTGTCCTCATCGTCCTCCAGAACATAAAACAGGGCTGCAAAAAACTCCTGGAGGTGCAGGTGGGTGAAGCTGTAGATGTTCCTGTGGTCGACGCCCTTCCTTGGGATCTTCTCGTTGAGGAAGAGGGGGAGAAGTTCTGGCTGGTCCAAGCCAAGGTCTTTGATTTCCTTCTCCTCAAAGAGGACCTTGTGCTTCCAGATGCCGTCGGCAGCCAAGGAGCAAAGCTTGTGTAGGAACCTCTGGAGCTCCTGAGGGTTGTCCTTGCCCCAGCGCGTCGTTAACCAGGAGAGGTAGAACATGCTCATCCATGTGGTGGCTCTGGAGCACTCCATGAGGGTTTGCTTCTCACAAAGCTCTTGTTTGAGGGTGGTGCAGATGGTCCAGCTCATGATGGGGATGGTGCACAAGCTGTAGAGGATCTCATTGCCTCTGGCAAACCTGAAGGCCATGTCAGCTTCGTCATCGTTCCCAAAGTACCTGTGGAAATACTCCTCCTTCTTGGCTGCTGAAAAGCCCAGTATTTCTGCATAACACCCACCCTCCAGGCACCTCTCCAGGTTTGGAAGACCCATCGGCCTCGTGGTGATGAGCAAGGAGGACTTGGGGAGAACAACCTTCTTCAACAAGCTCATCAGGGTGGTTTCCAGTGGCTTTGCTTCCCTGGGGTCAGAGCTCAGCTCCTCTTCAGGCTGAGCCAAGGAAAATCCCAGGGCCTCAAAGCCATCCAAGATGAACAGGATCTTCTTCTGGTCATCCAGGATCTCCCCAACAGGTGTTTGCCTGTGAGGGCAGCACTTTGAAACCAGGTCCACCACGCTCGCCTCCTTGTTAAAGGTGATCTCTTTGCAGTCTATGCAGAAGACGTAGTCAAACCGTGTGGAGAGGGTCCCTTCCACCCACTCTCCCACCACCTTCCTGACCGTCATCGTCTTCCCCATCCCCGGGGCCCCCACCAGCACCACCACCTGCGGCGTTCGCCCATCCTCGTTGGGTTTGAGCAGCGTCTGCGCGGTGACCATGCTGGTGATTGGCCCATTGCTGGTGTTGGCACCTCCATGGGTGGCGTCCACAGCTTGGTTCTCGCCTCCACGCTGGCTCCAAGGCTTCCTGGTGATGGTCAGGTCGGTGTAGAGGCTGCTGATGGACACGTTCTCCCCGAGACAGTTGACTTCTTTGTACTGGAGGAACTCCTGGGCCACGTGCTCTCGGTATTTAAACTTGTACTCTGTGCCAGCGAGAAGCAGAGTCGGTCCCAAGCACAAATGGGTTCCTGAGGAGCTCCCAACCCACCCAAACGTGCTCCCAACCCACCAATGGGACACTTGTTTCAATACTCAAGGCTTTCCTAAGTCTGGGAAAGCCAATAAGGTCATCATCATCTGTGGGGACTTAAGGTTTCTGGTCAGTTGTGGGGGTCCTTCTCTTGGTGACCCCATCATCCTGATCCATCAATTCTTTAACCACCCTGCAATCCTCATCCATCCTGGGAGCAAATGTAGTTGCCTGGGGCCACCTGCAACCTTTGGTCCCACCTCTGCTCATGCCCCTGGGGCCAAAGGCACCATCCCTGGTCTCCCAGGGATGTCTCTGGCTCCAAATGTGAGCTCTGCAGATGTGTCCTTAACCCCCATCCCAGGAGAAAAGGATAGAACCATGGAATGCTTTGGAAGGGACCTCAAAGCCCATCCAGTTCCACCCTCTACCACGGGCAGGGACACCTCCCACTGGATCAGGGGGCTCCATGCCCCACCCAACTTGGCCTTGAACACCTCCAGGGATGGGGCAGCCACAGCTTCTCTGGGCAACCTGGGCCAGGGCCTCCCCACCTTCACAGAACATTTCTCCCCAAGATCTCATCTCAATCTCTCCCCTTTCAACTCCTCTTGTGTTCCCAGGAAGCTGAAACCTGCTCTTAACCCACTTTTCACACTCCAGGATCACTGGGGAAGGAGAGACAAAGAAAAGCAAGATGAACACTGCCTTCCTACCTTTCACCTTCTCCTCCAGGAGTTTCTCAGCAAGGTCCCTCTGGTTCATCTCTTGGAACAACCCAATCGCGATGTCCATCCCGGCGTCTTTGCCGCAGTTCTCGCCCATGCAGTTGGCAAGAGCACAAGGGTGGGCGGCCTTCGCCAACGAGTCCTTGGGGATGCTCCATCCTCCTTCCCCATGAGCCTCCCATAACTTCACCTTGAACTCCTGGAAGTCTGTAGGTGTGAGAGCCTCCAGTGCCTGCACGAGACCGGACAACGCCCGCTCCTGCTCGGCCATCCTGAGGTGTCACCTGAAAAGAGAAATCACTCCTATGTGTAGAAAGAGGCTTTTGGACCTGAGTTTGTCCTCTACAGCTCAGTTCTTCTGCACTGGAAAGGCTGGGGACCATCACCCCAGCGTGGTAAGGTCACCAGAGCTGCAGGCTGGACCCAGCACCATGGGGATGGCCCTCCTGGGGTAGAATCACAGAATTGGTAGGGTTGGAAAAGCCCTCTCAGCTCATCCAGTGCAACCCCAGCTAAACCCTGTCCCCAGGTGCCACGTCTACACGTGTTTTGAAGCCCTCCAGGGATGAAGACTCCACCCCTGCCCAGGGCAGCCTCTGCCAGGGCTTCACCACTCTGTCAGTAAAGAAATTGTTCCCAATATCCAATCTAAACCTTCCCTGGTGCAACTTGAGGCCATTTCCTCTGATCCTGTCACTTCTTCCTTGGGAGAAGAGCTCAGCACCCCTCTCACCACAGCCTCCTTTCCAGGAGCTGCAGAGAGCCATGAGGTCTCCCCTCAGCCTCCTCTTCTCCAGACCAAACCCCCCAGGTCCCTCAGCTGCTCCCACAACCCCTGTTCTCCAGCCTCTTCCCCAGTTCCCTTCTCTGGATGCTCTCCAGCCCCTCCAGGGCCTTCTTGGAGTGAGGGGCCCAAAACTTGAACCCAGGATGGGGCACAGAAGAGGACAAAAGCACCCAAAAAAAGCATCCTGGGTGTTGTATCCACGCTGGGAGCTGCAGCTCCTTGGAGCTGATCCCTACCAGGAGGGTTCCTCATCCAACCCTGCCCATGCTGGTCCTCAACACCCTGGGGTTGACCACGTCACGACACACTCACCGCACCATCCAGGGGGTGGGAGAGGGTGGCAGAAGGACTCTGGTGCTGCCAGAAATCCCCATCCCACGTGCGAGCAGGGTTTCGCTTTCTAACGCCTTCCTGACATCCGGCACCCACTTCCTCCTTCCCCTCCACGGGACAGCTCGCCAACCTCAAAACCTATCCAGTCCCACCCCCTGCCACGGGCAGGGACACCTCCCACTGGATCAGGGGGCTCCAAGCCCCATCCAACCTGGCCTTGAACACCTCCAGGGATGGGGCAGCCACAGCTTCTCTGGACAACCTGGGCCAGGGCCTCCCCACCCTCCCAGGAGAACATTTCTCCCCAAGATCTCATCTCAGTCTCCCCTCTTTCACCTCCAAACCCTTGTCCTGTCCCACCACCCCCTGATCCAGAGCCCCTCCCCAGCTTTCCTGTAGGCACGGTGGGGCTGCAGCTGGGGCTGTGGGGAAGGAGGGGGGGGGTCTCTTGGGGCTTCCTGATGCCCAGGGTTGAAATGAGAGTAAACCCAGCTCTCCTGCTTTTCATGCTCCACTTTATGAATATTTCTTGGTTGGGAGGGGTTAAAACCACTCTGTGGAGGAGACAGGGACCAAGAAACTGGGGTTGCAGCACAGGGGGTGGATTTTGCAGCTGAGTATGCGCTCCACACCCTTTGTTTTTTTCCCCTTCTCCTCTTCCTCTCTCTCTCCTCCCCTCCCCTTCTCCCTCCCCTTCTCCCTCCCCTTCTCCTCCCCCTCCCCTTCTCCCTCTCCTCTCCCACACCAGAATCCCAAACTCTCAGCCTTTCAACCAGGCACAATGGAAAAAGAAGATGCTTCAAGGGGATGCTTTAACGAAGCTGCCTATGAGGGATGCTGGGAAAGGATGTTTGAAGGCACCTTGGGAGCTTAAGGAGGGGTTAAAAATAGACTCCTTATCGACTCTGTCCTGGCAGCCCACTGCCAACAGAGCAGCCACAGTGGCAAAGCTCGTGGTGTCCCTCCTGGGTGGCTCCTGTGGCAAGGGAACAGGGTGTGGAGACCAGGGGGCTTTGGCAGGGACGGGGTAGAGATAACAGGGAGATGGTTCCACCCAAACATTCGGGGTTTCCCAGACCCTAAGCTGAGCCTGGGCTGAGCTGGGTCCATTTAGCTCAGCTCCCTTGCTCAGAGCCTGCCAGCATCCTCCTGTTGTAGGACAACACAGAGATCTGGGAATAACCATGTCTCTCTGATAGTGCTGGGAACACCATCCTCACTCCCAAGGATGCTGGGGCCATCCACCCCCCAGGAGCATCCCCAGGAGCCAGGGCTGTTCTCATCCCCACTAACTCCTCCTGGGATGTGCCCTGAGCAGAGAGAGAGGGAGGAGGACAAAGCAGCAGCAGCAGCACCGAAGGTTCCCACCTCCACCTGACCTTGAAGGTGCTGTTTCACCTTGCTGTGCCTGGATCTCAGTCCCTGCCTCCTTTTCTCTCTCCCACGCTGTGTTAGGGCTGATGTGACACACAGGGAACCCCTCCCCTCCTTGGGGCCAGGGGGTGCTGGGTGCTGCCCACCTCCAGGGCTGCTTTCCTGGCTTCTCCCTCCCTCTGCAATGGGAGGAGAGTGAGGTTATTGATTTTTAGAGCTCCCTTCCTTTGCTTCTTTTTTTTCCCACGTTGGTAAAAATGCATTTTAAATTAAAAATATAAGGCTTATAGTGTAAATGCAAAAAAGTTTAGGGCACCCCACTTCTCTGGGGAACCCTGGACCTTCACAGGAGAACATTTCTCCCCAAGATCTCATCTCCATCTTCCCTCTTGCAGCTGAAAACCATTCCCCTCATCCTATCCCTGCACTCCCTGATCCAGAGCCCCTCCCCAGCTTTCCTGGAGCCTCTTTCAGTCCTGGGAGGCTGCTCTAAGGTCTCCCCAGAGCTTTCTCCTCCCCAGGCTGAACAACCCCAACTCTCTCAGCCTGTCCTCAGAGCAGAGAGGCTCCAGCCCTTGGATCATCTTAGAATCATTGAGGCTGGAAAAGACCTCTAAGCTCATCCAGTCCAACCCTCGATCCAAAAATGTCCTGAAGTGCCACATCCACATGATTTTTGAACCCCTCCAGGGATGGAGACTCCACCACTGCCCTGGGCAGCCTCTTCCCCAGCAGCTTGTGTCTACACTTCCTACAAAATCCCATGGAGCTGGTCAGAGGGTGCCAAGTCCCTGCATGGAGGAAGACAGGTAAGCATCCTGTAGCCTTTATTACCTGAGAAATCAGGCTAAAAGACCTCTAGACAGGCCCAGACCCGGCTGCCCTTTGGGGTGCAACAAGGTTTGACCCAAGTTGTGTGAATGTGAGACTCGTGCTTGGCTGGAGGTGGTGGGGCTGTGACAGGGAGGGCTCTTTGAGGAGGTTGTGTGTCTGGCACAGCCTGGCTGGATGGCTGGGAATATTCCACAGCAGGACATGGGCTGCCTGCAATCCCACCCCCTCAAGACCTTGCAGGACTTGTAAGGGGAGTCAGACCCTGGCCCGTGGGGACAAGGGAGTCTGGGCAGAAGGGAAGCAGAGCTGGCACAAAACCACCCCCAGGTGCAGCATTTTAGCATCTCCTTGGCCACATTGACCCTCCTCATCTTGGTGCTGGGGGATTGTCCTGCTTGGAAATACCTTATCCTGGTGGGGGGAGCCCCACCTTCCTTTCCTCTCTTGTCTACACACAAACATCCCCATTTTTCTGTGTGATTCCCCCTGGTTTTGTGGCTTTATTTGCTGCAATCCCTGCAAAGCTGGGGAAGGGGCTGGAGAATAAGTCCTGTGAGGAGCAGCTGTGGAACCTGGGGGGGTTTGGTCTGGAGAAGAGGAGGCTGAGGGGAGACCTCATCCCTGTCCACAACTGCCTGAGAGGAGGCTGTGGGGAGGTGGGTGCTGGGCTCTGCTCCCAGGGGATGGGATGAGAGGAAATGGCCTCAAGTTGCACCAGGGGAGGTTCAGATTGGACATCAGGAAGTATTTCTTCACTGAAAGGGTTTCCAGGCCCTGGCAGAAGCTGCCCAGGGAGGTGGTGGAGTCCCTGTCCCTGGAGATATTTAAAAGATGAGTAGATGAGATGCTCAGGGATCTGGTTTAGTAGTGGACAGATATGGTTGGACTGGGTGGTCTCGGATGTCTTTTCCCACCAGGTCACAGAATCATAGAATCATCTGGTTGGAGAAGACCTCTGAGACCATCCAGTTGAACCATCCCTGTCCACTACTAAACCCTGTTGCTCAGAAGCTCATCAAACCTGTCTTTCAAACACCTCCAGGGATGGAGACTCCACCAGCATTGTAGGATTCTCTGACCTGCAGCAGCTCAGCCCCAGGTAACAGGAGATATGGAGGTGCAGCTGCCCAGCCTTCACCACCCTTCCAGCTCCCCTCAGCATCCCGTGCCCCCCTCCCGAGTCCAGCCCTCCCCTCCGGATTGGAGCACCCTCCCCCCTCCCCTGCTCTCCATCTTCATGCAGTCTGCAGAGGTGCATTGTGGGAAACTCCCAAGTTCCTCCCCCCCCCCCTCCCTCCTCCTCTGCCTTCCCCCCTCCCTCCTCTCTGCGCAAGAGCCAGCTCCCAGGTGGGACTCCGTGCAGCCGGACAGAGGACGGCAGGTAAGGGGTGCTGCTTCCCTCCCGCGTAGGGTGGCACCCAGGGAGGGGATCAGAGGGGTAGTTTTGGGGTTCCCAAGCTGCTGGCGCACGGATGTGCCCCGTTCCTGCTCAGGGTGACGTAGCAAAACAGACCTACCTGGTCAAGGTGAGTCTTTGCCTCCTCGCATCCAGCCCAGGAGCTGCCATTCCAGCTGCCTTGGGAACGTGAAGCTGTGCAGCTGTCCCTGTTAACAGCCAAAAGTGCCTTTCTTGACCCCAAACCAATCAGCTCAGTGAGGATGGCTGGTCCAGAGCAGCTCCCATCCCACCCCAGCTCCCTTCTGCCTCTCCCTGAAGGTCAGGCAGCCGGGAGGAGGCATTTCCACCTCCTGTCTCCCCGTACCTGTCCACCTCCTCCTCGGTGGGATGCGCTGGGCTTCCCTGATCCTTGCCTCCAGGCTTTGGAGAGGGGCAGGTGGCCTGGAGATGGAGATGGAGATGGAGATGGAGACTGGAGGCTCCACGCAAGGAGAAGCGGAGCCGGCCGCGTGCCGGAAACAGGGCCTCTGGGAGGGAGGAGAGCAGAGGAAGCAGCATTCCCAGCTGAAAGCTCCCAGCCTTGGCAGGAAAACCTCTGCACCTCCCGGGAAGGTCTGGATCAGGTTTCTGGCTGCGTTTCCTCTGGATGGGTTTAATCACATCTTCGTTTAATTGTTGCTGTGGGTCCTGACGCAAGCACGGCCGGGAGCACTCTTAATATTCCCTTTTCCCAAGGCAGGAGGTGGGAATTGTTCCTGTGGGAGAAGGGGGGTTTGATGCCAAAGGGGTCTCCTCTGATATGATGCCTGACTCGTGCTGGAAAGGAGCTCCCAAAGGGAAATCTGCCCCAAATGATGATGATAGAGCTAATAATGCCTGTTTTAAGCTATGAGGAGAAGATTGCACCAAAGGAGTGGGAGGGAGGAGGGCACCGGACCAGGGCTCCTCTTCCAAGGTGCTTCCAGGGATGAAATGTGGTGGTGGTGGGGGGTTGTCTCAGGCTTTTCCATCGGCTGCCCCTGCCTCCCTGTGCATTTGTGCCCTGTTTGTTTGCAGAGACCTGTTGATTTGGTCCCTGCTCCTCCTTAGAGGGACCATCTGGGAGCTTCTGGTGGGGCTGGGAGTGGGAAGGGAGAGGATTTTTATTCTGGAATCAGGGTAAAACTTCGGGATTAGGGCAACAGGAGGAAGCCCTCCCCATCACATCCCTGTTTTCCTGGGTGGGGCTTGGGCAGGATGCTGTCAGGAGAGGGAGGATGGACTATGCTGGATTGAGCTCCCTGCTCCATCTCGAGCCTGACCTCCAAAAGTCTGACCTTCACAGGTTTGACCTTCAGCATTTTCCATCATTCTCAGCCACGGTGCCCACCACCACCCTCTAAATCGTGACAGGATGGGGGAAGAAACCCCAAAACTCCTTCAAATGCTGATATTCATCCCTCTGCATCCATCCCCTCTGCTGGCTGGGTACCAGCACTGGGGCTGGAGGCACATCCTCATCCTGGCACACTCTCTCCATCCTTGGGCGTGGGGGCAAAGAGGAGGGAGGGAGCTCTCTGAGCAAGCATTCCTGTGCTGGAGGAGCTTTGCCCATCCTTCCCCAGATTCCTTTTGCAGGGAGGGAGAGTGCTCTGGTTTTGCCACACAAAGTAAGCGATGGGTTTGTACCAGAGCATGCCAGGACCCTCCCTGGAAGGGCACTGCCTCCTCCTGAATTGGCCCCTTGTCAGCCTGCGGTGGCTTCTTGCATTTCAGCTGCAAAGCAACAGTTTTCCAGCTGATGCCTGCAGATTTGTGGGCTCTAGGATTCAGGACCAGGCTCTAGGATTCAGGACCGGGCTCTGCACATGCAGAATTACCTCTGTAATTTTTTTCCTGGCCACAGCTGAGTGGTTGATGCCACAAAAGCCTTGGTGCAATCCCACATTGGTCCGAAGGGATGGGTTTAGGATGCCCGTACGCTGTTAAATTCGCTGCTGCTCACTGCAGTGGTTGGAGCTGTTTTATTGTGTCAGGTATAAACCTCATCATTGTTTTTTTCTTTTTCTCTGCTTGTGGATATTGAATTTGAGAGATACAAGACCCCAGGAATGTCAAAAAAAGGCATTGCATCACAGATTTTTGGAAAGAAAGTCAGCTTTCTGCATCTGGGTACCCACTCCTGGCTGCCTGGGGAGCAGCACCCCAATCTAGAAGCACCTGCCCTCTTGCCAAAGGCAGTTTCCCAAGTGGTGGAAGGCTCAGTGGGCAGAGCAGGGCTCTGTGGTGGACAGGAATGAGTGGTTCACCCCTCTCTGTCACTGATGCTGAGCCACGAAGCTGTGCGTGGAAGGGTGATAATTACATTTTCAATAGCAGGGCTGCAACAGGAGGTTGCTGGGTCGGCTCCTGCTGAGGTTTTCAGGGTGTGGGGAGCTTTCTTCTGCTCCTGCAGGAGGTGCCAGTCTGTCCCCAGCATCCCACCTCTCAGTGCATTATCTTGTCCCCAGTGCCCCAGAGCTGCTGGGATTGAATTGCTGGCTCTGGGAGGAATGGAAATTTGTTATAAAGAGACAAAATGGAGGTGTTTGTGAAATGCTGAGTGTGGCAAAAGCCAGGAGATGAGGAGCTGCCCAGGGTGGGATGGAGGGTGCACCCAGAAGCACCCGTTCCTGCCCGTGAGACATCACCCTTGTGGGTTGAGGCTCTGTGATGATGTTGCTGGCTGCGCGTCTGCCGCTGCGTCTCCCTGTTGAAACCACTCCAGTGCCTCATTCCAGTGTCCCACCAAAAGCTGCCATGGAAAAAAAAGTCATCCAGGCTGAAAATCCTTTCCTTTGTTCCCCTAAATTCCTGTCGTGGGGAGCTGATTCTCTGTCCTGTCAGGGAGAGGCTCAAGATGCAACGCCTCCTGCTATGATCTTGTCAGAGCACGTGGTGGGCACCACTGGAGAGTTCAAAACTCTGCCTCCCCAGGCAACGTTTTCCCAATTTCTGGCATGTTTTGGGACAGCTGAGGAGGGAGAAAGGGGTTTGTGTTGGTTTTGTGTTGGTTTTGTGTCCAATGAATTGTGGCAGTGCGGAGTTTGGGTGATTCGTTGCCCTGTTGGGGCCAAGCGTGGTGAACCCAGATGGAAAAGGGAAGGAGAGGGTTGGTTTTTTTTAGCAACAGCCTGGATATTTTAATGGATTTGTGGGCAGGAAGCTGGAGGGATCTGTGAGTGTTTTCAGCCTGTGCTGCTGCAGAGCAATGGTTGGGTTTGTGCCTCAACGTGCCCTGGTTGGAGCTTTGTGGGCGCCGCAGCTCGTGGTGGGTCTGCAGAAGCTGCCCTTCCCTCTCTGCTGTAGATTTAAGGGCAGAGTTGGCCGCGTTTCCCATTTCTCCTGGTTCTTTTCTTTCCTTTATTTCCACGTATGGTGAGAGAAGGCAACAAAATAAAAGGGAGGAGGGTGGTTTTGCTGTGCCTGTGGCTTTGTGCAGGCAGAGGGCCTGAGCAGCGCCGGGCAGAGCTGTGCTTGGGTTTGGAAGAAGAAGAAGAGCAGCAAATCCCCTGGTAGGAACGTGGTTTGGGTCCCTGCGATGTCACCTCCATCTCCCAGAATAAAACGACCGCCACGTCCACCCCAGTGGGACCTTTGGGGGTCAGGACGAGCGTGGCTTGTGGATGTGGCTCTGGGCCCAGATGCCACCTCCTGCAGAAGTCTTGGTGTAGAAAAAGGCTGTTCAGCCTTTTTTTCAGGGCTCCTGCTGCTGGGGGTGTTCGTTGGTGCTGGCTGTGAGGCTCCGAAATGCTGCGTCACCCGTGCGGGGAGCGCGGCCGGGCTGGGGCAGGACAACCTCTGGAGGGGAGGCTGGTGGCTGTGTTGCAAGCCAGGACTTCACCCTGTCTGTGCCCAGCTGGTGGCCCACCAGAATGCCCAGGCTCTGCATCCCACGGCCCTTCTCTCTGCAGATGTGAGGCCAAACCCATCTGGTTGGGCTGCAGGAGCCCGTCCTGTTCCCGTATCCCAGCGCCAGGTAAAAGCCAACCTCTGGGCACCGGTGCCAGGAGAGAGGGGACAGCATCGTGGGGTGGCACAGCTCGGGCAGCGCTGGGTTGCAGTGGTGGTGGCAGTGCTGGGCATCGCCAGCACCAGCTGAGCGGGTGACGAGGGCGCTGGGTCCCGGGGCAGCCGCAGAACTGACGCAGAGCGGAGGCTCCGCTGGCAAATCCCACCCCGAGGCAGCGATTTGGAGCGATTAAAGCATCTGACGCTCTCCAGCTCAGCATTTGAAGAGCTTGTTTGGGCTGACTTTGGCTGATTTTCACTTTTTTTTTGTTGATTTTGGACGGTTTGTGTTGTTTTTTGTGGCTGATGTTCTTTGGTTTTCTCTTATTTCTTTTGTTTTCACTGGTTTTGGCTGATTTGGGCTGGGTTTTTTTTCTGTGTTGCTCTGATTTGTGCCTTATTTTGCCTGATTCTCACTGGTTTTGCCTTATTTTGCCTGATTCTCACTGGTTTTGCCTTATTTTGCCTGATTCTCACTGGTTTTGCCTTATTCTGGCTGATTCTCACTGGTTTTGCCTTATTTTGCTTGATTCTCACTGGTTTTGCCTTATTCTGGCTGATTCTCACTGGTTTTGCCTTATTTTGCTTGATTCTCACTGGTTTTGCCTTATTCTGCCTGATTCTCACTGGTTTTGCCTTATTCTGCCTGATTCTCACTGGTTTTGCCTTATTTTGCCTGATTCTCACTGGTTTTACCTTATTTTGCCTGATTCTCACTGGTTTTGCCTTATTCTGCCTGATTCTCACTGGTTTTGCCTTATTCTGGCTGATTCTCACTTTTTTTGGCTGGCTATGGCTGATTCTGAGTGTTTTTTCCTGCTTATAGCTAATTTTGGAGGATTTTCACTTTTTGGGGCGATCACTGATTTTGGGATGATTTTCTCTTTTTTTTGGGACAATTTTCACCTTTTTAGCTAATTTTGGCTGAGTTTAGCTGGTTTTGGCCTATTTTTTTCTGATTTTAGCTGAGTTTGATTTTAGCTGGTTTTGACTGGGTTTGATTTTCCTTGTTTTTTTTTCTAATTTTCACTGAGTTTTGCTTCTTTTCACTGATTTTTTTTCTGCTTTTCGCTTTTTTTCTGCCTGATTTCAGCTTTTGGCTGATTTTCACTTGCTTTTGGCTGCTTTTTGATTGCTTTGGCTGACTTAGGCTGATTTTTTGGCAGTTTTGGCTGATTTGTTTTGCTGGTTTTGGCTGACTTAGGCTGATTTTCACTGGCTTTGGCTTATTTTCACTGGTTCAGACTTGTTTTGCCCAAACCCCAGCAGAAACTGGCCAAAATCAGCCCAAACTCAGCAGATGTTGGCCAAAATCAGCCAAAAAACCAACAGAATTTGGCCAAAATCAGCCAAAGAAACCAGCAGAAATTGGCCAAAAATACCACCAGAAATTGGTAAAATCAGCCAAAAAGCCCAGCAGAAATTGGACAAAATACCACCAGAAAGTGGCCAAAATCAGGAAAAAACCACCAGAAAGTGGCCAAAATCAGGCAAAAAACCACCAGAAAGTGGCCAAAATCAGGCAAAAAAAAGCAGAAATTGCCAAAATCAGGCAAAAAACCAGCAGAAATTGCCAAAATCAGGCAAAAAACCAGCAGAAATTGCCAAAATCAGGCAAAACAAGCAGAAATTGGCCAAAATCAGGCAAAACATGCAGAAATTGGCCAAAATCAGGGCAATGTTTCATCCCGGGTGGGAGGAGCAGCCAACAAGAGCTCGGCAAAGGGATTCCCAAAGCTCTCAGCAGAGCAAAGTGGGTCAACAGCAGCTGCTGGAGCTGGTGCTGGTGTCTCTGAGGCTTTGGGGGTGCTGGAGGATGGAGCTGTGGCCCCACAAGGTGCTCCTGGCGTGCTGGGGCAGTTTAAAGGTGCCCACGAGCAGCGGTTCCTGCTCTTGGGGGGAGAAAATAGACCATAAAGGAGCTCCTCGGGGAGCTGAGGGAACAGAAGCTCCTTCTGTAAAGGTGCTTTAATATTTCTGGTAATTCTGGCCCTGCAGCACCTCCTCTGTCTCCACAGCCCTTTGTGGAGATGGGAGGGGAAGGCTTACTCACCCTCCTCCCCATCCCTCCTCCTCATCCTCCAGTGGGGCTTGGAGCCCCCTGATCCACAGGAGGTGTCCCTGCCCACGGGGGTTGGAACTGGGTGGGATTTAAGGTCCCTTCCAGCCCAAAGCATTCCATGGTGCTGTGATTTCCATGATTCTATCTCAGGGGCTTGGCTGGAACCTCACTGCCTTTAACAGCTCGGAAAGGAGGAGAAGCTGTTTGACCCCATTGGAAATGGGGACTGGAAGCACTGGGGAACGAAACCATAGAAGGTATTTCCTGAATCGTAAAATCATGGAATGGTTTGGGGTTGAAGGGACTGTAAAGATCATCCATTTCCAAGCTCCCTGCCGTGGGCAGAGACAGTTCAATCCAGATTGTTGGGTCTGAGTCTGGCCAGGTGCTGGAGAGGCTCAGCCTGCAGCAGGGACAGGGCTGCAGGAGAAACTGGGAACATGGAAGAGTCAATCTCAGGAGGAAAAAAGAGGCCAAACTGGGCTTCTGTGGCCAAATGAAAGGAAAGCAGGGCCATAAGCTTGGGTAAAGAGGTATTAAAATGAAGCAGAGCTACATAAATGAGGAGACACCACAGAACCAGAGAATGCCCCGAGCTGGAAGGGACCCCCAAGGCCCATCCAGTCCAACCCCTGGCCCTGTTGGACACCCCCAACGTTCACCCCGTGGGGCTGAGGGCCTTGGCCAAACCCTGCTGGAATATTGTCAGGCTGTGCCTGCTTCCCTGGGGAGCTGTTCCAGGGCTCCAGCACCCTCTGCTCTGGGGGAAGAACCTTCTCCTGGTGGCCAAGCCAACCCTCCCCTGGCCCATCTTCCTGCCCTTCCCTGGGCTCCTGGCGTTGGGCACCAGAGAGAAGAGCTCAGCGCCTGCTCCTCCTCCTCCCCTTGAATGAGTGATGGTTCTCCTTGGGTTTCCAGAAGTAGTGGATGCCCTGGTGGCTGACAGGATGGGCAGAGGTCCTCAAAGGACACTGGAGGGGCTGCATTTGAGCCAGTGAGTTTAAGATGAATCTCATGGGGGAGAATTAGGGCTCAGCTGGCTGTGAGTCAGCGAGTTAACTCTATTTTCTACCCCAAAAATAACTCAGCAGTGCAATTCCAGCTCTGCCTTCTTTTAGCAACTGTGGAGGGACAAACCTTGATGTTTTTTTAGGTGGGTTTTGCTGGTTTCTTACACAATGTTCAGTTGAGGAAGCCAGGACTTGCTCTGCCTCCTGCAGTCTGCTCGTTCCAGCCCAAGCTCAGAGTCCCTCCTTTCCTTAACTCTCTTCCAAGCTGCTTTGGTGCATTGGGAGACCTGAAAACCTTTGGCAGAAGAAAGGGAGGTGTGAAAGGCCTTGAGTTGGGTTGGAAAGGACCTCAAAGCCCATCCAGTTCCACCCGCCTGCCATGGGCAGGGACACCTCCCACTGGATCAGGGGGCTCCAAGCCCCATCCAACCTGGCCTTCGACACCTCCAGGGATGGGGCAGCTGCTGGTGAGTGAAAAACCTCTCTGAAAAGGCACAGATTGTCAAGCAAAGGCGTAACACGGGGGTGGGAAGGAGGGAGTGAAGCCTTTCTTCTAAAACCTTGTTCTTCGGTGCTGCTGTCTGTGTGGGAGGCAGAGAGGGAGCTGGAAGGGGGAGGAATGGGTAGAGAGGCAGAGACAGCGGCTGAGGAGGAGAGGAGGGAGGAATAAATAGATGTGAGGAGCTGTAAAGAGAGCAAAGGTGGAGAAACAGGCTGTGAGAGAACATCTTTGAGTGATGGAATTAGGGGAGATGAACAAAGGGCTGGGGGAAGAACCCTCACACCTGTGTGTGCAGGCTTAGCTTCTGGGAATGGGGGAAGCACCTTTCTTTTCAGTCTGTGGGACACAGAGGTGCTTAAAGATGAGGAGATGTTCATGTCCTTGAAAGCACGGGGCAGGAGAGAAAGGCAAGAGGGGATGGTGCTCAACCAAGCCAAAAATCCTGGAGACATCATAGAATCATAGACTGGTTTGGGTTGGAAGGGACCTTAAAGCTCATCCAGTTCCAACCAGGTTCCAGTGATGGAAAACCACTGGCAGAGAGAGCTTTCAGGTGGACACGAGAGCTGCTGACAGCAATTTGTGGCTTAGAATCATAGAAGCATCAGTTTGGAAAAGACCTTTGAGCTCATCGAGCCCAACCATCCCTGTCCACAACTCAACCATGGCCCTCAGAAGCTCATCAACCTGTCTTTTAAAAACCTCCAGGGATGACGACTCCACCACCTCTGCCAGGTTTGGTTGGTTTCTACCTCTTTTAAAAGCCTTTCCAATCTGCCTGAGGGGCTTGCACTGCTTTTAGTGGAAACTCACTTAGAAATCAAGACATTCTGTATAATTTAGTGGTTTTAGCAGTGCAGGGCTTTGCTGAGGGACACGGCACAGCGTAAGCTCAGAGCAAAATCAGCTTTCCTGCCTCCAGGAATCTGAAAACCAGCTCTGATCAATGAGGAGGGTGGATAAACTGTGAGCTTCGTGGGCTGTGCAGAGTCCCTGTTGCTCAGGAAAGGGTTTGCCTCCCACTGTGGGTTCTCCCCACCATCCCTGGAGGCTGCCCAGGGCTTTCCTAGGGACTGCAGCAAACACTGAGTGCAGAATTCATCCAATATAACCACACAAATATTCCAGAGCGTGGGAGTAGCCCAGCTAATTGGTATCAAAATGACTAAGCAGGTGATTTAATATTTATATCCAACCCTCCCTGCTTTAACCTCAAAGCCTGCTTCAGTCTTGGGCTCCTTTTCTTTGAGTCATCACTGTACCAGCTGTAAAATGAGGATAAATCACTCCCAAAGCAGAGGAGCAGAGCCCTGGGAGTCGCTGTGGGCAGCCTCAGCCCTGGATCTACAAAGGTTTCCTGCTCACCAGAGCTCTTTGGAAGCAGCAGGAAGGAAAAGGGGAGGCAGGAGGTAGTACAAAATGAGCAAGGAGAGCAAAACATTCTTGCACATGACCATGGGTTTATCCATGGTGGGCACCTGGGACTGTGTCTGCGTGGTACGAGGTGCCCCAGGGTATGTCTTGAGTGGGGTGTGAGGGGAGGGTGGTGATTTGGGTTTCTAAGATGGTTTAATATCTCAGACTTGGGAAAGTAAGTGTTGTCCAGCTGAATTCAGAGAGTCTGATGCTTCTGTTACACCCAAAGTCATTCTGGCCCATGTAGAGCTGCCAGGGAAGCTGGGTTGCTGGAGGAAGGTGAAGAGGCCCCTGGCCCAGGTTGCCCAGAGCAGTGGTGGCTGCCCCATCCCTGGAGGTGTTCAAGGCCAGGTTGGATGGGGCTTGGAGCCCCCTGATCCAGTGGGAGGTGTCCCTGCCTATGGCAGGGGGTGGAACTGGATGATCTTCAAGGTCCCTTCCAACCCAACCCATTCCATCATTTGCACCAGCTGAGGATCTGGTGTTTGCCTTATTTTGCTGTAGCTCCCCCAGAAGCCCCAACAGCAATAATCCTCATAGCTCTGATACCCACAACCGAGGAGCTAATCCTGGTTTTCCCTGCAGTGCCCATCTGGGTGGCGAAGGTCACACAAGATCACGTGTTAACCACCTTAACTTGGGATAACGCTGCAAAAAGAAGGGTGAAGGGTGAGTTAGGAGCAGGGAGGAGGTGTTGATCTGCTGTCCCATTCTCTCTACCCAAGGTGGCTTTGGTGAGCAGTTGAAAAATCAGAATTATTGGGTTGGACATGACTTTATTTGGTCAGTGACAAATGGTACCACAGAGATGGCCAGGATGGGTCTCGGTTACACACGGAGCTCGGTTGTGGCAGTTGTAGGTGACAGCCAGTCTGACCCTGTTCTCCCAAGAGCAGGCACTGCTGTCAATGGTTTGGATACAGCTCAGTTACCAAAGAGTGATGCAGAAACCTTCCAGCTTTGTCTTCTGTCCTCCTCCACCACCTTCAGGTGGAACAGGGCTCGCTCTGTCCTTCGCTCACCTCTGGCTGCTCTGCTCCCTCTCCCAGGTGCTGTATCATGTCCAGATAGGACACTGCCAACGTGAGAATCATCCCAAGACAGCTGCTCCAAGAGGCTGAGTTGTCCCTCGGGTGTCCCAGCAGCTGGACGAAGGAGAAGACCTGGGACTGCCCCGTGCCCACGGTGTCCAGGTGCCACCCACAGCGCTCGCAGGGATGGATTCCAAAGGCAACGTCCGAAGCGGAAACAAACCCGACGCCAAGACCCCCAGCTCTGGAAAGCCAGAGAAGCCCAACCCTGGGCCTGCCACCAATGCAGACAAGAAGGAGGTCCCCAAAGAGCAGCTGGCGCCCACCACCACCACCACCACCACCGCCACCAAGAAGGCGGGCGGTGACGCTGCCGTCGCCAACAACCACAGCAACCTGAAAGCCGGCGCCGCCACGGAGACGCAGGAGGCCACGGGCCAGTCCCCTGACTCTGACCACAAGGGCAACAGCTCCGAGGAGTCACCAGGCAGCGTCTTCGACAACATGAAGCCCTTGATCATCGTCGGAGGAGTGGCGGTGGCCGCGCTCGCCGTGATTGTGGGAGTGGCCTTCTTAGCCCGGAAAAAATGAAGACGGAGATGGGGTGGGGGCTGAGAAACCCAAGCCAGCTGTACAGCTCCTTTTGGGACAGATGCATGCAGGAAAAATACTATACATATCTATATATATAGAGCGAGGTAGATAGGTCAACGACGAAACACCAACTGCAACTCCAAGAGTCTTGGTCAAGACAGCTGTGCCAGTCTGACCCAGTGTGGGTAACTCCATGCACTCAGCGTGTTCCCTCATGTGATTTTATCTTGGCTTATCCACCGTGTGTAGATTACAGCTTCTCCTGGTCGGTGTCAATGACGGTGTCCCCTCCCCTCCCCTGTGGTCAGACACCCCCACCTCTCTCCCTGCCCCCTGTTTTCCAGTCCAAAGTGCTCTTCGTCCCGTCCAGAGTCTTCCCCTGCTTCGTGGTTCGGTTTCTGTTTGGTTTGGTTGTTGGTTGTGGTTGAAGGAGTTGCCAGGGGAGGTTGAGTTGGTGGTAAAACCCAGCTTGGGGCTGGTGTTTGTCCGTTGCACCACCGGGTGACTGCAGGGGGCCAAAATGCTGACCAACCAGCACAGCGTGAGCTCCAACAGGTGTCTTCTGTGTATCTGCTGCTCATCAACCCCACCTTTGAAAAACCCAACTGGAAAACGTCCCGGAGGAGAGCAAGTTGGGGGCAGCAGGAGGCTGGGACTGACCGCGGGGCGGTGGAGCTGAGGACACAACGAGGGGCGTCGCACTCAGTCACGGCTCTGGCTGAGCTGCTCAGGGTGGGGGGAGAAGAAGGGGCTGGGCTGTGACCCCCCCCCAGCACGTGGAGGTACCTGGCCAAGTCCTGTGCTCAGATAACCATCGACTGCTGGGTTTCTGGCACGTTGGCGAGGAGCCTCCAGGACCCCCTGGCTCTCCAGGGTCATGTGGGCAGTGTCTGGGGACAGGGAGGCTTTGGGTTTGGATCTGGTGTTTTCCTGAAGTTAGGCTGGGCTTTACAGGGTGCCGTGGCCTCAGCCCAAACTCCCTCAAGGTCACTTGGACTCTTCCTGTTCGTTTCTTGGGGCTTTGGGTCAGGCTTTTTTTTTTTTTCACTGAAGCTCATGGTCTCCTGATGTGTGAGAAGGTAGAAAAAGTGATGTGAGCTGGTTTTAGGGGCAGAGAGGACCCAGGACCCCATAAGAATAAGACTGACCTGATTTATACCAGGGAAACCCTCAAGAGCACCCAAAATCTTCCTGTCCTGGGGGGATTTCTTACCATCCTCTCATGACAGTACCGTGGATTTGTGGTTCCTCCAAGCTTTGGAAATGGAAACAAATTCCCAGCCCTTGGGAACAGCCTGGTTTCATCTGTGTGAAGCTCAGCTCTAAAGCCAGACCTTGTGAAGGTGGGCAGGAAGGCAGGTGATGATGGGGGGTGGGGGTTTAGTGCATTGGCTGCTGCCCTTCCCCTATCACCAAGCAGTGGGCAGACCTCCTCATCTAAAAGTTTCCATCAGACAGCTCTTGGCTGTGAAAAAAAAAAAAAAGACAAGACCTTACATTCTGGTTCTAAAGTAGGACAGAGATTAAATGAGGTCAGGACCACAGAGGCTCCGGAGCTCAGTGGGAGCCACGGGCAGGGTTTGGAGAAGGTGGTTCCCAAGAGCTTGTGGTAAAGTGGGGTGAGTTCAGTTAAAGAGCCTCAATCACGCATCTCCAACTGAGCTTGGCTGGATGAATTTGGTGGCTACAGGACCAGGGAGGGGTTTGTGTTCCTCAGGTGCTGCCTCTGCTGCTGGCGAGGTTACCAGAGAGGGTGGTGGTGGTGGCAATTTTTCTCCCACCTCCTGTCTGTCTGTCTGTCTTTACCTCCAAATTTGCTCTGCTGAATGCTTAAGGCTTTGCCAAACACAAGGTCTTTGCAGCTTGGTGGGATTTGTCATCCTCTTTCCTCCCCCAAGAGTATTCCCAAAGGTGTGCATCCTCTGGCAGTACCAGATTCCATCTGCTGGCAGCTGAAGCTTTATTTCTACCTCTGCCTTTACCAGTAGAGACAGGGGGTGGGAAAGTTGGCTTCACAGTGGCTTTTGGAACAAGTGCTGCAGCCCCAGGTGGAATCCTGGTGGTTTAAAGCACTCTCTGGGTGTCTCTTGGGATAATCCCTTTGGGTTGAAGCAGAAGGGGCCGTGTTTAGGGGGGGGTTTCTATAACGCTGCGTCTGTCTAGAGATGGCATTTCCCCTCAGCCCGTTTTGCAGGTGTTCAAGAGGTCATTTTAGGAGGAGGAGGGAGGGCAAACGATAGGAAAGGTCTTTGGAGAGCAGAGGAAGCAGCTCAGAAGCAGCCACTGCACCAGGGCTTTGCGAGAGGAGGCAGTGAGGCTGCAGCATCTGCACCCAGAGCCCCCGGAGCTCTTGCCGGGGAGAGACCGGCTCCACCTGGACATCCTCCCGGTGGAAATTTGGGTGCAAACCACACTGCAATCCTGCCTGGAACCTCAACTCCAGCGGCTGGGAGGGAGCCCACAGGGTGAGGAGCATTTGGGGGTGTAGTGTGGGGGGGCCGTTTCTGAGCTCCCCTTTGCCTCACGGCTCAAGCCCAGAGCTCTTGGCTGTAGGGAGGTTCTGCTGATGTTGCTGCGAGGAAGTCGCCCACCCCTGCTGTCATTCCTGTCCCTCCCAGGCAGGGTGGTGGCTTTGAGACAGAGACCTCTGTTTTGAAGCAGGAGGCTTGTCCTGGAGAGGTGTTTTTCCCTCTGTCTGTCCCCGCCCTCGCAGCCTGGAACAGGATCGTTTCTTTGAGCAGTGTCAGCGTCACAGACGCGTCCGTCTGTCCCATCCTGAGCAGAGAACGTGGATACAGGAGGAAAAAGGAACACCTGCTCCATTCGAGTCTCCTATTTTGCTTTCTAAAGTGTTTTTATTCCTTGACTTAACCTTTGGCAACGGAAGAGGGGGAAAAAAATTCTCAGCCAAGATGGGACTTCATGATTTCTGTCCATCTCTGAACCCACCTCTTTCCTACCTGGAACCACCTTCTTTCCCAGCCTGGAACCACCTTCTTTCCCAGCCTGGAACCACCTTCTTTCCCAGCCTGGAACCACCTTCTTTCCCAGCCTGGAACCACCTTTATTCCTGCCTGGAACCACCTTCTTTCCCAGCCTGGAACCACCTTTATTCCTCCCTGGAATCACCTTTATTCCTACCTGGAACCACCTCTTTGGCAATTTGGTTTGGCAAACACCTCTCTGTGTGTCCATACACCACCCTGCCTTGAAGAGTGCTCTGCATATATATATATATACACATATATATGTTTATATTATGTGTATATATATACATATATGTTTATATTAAGTATATATATACATATATGTTTATGTTAAGTAAATATATACACATATATGTTTATATTCTGTATATATATACACATATATGTTTATATTCTGTATATATATACATATGTTCATATTATGTATATATATACACATATATGTTTATATTATGTGTATATATACACATATATGTTTATATTAAGTATATATACACATATATGCTTATATTATGTATATATATACACACATATATGTTTATATTATATGTTACTATGTTACCTTATTGCAGTCTGAGGTGGGGGAACCCAAATCATCCTGGAGCTGACCCTTCATTCCTTCCCCTGCATTCACACAAAGTGTCCGTGGTGTCTTTTTTTTGTGCCACTTGCATCACCCGAATTCCGTGTTTTGGTCCCCCCCTTGGTTTCTTTCTCAGAGCAAGGCACTCCTGGCTGCTGAGCTGCCTGATGGGTGATGTTCCCCCTTGTGCTGGAAGCTCCAAATTGCTGTTCCCCTCCCTTGGAGTGTCGTGTGGGCCACTTGCTTTGAAATAAGGCACTTTTAGATTCCCTCAGCCGCCTCGCGCTGTGTCGCAGCTCTTTTTGAGGCGTGGGCTCTGGTGTTGGGTGCAGCCAGGCAGCTCAAGCTCCTAAGCTGGGTCCTGACCTGCAAACAACATCCTCTTAGCAAACACCTCCTCTTCTGCCTTAACGTGCCAGGCTGTGCCGTGGTTCTGTTTTGAGACGAAGTTGTCCAGCGAGATGTAGGCTGAGAGGAGCAAATCCAGCTCTCTCGGAACCGAAGGGAGGTCGAAACCAAATTTGTGGGAGCAGAAGGCTTAAATGACTGAACTCGCTGTGCTAAATAAATAGTTGTCTTTCTCTCGTGCCGAGCACACGCCGTTATTTGCCTGATGTTCTTCTTTGTGTGGTGTTTGTGGCATGAAGTCCTTCTGGTGGGGAGAGTGAACCGATGCTTCCAACCAATCGGGCTCTGTGCTTGGGATTTGAAGAGATCTAGATTGCTACTTCACTCTCTCGCTAAAATCTACCAATTATAGAGTTGCAAAACTGCCTCCAGACATTGCAGATTATCCCTAAAGCCATCGTTTCAATCCCTCAACCTATTTTTCAGGAGCCATATATTTAATTGAATATAAAGCGTCGTTACGCTCCCTTTGGACAATTTAGTGGAAGGTTTTTGATGCTTCTGGGTTTAAGGAAGATGAAAGGGATTATAATTCTGCTTCTTTTTGCTACTGATTTAATAAGCTGTGGATAAGTCCCATTGTTCCTAAGAGTGGATGCAAACAAAGAGTAATGCAGCAGCATTTTTCAGGAGGGCACAGTGCATTCCTGCAGGTGGTGTTCAGCCCTCAGGCTCGCCCTGAGTTGCTTGTCCTGAAGCATTTCGGAGCTCCTTTTAGGTTGAGTGATTAATTAAAAGTGAGTTTGTCTTTGCTGAAGCAAAGCTGATGCATAGGCTACAGGAAATAAGGGGAATTTTTCCATTGGCTTCATTGTGCTCTGCTGAGGCTTTTGGGATCTTATTGGCACCAGGGATACGGTTGCAGGTCATGGCAAAACAATGACAAGATGTTCCTTATTCCTTCAGTATTCCTTATTCCTTTAGCATTTCTTATTCCTGCTGACTGGAAGGAAGAATCTCTGGTATTGACTAAGGCAGCCACTCTCACAACCATGCTTGTACCTATATCAATATTTGTGTATAAACAACTTAAAAAACCCCACTAGAGTTGGTGGGAGGAGATGATTTCTGCCTTAAAATCAGAATTATAATAATCAGAATTAAAACAGAATCATGGGATTGCTTGGTTGGAAAAAAGACCTTTGAGATCACGACCCTTCCTTTCCTGGAGGTGCCACCAGGAGTTAGAAATTGGCATCTGTTCTTAGAAATTGGCATCTGTTCTTAGAATTAGTTGGAAATGGCAACCCTGAGGAGTTGAGGAAAAAATTAGTCTTCAAGGAACAAACAAAAAAAATAAGGCAATGAAAAAATGTATTTGAAAGGTGAAATACTTGGAATTTCAATCAGCTCTTCTGAAGGCTTCAAGCTGAAAGGGTGCACGAAAGAGGACTGAGAGGGGCAGTGAAAGCACTTGGCATCACTAAAAGTTTAGGTGAGGACACAATTTTAGGCCCTACCCATGTCTATTTTTTTTTCTCAGACAAAAGCAAAAGTGCTCAGTTCTGGTGCTGTGCAAATCATCCTCTGCTGGTTGGCTCCTCCAAAGGAATTTCTGTTGGCCCTCTTCAACATTTACAGATTTTTTTTTTTTGAAGGAAGGGTTGCATTTTTCTATAACCAATTTTGGGTGATTAAGGGAAATGGCAGATTTAGAATTTGGGTGTTTTGAAGGGCTGTGATCTCTTCTCCCACACTTTGAAAAAGACTGAAATCCAACCTGTTCACACTTTGCTCCTCTTGGTCTGTGGCTTCTCACCGAAGCAGGGATGTCGGTTCCCTTCCCAAGCATCTTTCTTTGGTCTCATTCCCTTCACCACAGAGCCAGGAAGAGATCTCCCAAGCCATGAAGATCCACCTCCCCCAGGGCAGGCAAGAGCATCACATCTTCTTCACAACCTGCCTGCAGGTGTGCTCTGCAGGTTGGGTGCCTCCCTTTGTGAGGATAATTGGCTCTGACTGAGGTAATTAAAGTTCCTTAATTGAGTTGGTTCAGTTCTCAGCACAGGAGGCTGGAATCGGGGTGTTCCCTGCTATTTAACACCACGGGTGTTCAGCCCTTTGTCAGGGAGGAATGCTGAAGCTCTGCCTGAACATTTTAGGCCCTACAAGTGGCACTCCAGTGACAACTCCACCTCAGACAGCGATGAAGCCTTCGATGAAGCCTTCGCAGGGACCTGAGCTGAAGCTGTGGTACCACCCCTGGGCTTCAGGATTGATGTTCTGCAGCTTCTGAAGGAGCCAGGGAAGGAAGACACGAGCAGTCTCTGCCTCTTATCACAGATTAATCATTGCTGCTCTCTTCCCAGCCCATCAGCAATCCCCCAAAGCTTCTCCTGCAGTGGCTGGTTTTGACCCATCATCCTCTTTAAAACCTCTGCTGTGCTCATTGGAGACCAATTCTTACCTGAAGTTCATCTGTTTGCTCTTAAAATTAGCTGGTTTTGCTGGAAAACATAACTCAGGTCAAGTAGGATTTGGCCCAATGTGGTGTTCCTGCTCCTGCTTCTCTTTCGGTTGCTCCTGGCTTGAAATTCAAATATTTGAATCATTAATGGGAAGCTATTTTTGAAGTGGCATTAAGGGTAAAGAGCACAGGATAAGATCTCAGCTGTCTCTGTGGCAAAGATGAGGGAGTACTAAATCTAGGTTCATCAAACTGAAGGTGGCTGCCCAGAAAGTGCTTCTCCTTGGGCTAAATTACCTTGAACTGGGCAGCCCAGAGGATGATCCAAGGTGGTACAGAGGGTACTGCAATTGAACAGAGACCTCTGCCCCCTGTGCCATCCAACTGCCCTTGGCTGGGTCCTTCCAACATCGGTTTTCCATGTCTTTTATTGCATCTTGCTGTGATTTCCTGGCCTTGGGGGAGTTCAATCTGTGCAGCAAAGGGCTTTTCTGATGGCTTTTTCCTCTTCTCTTCCCTGGGCCAGCCTTGTGACCAGCTTTCCTTTCTAATTCCTGGGCTGTTTGCCCGTGCCAGACCTCCAGCTGTGGCTCCATTGGCTCCTGGAAATCTGATTCACTGCTTGTCCTTTTCCTGCTTCTTTGGCTACTGCACTGTATCCCCTTTCCTTTCCCAACTTTCTTCCCAGGCATCTCTGCAGCTCTGGCATCTCCACAGCCAGGCAGGAGCCCTGCCCCAGGGCTGAGGCAGATTTTGGGTAGCCTGACCAAAAAAAATCAGGCAATATTTGGCCACCCAGCACCTAAAGGGAGTGCAGAGGCTGCGACACAGCAGGCAACGAACAAAGTTTGCACCTCCCCTTCTCTCTAAGGCTTTGAGGGGCTGAGTTTGCAAGATGCTGAGTGCTCTTTGCTGCCACGGGAGCTGAGCAGATGGCAAAACCCACAGCTGGAAGGTCTCTTTGTCCTTGCTCTTTCCCCGTCTTGCAATGCCCACAGGGTCTGCTCTGGATTGAAGCTGCCCTGGTGGTCAGGTGTGTGGTGTTCTGGCTGCTCAGGAGGTGTGGGCACAGCCCCAGGGTGGCTGAAGCTGGTGTTTCTGCAGCCCTTGGCTTATCAGAGCTCCAGCAGAGGTTCTCAGACACTCAGGAGCTGGCTTTCACCTGAAGTTGATGCCCTCTGTTTCTTCTGGCTTTAAAGCCTCAGCTCAGGTGCAGTGATGCAGCTCTCCCCCCCCCCCCCCCCCCCCCTTCCCCCTCATCAGCTGCAGGCCTGGGGATACAGGAATCTGCAAGAATTTTTCCATTTGAAGGGGCTGCTTGGATTTCATAAAATAATGCCAGGGAAATTCACCTTGAAAAGTCACCACTGGTTCCCCAAACACATCGAGGGGTGTGAGAGGTGAGCACCACGAGCTCCCCAGGCGCGGGGGCTCTGGCTCTGCCTGGAGCTGCAGCTCCGCTTTGGATGGTGCCACCCAGCCCTTTGGGACTCCTTTTCTCTACTTTTCAATTCTATGCTCTTAAAATGAGCTATTTTTGCTGCAAAACGTACCTTGGGTTAAATAGGAATCGGACCAATGTGTTGCTCTTGCTCCTGTTTCTCTTTTGGCTTGAAATTCAGTCAATTCCATTTTTTTTTTCCACTTATAATGCAAAAAAAAAACCCACTAAAAGTAAAATCTCAGCTTCATTCTCCCCGTGCACGGTGCTGCTACAGCACCAAAGCTCTGAGGGGGGTCTTTAATCACCTTCCAACAACCCAGACCTGCACTGGATCCCTGGTTTTGTCAGCTTCAAGCAGACAAATTTTTTGGGGGCAGTTTCACAAGAACGAGGTGCCATAGAATTTTGTCAAGTTAAAGCCCCTCCCCAAACAAGCCAACAAGAGAATAATTTGGCTTTATTAAGTTTTGAGCAGCCCTCCTTGTGCCTTTTCCCGAGTCACTGGTTAGGAATGTTCCAATCAAAACCTTTAAAAGGAGCAGTCTCCCCCCCCTCCCTGGTGAAACCCAACTCTCCTCCAGCTGTAGGAGAAAGGGAAACTGGAGAAAGGGACCTCAAAAGTCAGGTCACAGGGGATTTTATTTCTTATTTTGTTTTTTTTTTCTTTCAATTTGCTTTGATTTTGTTACTTTTCCAGGGGCTGACCCAAAGCCTTTGGAAATTGGATGCAAGGCTGGTGGCAGGGATGCTACCCTGGGTGCCACAGCTCCATCCAGAGGGTTTGGAGCCCCCTGGATGCCCCAGCTCCATCCAATGGGTTTGGAATCCCCTGGATGCCACAACTCCATCCAATGGGTTTGGAATCCCCTGGATGCCCCAGCTCCACCCAGAGGGTTTGGAATCCCCTGGATGCCCCAGCTCCACCCAGAGGGTTTGGAGTCAGCCCCTCACCTTGTTTTCCAGATAATAAGAATTTTCAGAGTGACACCTCGGTTTTTATTTTTGCTTTCCCTGTACAAACAGACCTCTCATCCCTTTTCCACATATTTACCTGTGTTCAACAAACAGGTCTGGTTTTGCTTTCAGAAACCCTTTGCTTTCAGACACATTTCCTGGAGGGAAATGGACACCTACCTACACACAAAGCTAATTTATACCTTGTTGAATTTATAACCTCGTCTATGCTTCTATGGACACTTTGTATGGGCTGCAGCTCAAATCCTAAAATATTCAAGGATTCTTTTCCTTTCCCATATAGTATTCTATTTACTTTGACTTAAAAGAAAACAAAAGCGTATAAATGCAATAATGCAGGTAGACTAGAAATACTAGATTGACAAAATTAAAGTAGTTTAGCTTGTCCCATTGTGACTGACAGTGTTGTACGACACCCAACGCTGGACCCTAACATTTTCCAGGCTTTCTATGTAGCTAAATCTAGTATTAGCTTTGAAAACCCATTGTATGAGTGGTGGGTGGATGGGTTGGAAACGTGTGCTCTCTACACACTGTATGTTCCTCACCTCAGAAGCTGTATTGGCCACTCCATATGCTGTGAAAACTGTAAATGATTCCCAATACACCTGTAACTCTTTACCAGGATTGTGAGAAATAAACTATATCTAGAGATATATTCACACACGTAGGTATATTGTATAATTCCTCCCGTGAGCATCGTGGTGGACGTGGGGGTGTGAGTGGAAGTGCCAGGTCTCCCTCCTGCAGGCTCCATGGTTTGTAGGATTAGAAAACCCAGGGAGAAGTGTGATTAAAAGCAATCCCCACCCCAGAGAAACCCCAGCCTGCCCAAGGAAAGCAGGTGAAGGAAGATTAATATTCTACACTGAGGTGTAGAACAATGAAAAGCTTCTCCCGAGGCACAAAGGGAACCCTTTCTGCTCCCGGTGGTTCCCAGTTTGGTCTCCAGGCTTTGCTGAACCCTTGTTTGGTGCAGCCCAGGGAGAATTTGCTTGGTTGTGGGTTTTTAAGGTGGGATGAGGGCATCCAGCCTCGGGAATAAACCATCCCCTGGGCGCCCTGCTGATGCCCGTGGGGGTCCCTGCCCTGTCAGGGGGAGGAGGCTTCCAGCTGCGGATGCCGCTTCCCAGCAGCCCCACCCGCAGGAGGCTGCGGGCTTTTGGAGACGAATCTCCTAAGAGCTGCGAAGACAAATATTTGTGAACTCCTCGGAGCCTTTAGTCAAAAAACATGAATTATCTGAGATTTCTTGTGACAGAAACACAAAGTTTTCGCCTGTCTTAATATCCCTGAGAGCAAATAAATTCATATTTTTCAAGGCTGAGGATAAGAAGCTGGGATGGGGGGAGGCTGGGCCCTTTCCACTGCCCCCAGATGGGGTGTCTGAAACAGCTCCTATGTTGGCCCAGTGAGCTGCCTGGGCAGAAGAGGGAAATCTCCCAGCCCAGGCTGGGAGAGAGAGCTCCTTCCAAGGATTTGAGGTGCTTCCTGGGTTCCTGGGCTGAGGAAATGCACCCTCTTCCAGCAATAATGGCATTTTCTCCCTGCAACACGCCAGTGACCACCAAGAGCCACACCTGTTAGAGCCAAACAGAGATGAAAAAGGCAAATCCAGATGCTGAACAAGGTTTATGAAATGACTGTTCCTCAGGTAAACCTTTTTCTCCAGGAATAATAACTCACTAAAGCACAGGAGAGGGTGCAGAGGAGGCAACCTGGGCCGGATAAAAAGGATGGGAAGGGCAGGTTCAGGAAGGCTTGGATGGCTTTATTTAGTTTGCAGCACTGATGGTCATTCCAGTGGCTCCAGGAAATCACCCACTTCTTCATTTTTCACCCATTCTTTTATTTTCAGCAACCCATTTGACAGATCCCCGTGTATCTCCTACCATCCCTTACAACATAATCAGTTGTGGCTTCTTGGCGAATCCAAAAGAGCAGGACCTACGTCTGATCCTCCACAACATCCCTAAGGTTCTCCATCCCAAGGGTGAGAGATGTCAAGAGCAAAACCTAAGGGAGAACTTAAAACCAGCTTAAGCCAATAACTTAGAACCACCTTGGGCTTAGCAAAGTGTTGCTCCTCCTCATCTCATGTGTTGGAAGCACCTCACTAGGACAATAAACCACGATCCGTGGTGGCTTGGGCTTTGTGGGAAGGTTTCTGGAGCTCAGCTGGCTCAGGAGGGGCTTGGGGTAGTTGAAGTAAAGGGGTTTGGAACCCCAGCAGTGGGATGGGGCTTCTCAGCTGGGCCCTGAGAATTACCTGGCAATTGGGACATCAACACCTTCTTCATTTCTGATCCACGATGTGGCACCACTGACTTCACAGTATCATAAAGTTGGAAAGGACCTCTGAGATCATCCAGTCCAACCTATAACCCAACACCAACACCAACCCATCATCTAACCCATGGCACTCAGTGCCTCACCCAGTCTCCCCTTAAACCCCTCCAGGGTCGGTGACTCCACCTCCTCCCTGGGTGCTCATTCCAGTGACCAATCACCCTTTTGGTGAAGAACTTTCTCCTCACATCCAGTCCAACCTTTCCCTGACCAAGCTTGAGTCCCTGCCCTCCAGTTCTGTCACCTGAGAGAAGAGACCAACCCCTGCCCCACTCCAACCTCCTTTTAGGGAGTTGCAGAGAGCAATGAGGTCTCCCCTGAGCCTCCTCTTCTCCAGACTAAACAGCCCCAACTCCCTCAGTCTCTCCTCGTAGGGCTTGTGCTCCAGCCCCTTCCCCATCTTCGTTGCCCTCCTCTGGACACTCTCCAGCATCCTGACATCTTTCCCAAACTGGGGGGCCCAGAACTGGACACAATATTCAAGGTGAGGCCTGACCAGTGCCCAGTACAGGGGGACGATAACTCCTCTGGTCCTGCTGGCCACACCATTCCTGATGCAGGCCAGGATGCCATTGGCCTTCTTGGCCACCTGGGCACACTGCTGGCTCATGGGGAGCTTCCTGGCCACCAGCACTCCCAGCTCCCTTTCTGCCTGACTCCTCTCCAGCCACTCTGTCCCCAGTCCAGAGCTCTGCATGGGGTTGTTGTGTCCAAAATGAAGCACCCAACATCTGGACTCATTAAACATCATCCCATTAGAAATGATTATAGACTTCCCCTCCTCTGAGGCACGAGGTTGCTCGTGAGGCTTCAGGGTCTCGGTCCTTCGGGCCAGGATCAACTCGATGAGGAGAAAATATGAAATGTTGAATCGTAGAACGATCCTGTTCTATGAATATAATGGTTTTAAAATCATCATTCCTTCCCTCTCCACAAAACCATTCAACTGGACCTTTCCACGTGGTCACAGTGAAGCTACCCGTGGATAAAAAAGGAATATTTAATCAAGAAGCTCCTGGTAGGACAAATTATGGATTGAAACATTGACAAGAATACCAGTTGTGTTTTCCCACAGCATATTTAGTGCATTCTGAAATGAAATCATGTAAGTAATGAAGAGCCCAGCTTCTAAACATTAAAGCCTCTGGGAAAGCTGCACCAAGAACCCATCCTGGGCTCTGCTTCTCTCTTAGAAAAGACAAACCAGTAACAGGATTTTTTTTGGACACGGATGAATTGCCTGAGCAGGTTTTTCCACTTCAAGGAAAAAAGGATTGTGGATGGGACAGGTCACAAGGGTCCAGAATGGGAAGCACAAACTCAGATAGAAGCCTCGTTAAACAGATAAACTTGGTACAGAAGAGGTGATAAACCATCACCCCTCCTCCTGATTTCAAAATCTGATTGTCCCTCAGCATTTTTCTGGCTTCCTAGGTGCAGATTCTCCACGTGACATGATGGGATGAGCAACCAGGCAGTGCTACATCCCGAGACACCCACATTGGCACCTGCAGAGAGCACAGACACAGATCTCAAAGCACACAGGGGCTGCTGCCCTTCTTTGAACACCCAGGCTTCCTCTTCGATCCATGGGATGGGTTGGAAGGGACCTCAAAGCCCACCCAGTCCCACCCCCTGCCATGGGCAGGGACACCTCCCACTGGATCAGGGGGCTCCAAGCCCCATCCAACCTGGCCTTCAACACCTCCAGGGATGGGGCAGCCACAGCTTCTCTGGGCAACCTGGGCCAGGGCCTCCCCACCCTCACTGTGAAGAATTTCTTCCTGATGTCCAATCTAAATCTTCCCCTTCCAATTCAAAGCTGTTCCCCCTCATCCTGTCACTCCAGGCCCTTGGAAAAAGCCCCTCCCCAGCTTTCCTGGAGCCCCTTTCAGTACTGGAAAGACACTACCAGGACTCCCTCAGAGCCTTCTCCTCTCCAGGCTGAACAACCCCAACCCTCTCAGCCTGTCCTCAGAGCAGAGGGGCTCCAGCTCTTTGTAGCCTCCTCTAAACCCACTCCCACAGTTCCATCTCCTTCTTACGTTGGGGATTCCAGAACTGTCCCCAGGGCTCCAGGTGGGGTCTCCCCAGAGCAGAGGGGCAGAACCCCCTCCCTCCCCTCTGGTCCCACTCTTTGGGTGCAGCCCAGGACATGGGGGGTTTCTGGGCTGGGAGAGCTCATTGTGGCTCATGTGGAACTTCTCATCCCCCAGCACCCCAAGTCCTTCTCCTCAGAGCTGCTCCCAACCACATCCTCCCTCATCCAGTATTAATCTTCCCAAATATCTCCAATTTAGGGCTGGGGAATTAAGGTTAAGCTGAAACTCAATCAAAACCTGGAGATGAGCAGCAGATTGGCAAGTTTTGGGTGCTCTGCTCCCCTTCCCACAGGCAGCACCCAGGCAGGACACCCCTGCCTCCACTCACAGACCTGCTGCTCTCCTGTATCCTAGGCAAGAAAATCCCCAAGGCAGCTTAAAAATCAGAATTATTTTCAGTATGATAAAGGAATTCCCCTGCAAAACAAGCCCACCTTCGTATTTTTTAACATAGCAGAGCTGACCCTCACATCTTTGATATCTACAAAGCATCCAAAAGCCTAGAACTCACATTTATTGTGTTTAGGGCTGTGCTTGATTTGTTGGCTGTTGTCTTCCCTCTAAAGGTGGGATTTTTCTTCAGCAACCCCTCTCCAGACAACAAAAACCATTCTATTTATGTATAAATTTTATTCTGAAAGCAAACCCCAGCGCATCGCTCCAACAGGACAAAAAGACTATGCAAAATACAGAATAAACCAAGGAAAAATAAAAGGCACCACCTTTTTTCCTTCTCATTCTGGGACCTGCCTCTGTGTCCAACACAGAGAGATGCCTCAGGAAATCAGGGAGTGCACAGGATTCCATTCTACCTTTATGGGCATTTTTCTTTTTGCACATAAAGCCGAATCTAGTGGCAAAATCCAGGTACTGAGAATTGGGCTTACAACCTTTTAGTTTGGTTTTGAATCAAGGAAGAGTGATTTCAACAAGGGAAGGAAGAACCCAAACCCAATTCTCCTTAAAGGGAGAAGTTTAGCTCCTTGTTTCAAGCCTCCTTCCCAGCTCCTCCTGCTTCCACTCATCTCTTCCTGCACGGATTGTGTCAGGCAGAAATCTATCATCATTTGCACCCAGTTTGCTCTCTACCTGCTCACCCTTTTATTTCTTAAATCACAGAGGGTGTTTGTCATCACACCTCTCTAACTCCACAGCCTGGGCACCACTTCCAGTCCTCGTGGCCATCGGTAATTCTCAACCTGCTGAACTAATGAATGCAACTCCCTGGTTCCTCACCCCTCCAACCCCCTCAAGCTGTGGCTGTTTCAACTCTCTGCTCTCCCAGCAGGAAGATGCTTATTGGATTCACTAACCTAGCCCTGCTGGGAAGCCCTTTGGGAGGCTCCTTCCCAGCACTAACACACAGGACAAAGACAACTGTTATTAACCTAAAATTCCCAGTTGAGCATAAAAAGCAGTCAGAGGGGGCTGAGGTCGGCCAGCCCCACTACTTCCCCTTTTTGACCTTTGTGGTGTTGCTGGTCTTGGCCTTCTTCTTTGCTGACCCCTTGGTCTCGGGCTCTTTGCGCTTGGCTGATGTGATGGAGCCTGTCACCTTGAAGAAGTCGTCGAGGCGGCCCTGGGTGCTGCCCTGCCGGCTCTTGCTCAGCCTCCTGACCCCGCTGCGGATCCGCTCTTCGTTGAACTGCTTCTCCCCACACATGAACTGGATGAGCTCCTCTTCGTTGGGCTCGCTCCACTTCAGCTCCACAGCGTCAGGGTTGACCACGTCGGGCTCCAGAAAGAGCTTCTGGGCCTCTTTGTGCAACCAGTTCTCGGGCAGAGGGTACTTCTTGGTGTCGATCTGCTGGATGATCTTCTCGATGCTTTTGTGCTCCTTGATCAGCTCGACGGCGCGCTTGGGCCCGATGCCGCGGATGCTCTCGCAGTAGTCGCACCCCAGGAGGATACACAGGTCCACAAACTGCTCCCAGGTCAGGTCTAGATCCTGCAGGATTCGGTTCAGGTGAAACTCTTGGATGGGCAGCTTCTTCGTCTCGCTGGCAGTGAGATGCCTCATCAGGACGGGACTGCCAAAGGTCAGGCAATCCATATCTTCCGTGGCAGCCGCGTAGACCTTCCCAGCCTTCACCAAGGTAGCACAGCTGGCTTCAGCCTCCCCTGGTGCCTCCACGAAGGGAATGCCCATCAGCCTCAGCAACTTCTTGCACTCGTCGGTGTGCTGCTGGGTCACCTTGACCAACCTCTTGCTGTACTTCTCGATGTTGTTCTCCTCCCCGGCCTCCTGAGCTTCCTGCAGGTGTTTCTCGGCCTCAGCGCGGCGCTCGGTTCGCTTGGCCAGCTCTCCTGATTTCAGCTGGGGAGGTTTGCCATCGAAGACGTACACGGGCTTGATGCCGCTCTCCACCATGCGGATGGTGCGGTAGAACATGCCCATCAGGTGGCTGGTGGTCTCCCCTTCCTCGTTCTGAAGGACTTCGGCTCCCTGCCGCACGGCGATGAGGAACTGGTAGATGCTCATCGAGGCATCGATAGCGACCTTGCGGCCGAAGTAGGACTTGATGTCATTCTCCTTGATGGCAGCAGGAGCCACGTCGGCAATAAGCTTGGCCAGGCCATGGATTCCCATCCTGGGGAAGAGCAAAGGGAAGGGTGGGATCAGCCTCTCCACGCACGCACACGGTGCTGGCAGGAGGGAAGCACCAAAGGGAGGGGGCTGCTTCCCATCATCCCCTTTGTTGGCTGTCAGTGCCCTGTTCCCAGCCTCAGCCTCCCCAGTCCACCACTCCCACCCCTCCCTAGGCCCATCACTACCCCCTTTCACAGAATCACAGAATCACAAGGTTGGAAAGGACCTCTGAGATCATCCAGTCCAACCTATAACCCAACACCAACCATCATCTAACCCATGGCACTCAGTGCCTCATCCAGTCTCCCCTTACACCCCTCCAGGGTCGGTGACTCCACCCCCTCCCTGGGCAGCCCATTCCAATGGCCAATCACCCTTTCAGTGAAGAATTTTTTCCTCATATCAAGTCTAAACTTTCCCTGACGAAGCTTAAGTCCATGCCCTCTGGTTCTGCCACTGGTCACCTCAGCTTTCCTCCCTCAGCTTTTCCCCATCCCACCTCACCCTACCCCAGCCCTCACTCTCACCTCCCTTTTTCCTGGCTCCATCATTACCCTGCTAATTCTTATTAATTCCTATTAATTCTCGCAGCCACAGCCCTCCCAGGCCTATCCTGCTCCCCCCTTCCCCAAAACACCATTCCCTGTCCCCTTTCCATTCATCCCCCTTTCCTACCTCAGCCCCCAGCTGCCATTCCACCCCCTCCCTGGGCCCAATTCAGCCCCTCCAGCTGCCCTTCAGCCCTTTCTCAGCAC
The DNA here is from genome assembly GCA_033556795.1 of Tapera naevia. Lineage (NCBI taxonomy): Eukaryota > Metazoa > Chordata > Aves > Cuculiformes > Neomorphidae > Tapera > Tapera naevia. Next base: position 306,732 of record JAUMJJ010000089.1, on the reverse strand, counting down.
CTCCAGCCCTTATTTCCCCCACCATTCCCTCTGGCTCCCATTCCAGGCACCTTCCTTCCCCTCCACCAGCCTCTTCTCACTCTTCATTTTGACCCCCCAAACTCCCCTCAGCCCCTTCAGGTCTCCATCCCAGCCCCTCCCAACCCCATTACCCCCCATACCCTCCCCAGGTCTCTCCAGCCCCCATTCCCCTCTCTCCAGGTCCCCTCAGCACCCCCAGCCCCCACTCCACCCCTTCTCAGCCCCTTCCACAGGTCCCCCATCAGCCCCCATTGCCCCCTCTCATTCCCTCCAGCCCCCCCCGCCATTCCCCCCCCTTCAGGCCTCCATCCCAGTCCTGACTCCCCCTGCAACCCTCATTCTCCCCCTCCCTCCCCATATCCCCCCAGCTGCCACTCCCCACTCTCTCCAGCACCCATTCCCCTCTCTCCAGATCCCCTCAGCACCCTCAAGCCCCCATTCCACCCTTTCTCAGCCCCTTCTATAGGTCCTCCTTCAGCCCAATTTCCCCCCCCAATTCCCTCCAGCCCCCATTCCCCACCCCCACCCCCAGCTCCCTTCAGGCCTCCATCCCAGCCCTGACTCCCCCTGCACCCCTCATTCTCCCCCTCCCACCCCAGGTCCCTCCAGCCACCGCTCCCCACTCTCCAGGTCCCCTCAGCACCCCCATCCCCCACTCCACCCCTTCTCAGCCCCTTCCACAGGTCCCCCATCAGCCCCCATTGCCCCCCCTCATTCCCTCCAACCCCCCCCCCCGCCATTCCCCCCCCTTCAGGCCTCCATCCCAGCCCTGACTCCCCCTGCACCCCTCATTTTCCCCCTCCCACCCCATATCCCCCCAGCTGCCACTCCCCACTCTCTCCAGCACCCATTCCCCTCTCTCCAGGTCCCCTCAGCACCCCCAGCCCCCATTCCACCCCTTCTCAGCCCCTTCTATAGGTCCTCCTTCAGCCCAATTCCCCCCCCCAATTCCCTCCAGCCCCCATTCCCCACCCCCACCCCCAGGTCCCTTCAGGCCTTCATCCCTGACTCCCCCTGCACCCCTCATTCTCCCCCTCCCACCCCAGGTCCCTCCAGCCACCGCTCCCCACTCTCCAGGTCCCCTCAGCACCCTCAAGCCCCCGTTCCACCCCTTCTCAGCCCCTTCTATAGGTCCTCCTTCAGCCCAATTTCCCCCCCCAATTCCCTCCAGCCCCCATTCCCCGCGCTCCCCCAGGTCCCCTCCAGCTCCCTTCAGGCCTCCATCCCAGCCCTGACTCCCCCTGCACCCCTCATTTTCCCCCTCCCCATATCCCCCCAGCTGCCACTCCCAACTCTCTCCAGCCCACAATCCCCTCTCTCTAGATCCCCTCAGCACCCCCAGCCCCCATTCCACCCCTTCTCAGCCCCTTCTATAGGTCTTCCTTCAGCCCAATTTCCCCCCCCAATTCCCTCCAGCCCCCATTCCCCACCCCCCCCAAGGTCCCCTCCCGGTCCCTCCAGCTCCCTTCAGGTCTCCATCCCAGCCCTGACTCCCCCTGCACCCCTCATTTTCCCCCTCCCACCCCATATCCCCCCAGCTGCCACTCCCCACTCTCTCCAGCACCCATTCTCCTCTCTCCAGGTCCCCTCAGCACCCCCAGCCCCCATTCCACCCCTTCTCAGCCCCTTCTATAGGTCCTCCTTCAGCCCAATTTCCCCCCCCAATTCCCTCCAGCCCCCATTCCCTGCGCCCCCAAGGTCCCCTCCAGCTCCCTTCAGGCCTCCATCCCAGCCCTGACTCCCCCTGCACCCCTCATTCTCCCCCTCTCCCACCCCAGGTCCCTCCAGCCACCGCTCCCCACTCTCCAGGTCCCCTCAGCACCCCCAGCCCCCACTCCACCCCTTCTCAGCCCCTTCCACAGGTCCCCCATCAGCCCCCGTTGCCCCCTCTCATTCCCTCCAGCCCCCCCCCCCCCCGCCATTCCCCCCCCTTCAGGCCTCCCTTCAGGCCTCCATCCAGGCCTCCATCCCGGCCTCCATCCAGGCCTCCATCCAGGCCTCCATCCCGGCCCCCATTCCCCCATTCTCCCCCTCCCACCCCAGGTCCCCCCAGCACCCCCAGGTCCCCCCAGCACCCCCAGCCCCCGTTCCCCCCCTCCAGGCCTCCGCTCTCCCCCGCCCCAGCCCCCGGTCCCGCTCTCCTCCCCCTCTCCCGCCATTACCCCCTTTCCCGCCGCTCCGCGCGCGCCGCAGATCCCGCCGGGAGCGCGCGCAGCCAATGGCGAGAGGCCCCGCCCACCCTTCCCGGCGCGCCCCGCGCCCACTTCCGTTTTGCCACTTCCGCTTCCGGTGGAGGGCGGGCGGCGGGATTGGTGGGGGGAGACGTGTCCTGAGCGGAGCGGGAGCTGCGACCGGGACCATGGTGAGGGGCGGGGGCGGCAACCGGGGAGTCAGGGGTCACGGTGAGGGGTGAGGGCAGCAACCGGAGGGGTGGGGGCGGCAAACAGGGGGGCCGGGGGCCACGGTGAGGGGTGGGGGCCACAAAGAGGGGGAGTCAGAGGTCACGGTGAGGGGTGGGGGCTGCAAAGAAGGGGCTGGGGGTCACGGTGAGGGGTGGGGGCAGCAAACAGGGGGGCTGGGGGCCACGGTGAGGGACTACAGTGTGGGGCCGAGGGCCACGGTGAGGGGTGGGGGCCACAAAGAGGGGGAGTCGGAGGCCACGGTGAGGGGTGGGGGCCGCAAAGAGGGGGAGTCGGAGGCCACGGTGAGGGGTGGGGGCCACAAAGAGGGGGAGTCGGAGGTCACGGTGAGGGGTGGGGGCTGCAAAGAAGGGGCTGGGGGCCACGGTGAGGGACTACAGTGTGGGGCCGAGGGCCACGGTGAGGGGTGGGGGCCACAAAGAGGGGGAGTCAGAGGTCACGGTGAGGGGTGGGGGCCACAAAGAGGGGGAGTCAGAGGTCACGGTGAGGGGTGGGGGCTGCAAAGAAGGGGCTGGGGGTCATGGTGAGGGGTGGGGGCCGCAAAGAGGGGGCTGGGGGTCACGGTGAGGGGTGGGGGCCACAAAGAGGGGGGTCGGGGGTCTCGGTGAGGGACCACAATGTGGGGCTGAGGGCCACGGTGAGGGGTGGGGGTGGCAAACGGGGCGGGGGTCACAAACAGGGGGAGTCGGAGGTCACGGTGAGGGGTGGGCACAGGAACTGGGGGGTCGGAGGTCACGGTGAGGGGTAGGGGTGGTAGTGGCAGACAGGGGGGATCGGGCCCTTGGTGATGGTGGGGGCCACGGTGAGGAGGCAGAATTTGGGGCTGGGGGACCGTAACTGGTGGGGCTGGGGGCCACGGTGAGGGGCTGTGATGGTGGGGGCCATGGTGAGGGACCACAGTGTGGGGGGGGGGATTGTGGGGACAGTGAGTGGTGGGGTTGGGGGTCATGGTGAGGGAGCATAATGTTGGGGCTGGGGGGGCACAGTGAGGGACCACAAAGGAGGGTGTTGGGGGGCCACGGTGAGGGCTGGGGGCTGTGGTAAGGGAGCACAATGGGAGAGCTGGGGGATGTGATGGGGAGGGCCAGAGGCTGTGGTGAGGGATCACAGCTGGGAGGGGGGTCAGGGGCCACGGTGAGGGCTGGGAGCTGTGTGAGGGATCACAGCTGGGGGGCCAGGGGCCTGGTCCCAGCCCCGATCCCAGCGCTCACCATCCCCGTGTCCCCACAGGAGCTGGAGGCCATGAGCAGATACACCAGCCCGGTGAACCCAGCCGTGTTCCCCCACCTCACCGTGGTGCTCTTGGCCATTGGCATGTTCTTCACCGCCTGGTTCTTCGTGTATCCCTGGGCTGGGGGGAGCAGGGAGGGGGTGGGATTCACCCTGCTCTGCCATCGTTCCCACCTTGACCTCTGTGCCCCAGCTATGAGGTGACTTCCACCAAGTACACACGGGACATCTACAAGGAGCTGCTGATCTCGCTGGTGGCCTCGCTCTTCATGGGCTTTGGTGTCCTCTTCTTGCTGCTGTGGGTCGGTATCTACGTCTGAGGCCCAGTAGAGGAGCACTGGCTCCAACTGGTAAGGCCTAACACCCCACCTGTGGCTGGAAACGCAGCCCTGGGACAACCAGTCTGCCCCAAACCAGAGCTGGGATGCACGAAAGGCCGTGCCCAGCTGTTAATTGTGGGCAGGGCAGGTGCTGGGCCCTGTTTGGGGCAGCGAGGAGGAGTTTGTGCTGCCTTTCTCCTCTGCTCCATGGATTTAGTGGCAGCAGTCTGACCCTGGGGATGTTGTCACTGATTGCCATCACCTCTCCTTTTTTTTTCTAGGTAAAAGCTGTTTTTATACTTTTATACTTCACCAACAAAGCCTGTGTGAGGTGTGGCCTGTGCTGCTGCTCAGTGACTCCTGCCAGGGCAGCAAACTTGGCCTGAATAAAGCTGCTTCCATCATGCACACACCTCTGCACTCCTCATTTGTCTCTTAAATACCTTTTTTTTTCACCTGGCTTTTCTAAATCACTTCAATATTTGCCCAGGATCTACGTGCCTTGGGACAGACCCCCCCTGTTTGTCGTAGATTTCTAGAGCTGTGCACGCCCAGAAGGGTTTCAGGTGAGCAAGATGCCAGAAAATCAGTGCTTCCCATTCCTTCCTAAACTTGGCTTTTATCATAGAATCATAGTCATGGAATGGTTTGGGTCAGGAGGGACCTTAAAGCCCAGTCAGTTCCAGCTGAGAGAAGCTGAGGAGGGGCTCTTGATCAGGGATTGCAGGGATGGGGCAAGGAGAAACAGTTTTCAGCTGAAAGAGGGGAGACTGAGATGAGATCTTGGGAAGAAATTCTTCCCTGAGAGGGTGAGAAGGCCCTGGCCCAGGTTGCCCAGAGAAGCTGTGGCTGCCCCATCCCTGGAGGTGTTCAAGGCCAGGTTGGAGCTTGGAGCCCCCTGATCCAGTGGGAGGTGTCCCTGGGGTGGAACTGGGTGGGCTTTGAGGTCCCTCCCAACCCATCCCATCCCATGGTTCTGTATTTACAGGTAGCTTTGAATTTGTAGCCCAGCTTTCAAAGCAATTGGGTTTCAGAATCAGCTATTCAACAGGCAGCCTAGAGATTTAAAGCCCTAATTTCCAGTCTGGGAGGGAAGCTTTTCCTCTGATGCTCCTGGATCTGGTCTGGACCTCTGAAGTGGGAGCAATGAGAGCTCTTTTTGATACCTGTTTGAAAAGACAGTACTTGGCTGCTCCAGCCTCTTGGAAGCTCCTGATGGTTACAGGTACAGGGGTTCCTCTGTCCTCATGGGAAACAACGAGGTGAAAGACCATTATTTCAGAGCAGGGGAGGAATTCACCAGGACCCATCCTTGGATACAAAGCAGTATTTATATATTTATTTATATGGGCACATTTACCTCCAGCATAAAACAAAGTCTAAATAAGCCAAACGAAAAAGTAGGGGGAGGGGAAATCCGGAGTCTCAGCACTCAAATCCAGCAAAATATAAATATAAATCAGAAAGAAAAGAGGGAAACCACGCTTGTTTCCCCACAAATACAAACTGATAATCAAGAATAACCTAGGGATGCAACTCTACAAACTGGCTGGCAATATACAGTGATTAAAGCTGTGACAGCAACATTTAAACCAAACAAATTAGTGCTTTACTTTTTTCCTTAATCCTTGCAGCGGTGGCACAGTCTCTATTTACAGGCTTTAAGCTCTAAGAGTAGGAGAGAATCTTTGTGAATTTGCTTTTGAAACAAACTCTGCAACAGCCAAACTTGGGCCAGTGGCCTCGTTCCCACACTTTCCTTCCTTCTGGAGAGGTGAAGCAGCTGCTTTGCAGTGGGAAGAGAGGCTGGAGGCACCGGCTCAGAGCTCCCTCTGTCTCGTGCCTGATTGTGAACTCTCTTGTTGCTGATTGGGGATGGGGAAAGTGCCTCCAGAGACACTTTTGGAGGGGGGGGAGTCTCTGCAAACAGCTCTTTCTTCGGGTGTAGGAGTGATCCTTTGAGCTTTTAATAACCACCACCCCCTGTGAGCTCCGTTCTGCCGTGCTGTGCACGGGAGAGAGTTTGATACAGGATGCTAAAAACTGCCTTCAGAATCCTTCTTCTCTTTGGATACCCAGGGCCTGCCATCAGCCTGGTGCTGTGAAAGAGGCTGGTGAGGTCCAGCCTTGGCACTTCGTGTGGTGGAAAAGGCACTCGAGATGTTTCTGTAGCCCTTAGGGACTTGGTTTGCCAGGAGCCCTCAACGAACCCCATGGTGAAGAGTCGTGGGGACACCTCAGATGCTCCCTCTCACCCTCCTAAGTGATTGATTGACTCCTGCCCACTCCAAAGAGCTCAGTTGGGGTGATTTAGGCAGAGCTTTCAGCTCTGGCCCTCAAAACACCGCCCGGTGCCTCCTCAGGGGCTGAACAAGGGCGCGGGCGTTGAGCCCAGCTCGGCTACAGAAGGGAAAAGCAGGTTGGAGGAGGCTCCCTCTTGGCTGCAAAGGCATCAAAGAGCACGTGGCATCGCTCACCTGGCCAAGGACTGGGCCACTGATTGCCAAGTGGAGAAGAAAAGCTGCCAAGAATGTAACTTTTAAGGGCAAAAAAAAAAGCTCAGGATGGGGGGAAGAGTGCTGAGTGACCTCTCTGGAGAGCGACACGGGAGGGTTTCCTTCCCAACAGCAGGCAGAGGCTCCTGCTGAGTGCAGAGCTGACCTGTTCCAATGGTGCTCCCAAGCCTTGGGAGCTCTTGGTCCTTTTAGGGGTGTCTCATAGCTTCAAGTCCTGCTTGGTGTTCCCTGTTCCTCCTCTGGGTCCTGCCCGCCCAGGCTTCAGAGCGTTTTAAGCAACTGGAGAGCATCACCCAGTGAGGTTGGTCAGGCTGGATGGGGCTTGGAGCCCCCTAATCCAGTGGGAGGTGTCCCTGCCCCATCCCTGGAGGTGTCCAAGGCCAGGTTGGATGGGGCTTGGAGCCCTTGATCCAGTGGGAGGTGTCCCTGGCGTGGAACTGGATGGCTTTGAGGTCCAACCCAAACCATTCCATGATTCTACATTCCAAGCTGGGTGTCAGGAGCTAGAACTGCTTCCCAAAGTGGGGAGAGAAGGCTGCACAGGGTGGGGCCCAGGAGATGGGCCCAGGCACCAGCTCTCTGGATAAAAATCTCTCTTTGCAACTGGTTTCTGTGGAGCAGCAGAGCCAGGTGTGTGGCCCTCGGCGGTGGTAACGCCACACACAGCTGGAAAAGGGATTCCCCCAGTGGACAGAGAGATTCCTGCAGCTGGAAAAGGGATTCCCACAGTGGACAGAGAGATTCCTGCAGCTGGAAAAGGGATTCCCACAGTGGACAGAGAGATTCCTGCAGCTGGAAAAGGGATTCCTGCAGCAGACAAAGGGATTCTTGAAGCTGACAGAGGGATCCTTGCAGCTGGATAAAGGGACTCCTGCTGTGGCCAAGGGATTCTTGAAGCTGGCAGAGGGATTCCTGCAGTGGGCAAAGGGATTCTTGAAGCTGGAAAAGGGATCCTTGAATCTGGCAGAGGGATTCCTGTAGCTGGAAGAGTGATCCTTGCAGCTGACAAAGGGATTCCTGCAGTGGGCAAAGGGATTCTTGAAGCTGGCAGAGGGATCCTTGCAGCTGGAAAAGGGATTCCTGCAGCTGGAAAAGGCATTCCCACAGTGAGCAAAGGGATCCTCGCAGCTGGATAAAGGGAATCCTGCCATGGCCAAGGGATTCTTGCAGCTGGAAAAGATCCTTGAATCTGGCAGAGGGATTCCTGTAGCTGGAAGAGTGATCCTTGCAGCTGGAAAAGGGATTCTCACAGTGAGCAAAGGGAACTTTGCAGCTGGAAAGGGAACTCCTGCCGTGGCCAAGGTTTCTTGTAGCTGGAAAAGGGATCCTTCAATCTGGCAGAGGGATTCCTGTAGCTGGAAGAGGGATCCTTGCAGCTGGCAAAGGGATTCCTGCAGTGGGCAAAAGCCTTCCCACAGTGGGCAAAGGGATTCCTGCTTCTCTCTCTCCACTGAAGGCAACAAACCGCAGCAGCCCGGGCCCAGTGCAGTTCCCCAAACCAGTTTGACTCCAGTTGCCTCCACCCAGTGCTGGGGCTGCCCAGGGCAAGGGGAGCTCCTCCCAGTCACCGCCCTCTCCCCGACAGATGAATCCTGAATCCTTGGGCCCTGGAGGTGGCTCAGCCCCAGGAACACCAATGTCTCCTTTAGGAAGAGGTGATGGAGCGGGGTGAGAAGGTGACACGTGCTGGTGCCCTCCCAGCACCGTGGAGCTCAGTGCCCCCCTTTGGCACCCGACAGGACACACAAGAGCCCACCAGGGCTGGAATTAAGAGACCCCCTTTTTTTTTTACACGGCTTAAAACCAAAAGAATTCAGTAGTTTAGCAAGTTAAGACCTTGTAACAGTAAAATACCCCAAATACGCTCGACAGGGCCCAAAGTTGGGAGGAAATCCCTTAACCAGGGCACGCAGCGAAGCCACATCACCCGACCCCCTGCCCTGTGGGCACGGTGGGCTTTGTCTCCTGGCAGAGGTGGCTCCAGGGGCCACCAGGCAGCTCCTCACACGCTGCAAGAAGCCACCGGTCGCTGGCAAAGGCAGAGAGAGAAGGTCCAGCAGGTCCCACCACGCCCGAAGGCAGGAGACTCACGGTCGATTTGTGTCCCCTGGGTCAAGGCCAAAGTGTCCCCCCCCTACCTCGACGCGTGGCTCGGGCCGGGCACAGCCTCAGCAGCATCTCCATGGGGGTTCTTGAGTTCCTCCATCCAAACCTGGGACAGGGTGAAAAGTCAGAGGAGAGCGAGGAGTTGGGGGGGGGACACAGATGTGGAAGCTGCCTCTCCTCTTCTCCACAGAGGACAGTCTGTTGGGTCCAGAGCTCTGTAGGGGGTTGGCCAACCAGAAGGACCAGCAACTCCAGTGTAGGACTTCCAGTATGTCCAGGCACAGCCTTCCTTTCCAGGCCAAACTCGAGCGTTTCGCTCTTGGAAAGGGCTCCAGTGTTGAGCGATTCCAGTGTCGAGAAGGACCCACGTGGGACATCTTGGGAGGGTTGGGCTGGTACAGGGTGGAGCTCCCACCCATGCTGTGGGACGTGGCAGACCCCCATCCACGTCCAGTCCAGTGTAATGCCTGAAATCCAGTGTTGAAAAGAGGAAGGAGAAGTGATGGAGGCCACGGGCGTCCTCGGAAGGGAAGGAGAGAACCGTTCGGAGCGGGGCGGGCGCGGTGGGAAGCGGGGCGAGGTGAGCCCAGGGCTGCTCGTGTCCCCTGAGCTGGTGTTCTGCAACGTCCTCTGCTTCAGTGCCTGCCCCACCAGCCCCACCCAAAGCCAGCCCCACGCAGGAGGTGGGGGTGAGGTGGGGCTGGGGGCCAGCGGAGGAGGGCGTGCGGGCGCGTCGCCGGGGTCACCGGACCCCTCCCCTCCTCTCTCCAAAAGCAGGTGGCACCGGTGCTCAGGACTCACTCACAGAGCCAGAAGAACTGGAAATAGTAATCGGTGAAGAGGTGTCCCACCTGCTGGGGAGCCGTGCTGCAGTTGGCCTGGCCCTGGGACACAGCAAGAAGAAGCTTGAGTTACCAGCTGGGCCAGGGCGAGAACATCCCCCTGCTGCCCAGGTCACTGTGGGAGGCATCAACCATGGTGGATGTGGCTATGGGAGGCATCAACCATGGTGGACAGGGGTGTGGGAGGCTTCAACCATGGTGGATGTGGCTATGGGAGGCATCAACCATGGTGGACAGGGGTGTGGGAGGCTTCAACCATGGTGGATGTGGCTATGGGAGGCATCAACCATGGTGGACAGGGGTGTGGGAGGCTTCAACCACGGTGGACAGGGGTGTGGGAGGCTTCAACCACGGTGGACAGGGGTGTGGGAGGCATCAGCCATGGTGGATGTGGCTATGGGAGGCATCAACCACGGTGGACAGGGGTGTGGGAGGCTTCAACCATGGTGGAGGGGCTGTGGGAAGCATCAACCACGGTGGACAGGGGTGTGGGAGGCTTCAACCATGGTGGACAGGGGTGTGGGAGGCTTCAACCATGATGGACAGGGGTGTGGGAGGCTTCAACCATGGTGGACAGGGGTGTGGGAGGCATCAGCCATGGTGGACAGGGGTGTGGGAGGCATCAACCACGGTGGAAGGGCTGTGGAGACATCAGCCTTGGTGGAGAAGGCTCTGGGAGGCATCAATCATGGTAGAGGAGACCATGGGAGGCACCAACCATGGTGGAAGAGATCATGGGAGGTTCTCAGCACAATGTGGCTGCAGAACCCAGTCCCATGGCCTCCTCCCACTCATCCCTGACCAAGAGGGAAGACGAAGGAGCTGCTGGCACTCACGGGCTGAGCCACTCTGAAGTGGTAGGTGAACTCCTGGAATGACATCATCACCAGAGGCCAACGGTGCGTTGTTTCCTGGGGAGGAAAACACAACAGCTGGGAAGAGATGGGAGCTGAGCACCAGCTGATGTTCTCCTGGGCCAGACTGGGGAGGAACCACTCAAGCCACGCTGTTGAATGCAGGAGCAACCTCTCCGAGATCAGGAACAGAGCTGGACTGAGAGGGGCAGGGAGGAACCTTGAGCAGAAGAAGGGCCTGATGGACACAGACCTGGAAGGTGCCCCTGGAGGGACTTCATTAGGATGTGTTAAAGCATCCTATGGCTCTTGTGAGGCCCCTCCTGGATCCCTGGGGCCAGGTCTGGAGTCCCCAACATAAGGAGATGGAGCTGTTGGAGCAAGTCCAGAGGAGGCCACGGAGATGATCCAAGGGCTGGAGAATGGTGTGAGGACAGGCTGGGAGAGTTGGGGTTGTTCAGCCTGGAGAGGAGAAGGCTCTGGGGAGACCTTAGAGCAGCCTCCCAGGACTGGAAGGGGCTCCAGGAAAGCTGGGGAGGGGCTCTGGATCAGGGACAGGATGAGGGGAAGGGTTTGGAGCTGAAAGAGGGGAGATTGAGATGAGATCTTGGGGAGAAATGTTTTGCTGTGAGGGTGGGGAGGCCCTGGCCCAGGTTTCCCAGAGAAGCTGTGGCTGCCCCATCCCTGGAGGTGTTGAAGGCCAGGTTGGATGGGGCTTGGAGCCCCCTGATCCAGTGGGAGGTGTCCCTGCCCATGGCAGGGGGTGGGACTGGCTGGGCTTTGAGGTCCCTTCCAACCCAAACCATTCCACAATTCCATGATCCTGCAGCCTTTTCCCCCCAGCCCTGGGGAGGAAGCAGAGGGCTCAGGTGGGGTCATTTCACCCGGGGTGACCCCCGTTCACCAAGCTTTAGACACCTCCCAGTTGGGGTTCCAGGGGTGTCTGAGGGACGTTGACCTTGGCCAACGCAGAGTCTGGCTCGGTGTGAGCGTGGAGCCCCTTCCAGCACCTCCTGTGCTGCCCTGCCCAGGCTGCTGGAGACCCCTCAGGAGGGGTTGGCGTTGGGCTGGGATGACCCAACGGGGCTGTCCCCTCCCTACCTGCCCATCTGAGGTGTTGGTGGAGGTGTTTGTGCTGGCACCATCTCTGCAGGGGTCACTGGAGACAAGGCCACAGAGGGAGACGGACACGGCCGACGAGGAGCTGGGGAGACAAGACCCTGTGAGACCCTGGAAGGAAGCAGCCTCTGCCACCCCATCCCTGGCTCTGCCAGGAGACACCACACGTGGGAGAGCATCCACCCAACCTCAGGGGCACCAGAAGAGCCGAGTCCTGTGCACTCACTTCATCTCCAGGGTCAGGTTGGTGTTCACCGCCGTGAGCTGGCTGACGGGGATGCGGTACGTGAAGTTTCCAGTCCTAGGGACACAGGGAGAGGGTTGGACCTGGGCACGGCGTTCCAGGTGGCTGTGAGATGGCCAGGAGAGGACCCGAGACTCCAGAGGGGATGGATCCCAGGTTGGTCTCCAAGGATAGGCTCAGAGAATCATGGAATGAGTTGGGTTGGAAGGGACCTCAAAGCCCAGCCAGATCCAACCTTTCTGCCATAGAATCCTGGAATGGGTTGGGCTGGAAGGGACCTCAAAGCCCATCCAGTTCCATGGGCAGGGACACCTCCCACTGGATCAGGGGGCTCCAAGCCCCATCCAACCTGGCCTTGAACACCTCCAGGGATGGGGCAGCCACAGCTTCTCTGGGCAACCTGGGCCAGGGCCTCCCCACCCTCACAGGAGAACATTTCTCCCCAAGATCTCATCTCAATCTCCCCTCTTTCAGCTCCAAACCCTTCCCCTCATCCTGTCCCTGATCCAGAGCCCCTCCCCAGCTTTCCTGGAGCCCCTTTCAGAGCCAGGAGGTTCCTCCACCTTATTCCTGGACCTCTTCTCCAGGCTGAACAAACACATCATCCCCAACCACAACCTTCCTGCGTCTTGAGCGATGGAGTTGGAGCCCCAGCTCCTCTGTCTAAGGAATATCATGGCCTGAGGGCACAACCCAGGCCCAAGGTCCAGGATCTGCCCATCTCCTGCGTCCCCTGGGGGTCCCACAGTGGTGCCCTTGCCCTGCTCACCTGCAGGCGTCGGTGGCGGCGCAGAACTGGGCCTGGATGGCCATATTGATCTCCAGGATCCGGATGGATTCCAGCACTGGGCTCGGCCCTGCGGGTGGAGAAGAGGCAACACAAGGATGGAAGTTGGGGTACCCCGAGTGACAGGGGGACACCCGGCACTGAGACCACCTTCCCTCATCACCCTGATGGCAGAGAGGGGCTTGGATTGCTGCAAGACTGAGCTGACACCACATCCAGCCGTGGAGGGGCAGGAGAAGGGGTGTCCCAGACCTGTGCCCACCCCACCCGAGCCCTCTGCTTCCTCCCCAGGGCTGGGGAGGAAAGGCTGCAGGATCAATTGTGGAAGGGGTGGGGTGGAAGGGACCCCAAAGCCCACCCAGTTCCACCCCCTGCCATGGGCAGGGACACCTCCCACTGGATCAGGGGCTCCAAGCCCCATCCAACCTGGCCTGGAACACCTCCAGGGATGGGGCAGCCACAGCTTCTCTGGGCAGATGTCCAGTAGGCGTCTGGACTGGGAGACCAGAGGATGTGGGGACTGGGGGAGCAGTGGATGTGGGGACTGGGAGACCAATGGATGTGGAGACTGGGAGACCAGTAGACGTGGGGACTGGGAGACCAGTAGACGTGGGGACTGGGAGACCAGTAGACGTGGGGACTGGGAGACCAGTAGACGTGGGGACTGGGAGACCAGTAGACGTGGGGACTGGGAGACCAGTAGACGTGGGGACTGGGAGACCAGTAGACGTGGGGACTGGGAGACCAGTGGATGTGGAGTCTGGGAGACCAATGGATGTGGGGTCTGGGAGACCAATGGATGTGGGGTCTGGGAGACCAATGGATGTAGGGACTGGGAGACCAGTAGATGTAGGGACTGGGAGACCAGTAGATGTAGGGACTGGGAGACCAATGGATGTGGGGACTGGGAGACCAATGGATGTGGGGACTGGGAGACCAGTGGATGTAGGGACTGGGAGACCAGTGGATGTAGGGACTGGGAGACCAGTGGATGTAGGGACTGGGAGACCAGTAGACATGGGGTCTGGGAGACCAGTGGATGTGGGGTCTGGGAGACCAATGGATGTGGGGTCTGGGAGACCAGTGGATGTAGGGACTGGGAGACCAGTAGACGTGGGGACTGGGAGACCAGTAGACGTGGGGACTGGGAGACCAATGGATGTGGGGTCTGGGAGACCAGTGGATGTAGGGACTGGGAGACCAGTAGACGTAGGGACTGGGAGACCAGTTGATGAAGGAACTGGGAGACCAATGGATGCGGGGACTGGAAGAGCAGCATCCTCAGCCAACAGAGACCCAGTTGGCCGAGGATCCCCCAGGGGAGAGCCCTGGCCCCGGTGCCCCCACAGGGATGGGAGAGGAGAAGCTCCACGTACCGCCCGTGCCCGGCTCCTCGGGCTCCTCGGCGCGGGGCCCCTCGCCCGGGGGTCCCTCGAGGCTGCGCTGGGGCCGGCTCTGCCCCTGGCCCTGCCCCTGGCCCTGGCCCTGCCCCGGTGTGGAGCCGCTGCGCCAGAGGGAGAGGTTGGAGATGTGCTTGGCTTTGCCCTGGATGGCACTGAAAGGGGACGAGGGGCTGGCGTTGGGGCTGCCGAAGCTCTGGGACCTCTCCGGGGTCTTTGGCCACTTGGTGTAAGAGGTCGCTTTCCCTCCGACGCCTCTGGACTTGGCTTTGATGTTCGTCACCGGCACGAGGGAGATCTGGCTTTGGTCTGAAAAGAGGAGGAGGAGGAAGGTGTGGAGATGCACCAGGAGGTTGGCACCGCTCACGGCCTTCAGGAGGTGTGCAGAGAGAGCCACCAGCTCCGGGGGCCTCCTGGCCCTCTGGCACCTCCCCCGTGGGCAGCTGAGGCTTCCCAACCTCTGCACACGGAGGGGCTGGTGGGGTCCTGGAGGCAAAGGAACAGCCTGGGGGGACAAAGAGGGGCCCAGCCTTGGTCTGGGGAAGGGTTTGGTCTTGGGAAGGGTTAAGGTGGGACTCCAGGGTAGTGACTGCCTGAGGTGCTGTTGCTCCTGCAACAGTGAGCAGGGATGGAGCAAGGGATGGGGGGAAAAGCCCTGCTTGGGCAGCCAAGGGGGAGCACACAGAACCATGGAATGGGGTGGGTGGGAAGGGACCTCAAAGCCCACCCAGTCCCACCCCCTGCCATGGGCAGGGACACCTCCCACTGGATCAGGGGGCTCCAAGCCCCATCCAACCTGGCCTTCAACACCTCCAGGGATGGGGCAGCCACAGCTTCTCTGGGCAACCTGGGCCAGGGCCTCCCCACCCTCACAGGAGAACATTTCTCCCCAAGATCTCATCTCAATCTCCCCTCTTTCAGCTCCAAACCCTTCCCCTCATCCTGTCCCTGCACTCCCTGATCCAGAGCCCCTCCCCAGCTTTCCTGGAGCCCCTTTCAAGGCTGCTCTAAGGTCTCCCCAGAGCCTTCTCTTCTCCAGGCTGGACAACCCCAACTCTCCCAGCCTGTCCTCACAGCAGAGGTTCTCCAGCTCTTGGACCATCCCCATGGCCTCCTCTGGACTCTCCCCAACCCCTCCCTGTCCCTCTTGACCTCCAAACCTCTGCTCAAAGCAAGCAGAGGAATGAGCTCAGGCTGCTGTGGATGCCTGGACACCTTGGCCAGCCTGGTAAAGCTTCTCCTGACCTTGTCCTGCCAAACCAGGCAGCTCCAAAGACCTTCCAGCCCCTGACTTGCCCTTGGCACCGTGAGATGGTGCTGGAGCTACGAGGTGATGTTGTCCCAGCACCTCCCGGGTGCCGGGGCTGGCGCTTACCTGTCCGGTTGGTGGCATGAGTGGGGCTGGTCTCAGAGAGGGTGGCAGAGGAGGCATTGTTGGGAGCAGCAGAGCAGCACGTGGAGAAGCACGGTGGGCTGAAGCAGGCCAGGAGAGCGATGGCCAAGTCACGGGTGTCCTCTGTGACTGCAGGGCAAACAGCAGGGACACGCTGAGCACGTCAAGGGAGGAGGCATCTCAGAGGAGCATCACCTGGGGGCCTCTTCTACGAGACCAGAGCCCCACGACCTCCCAGCAGGAAAGCTCAGTGCCACCAAGGCCCTGGCACGGAGGAGCAGCCACCTTCCCCCACCCTGCACCACAACTCATCACCACAGGTGTCCACCAAGCCCTCCGTCACCTACCCCGGTGCGTGGGGGTCCCGGCGCCCGCTCTGGCCGACGCGGCCGTGGACCTCACTCCCTGGGTTTTATCCAAGTTCTGGCTTGACCTGGAGTGGAGGAAAAGAGAGGTGAGACCCTCCACCACGGGGTGCAGCGGCGTCGCGGGAACGGGCGGGGAGGAAGCGGCTGCGGCGGCGAGCGGGGTGATGGGACCAGGAACACGGGGAGCCCCGGGGGCAGCAGAAGCACCGAGGGGAGTGGGCTGGGGCAGGGAAGGCAGGAGAGGGGCACAGGAGCCAGGAAGACAGCGAGGAGAAGCCATGCAGGGAGAAGTCCCAGCCGGGTCAGGAGACACCAGCAAAGCTCTCGCGACGCGCTCGGAGGACTTGATCTCCAAGAGCGACCTCCAGGGTGGATTTCTGTGCTCTGATCCCAACGTGTTGGGCCCTGACAGGGCATCCAGAATCCAGCTCCAGCCTCCCTGCCATGGAGCTGAGGGGCTCCATAACCTCCCAGCCCCAATTCCCCCTTCCTGAGGGGCTCCATAATCTCCCAATCCTATTCCCCTCTTTTAATGGGCTTCACAATCTCCAACCCTAATTCTCCCTTCCAGATGGCTCCATAATCTCCCAGTCCTAATTTCTCCTTCCTGATAGGCTCCATAATCTCCCAGCCCTAATTCCCCCTTCCTGAAGGGCTCCATAATCTCCCAATCCTATTCCCCTCTTTTAATGGGCTTCACAATCTCCAACCCTAATTCTCCCTTCCAGATGGCTCCATAATCTCCCAGTCCTAATTTCTCCTTCCTGATAGGCTCCATAATCCTAATTTCCCCTTTTTTAATGGGCTCCACAATCTCCCAATCCTATTTCCCCCTTCCTAATGGCTCCATAATCTCCTAGTCCTAATTTCTCCTTCCTCATGGTGTCCATAATTTCCCAATCCTAATTCCCCCTTTTTAATGGGCTCCACAATCTCCCAACCCTAATTCCCCCTCTTTAGTGGGTCCATAACCTCCCAATCCTAATTTCTCCTTCCTGATGGGGGCTACAAACTCCCAATTCTAATTGCTCCTTCCTCATGAGGTCCATAATATCCCAATCCTGATTTTCCCTGTTAAATGGGCTCCACAATCTCCCAATCTTAATTCCCCTTCCTGATGGGCTCCATAATATCCCAATCCTAATTTACCCTTTTTAATTGGCTCTACAATCTTCCAACCCTAATTCCCCCTTCCAGATGGCTCCATAATCTCCCAATCCTACTTACTCCTTCCTCACAGAGTCCATAACCTCCCAACCCTAATTTCTCCTTCCTGAGGGGCTCCATAATATCCTAATCCTATTTTCCCCTTTTTAATGGGTTCCATAATCTCCCAATTTTAATTTCTCCTTCCTCATGGGCTCCATAATCTCCCAATCCTAATTTCCCCCTTTTAATGGGCTCCACAGTCTCCCAACTCTAATTCCCCCTTCCTGATGGCTCCATAATCTCCTAATCCTATTTCCCCCTTTTTAATGGGCTCCATAATCTCCCAATCCTAATTTCCCCTTCCTCACGGGATCCATAACCTCCCAACCCTAATTCCCTCTTCCAGATGGCTCCATAATCTTCCAGCCCTAATTCCCTCTTCCAAATGGCTCCATAATCTCCCAACCCTAATTCCCTCTTCCAGATGGCTCCATAATCTCCCAATCTTAATTTCCCCTTTTTAATTGGCTCCATAATCTCCCAATCTTAATTTCCCCTTTTTAATTGGCTCCATAATCTCCCAATCTTAATTTCCCCTTTTTAATTGGCTCCATAATCTCCCAATCTTAATTTCCCCTTTTTAATTGGCTCCATAATCTCCCAATCTTAATTTCCCCTTTTTAATTGGCTCCATAATCTCCCAATCTTAATTTCCCCTTTTTAATTGGCTCCATAATCTCCCAATCTTAATTTCCCCTTTTTAATTGGCTCCATAATCTCCCAATCTTAATTTCCCCTTTTTAATTGGCTCCATAATCTCCCAATCTTAATTTCCCCTTTTTAATTGGCTCCATAATCTCCCAATCTTAATTTCCCCTTTTTAATTGGCTCCATAATCTCCCAATCTTAATTTCCCCTTTTTAATTGGCTCCATAATCTCCCAATCTTAATTTCCCCTTTTTAATTGGCTCCATAATCTCCCAATCTTAATTTCCCCTTTTTAATTGGCTCCATAATCTCCCAATCTTAATTTCCCCTTTTTAATTGGCTCCATAATCTCCCAATCTTAATTTCCCCTTTTTAATGGGCTCCATAATCTCCCAATCCTAATTTCCCCTTTTTAATTGGCTCCACAATCTCCCAATCCTAATTTCCCCTTTTTAATTGGCTCCACAATCTCCCAATCCTAATTTCCCCTTTTTAATTGGCTCCACAATCTCCCAATCTTAATTTCCCCTTTTTAATTGGCTCCACAATCTCCCAATCCTAATTTCCCCTTTTAATTGGCTCCATAATCTCCCAATCTTAATTTCCCCTTTTTAATTGGCTCCACAATCTCCCAATCTTAATTTCACCTTTTTAATTGGCTCCACAATCTCCCAATCCTAATTTCCCCTTTTTAATTGGCTCCACAATCTCCCAATCCTAATTTCCCCTTTTTAATTGGCTCCATAATCTCCCAATCTTAATTTCCCCTTTTTAATTGGCTCCATAATCTCCCAATCTTAATTTCCCCTTTTTAATTGGCTCCATAATCTCCCAATCTTAATTTCCCCTTTTTAATTGGCTCCACAATCTCCCAATCCTAATTTCCCCCTTTTAATTGGCTCCACAATCTCCCAATCTTAATTTCCCCCTTTTAATTGGCTCCACAATCTCCCAATCTTAATTTCCCCCTTTTAATTGGCTCCACAATCTCCCAATCTTAATTTCCCCCTTTTAATTGGCTCCACAATCTCCCAATCTTAATTTCCCCCTTTTAATTGGCTCCACAATCTCCCAATCTTAATTTCCCCCTTTTAATTGGCTCCACAATCTCCCAATCTTAATTTCCCCCTTTTAATTGGCTCCACAATCTCCCAATCTTAATTTCCCCCTTTTAATTGGCTCCACAATCTCCCAATCTTAATTTCCCCCTTTTAATTGGCTCCACAATCTCCCAATCTTAATTTCCCCCTTTTAATTGGCTCCACAATCTCCCAATCTTAATTTCCCCCTTTTAATTGGCTCCACAATCTCCCAATCTTAATTTCCCCCTTTTAATTGGCTCCACAATCTCCCAATCTTAATTTCCCCCTTTTAATTGGCTCCACAATCTCCCAATCTTAATTTCCCCCTTTTAATTGGCTCCACAATCTCCCAATCTTAATTTCCCCCTTTTAATTGGCTCCACAATCTCCCAATCTTAATTTCCCCCTTTTAATTGGCTCCACAATCTCCCAATCTTAATTTCCCCCTTTTAATTGGCTCCACAATCTCCCAATCCCAATTTCCCCCTTTTAATTGGCTCCACAATCTCCCAACCCCAATTTCCCCCTTTTAATTGGCTCCATAATCTCCCAACCCCAATTTCCCCTTTTTAATTGGCTCCATAATCTCCCAACCCCAATTTCCCCTTTTTAATTGGCTCCATAATCTCCCAACCCCAATTTCCCCTTTTTAATTGGCTCCATAATCTCCCAACCCCAATTTCCCCTTTTTAATTGGCTCCATAATCTCCCAACCCCAATTTCCCCTTTTTAATGGGCTCCATAATCTCCCAATCCTAATTTCTCCTTCCTCATCAGGTCCCTAATCTCCCCTTCCTCACGGGGTCCATAATCCTCCCTCCTGGAGTCCCCCTTGCCGAGTTCTCCTCGCATCCTTTCCATTTTGCCTCAGGTCCTCGCTCTTCCGTGGTGCAGACGGAAGGAAGGAGAGCAATTAAGAGGAGGGAGGCAGCAATTAATGAACAGAGAGGCTAACGAAGGAGTCACGTACCGTGGGCAGAGAGCCAGCGGCACCCCGGGGCCCCTGTGCCTCCAGAGGGCCACCAGGCAGGCAGTGGGCACAGCCAAAGAGCTACAGCACAGCGAGAAGGATCCAGGAGGCAAAGGGAGGTTGGGAGAAGATGAGGAGGACGAGGAGGTGGGACCAGAAGAGGACGTGGAAATGAAAGAAGAATGGGAAATTAAAGATGGCGTGGAAAGAAAATGGGTTGGATGGGAGATGTTAACCCCAAAAGGAAGGAGAGGAATGGGAGAGGGAGAAAGGAGAGAGAAAAAGAGATTCATTATCTGGTGGCAGGAGCTCCCAAAGGGGTGAAGGCTGCAAGAACCGAGGGGCCACCACGGGCTTGTGGGGTTTGGACGTTTCCTCAACGCTCTCTCCGTGCTCTTCGTAGAGGAAAACCCTTGCCTGGCACCAGCTGGGCACCCCCCCCTGCAACCAGGGGGATGGTGCTGGCTCAGTCCAGCTGGAGAAGCACCCAAAGAACATCCAGACCAACCACTGAGTGACCAAACAGTGGGGTGTTTGGTTTCCCTTCTCCGTTCCTCACTTCCTGCTCCAGGTACTTCACCTGACGCCAAAGCTCTGGGTGGGTTTGGGTGGCTCCACAGCTTGACCCGCTGGAATCGTGGTCGCCCACCCCACCCTGGGGTCACCACAGCCCTCCTGCAGAGCCTGGAGGTACCCACCCGTCGATATCCACCAGGTCCTCTTCGCTGCGCAAGCTCAGCACGTAGAGGGTGGACATGGACACCACGCTGGAAAGAGAGAAGAGGGATGGGCTGAGGGTGGGACACCTCGTGGAACCACTCTGCTTCCGAGGGCAAGAGCTGGATCCTGCACCCGGGACACGGTCACCCTGGATGTCCACACAGCCTGGGGAGGGAGAGGCTGGAGAGCAGCCCTGGGGGTTCTGGGTGACCACGAGCCCTGGCAGCCAAGGGGGCAACTGTGTCCTGGGGGGCATCAAGCCCAGCACCACCAGCCAGGCCAGGGAGGGGATTGTCCCGCTCTGCTCTGCTCTGGGGAGGCCCCACCTCGAGGGTTGGGGGCACTTTGGGATCCAAAGGACATCAAAGCACTGGGGAGTGGCCAGAGGAGGCCCCAAAGCTGGGGAAGGGTCTGGAGGGGAAATCCTCTGAGGAGAGGCTGAAGGCACTGGGTCTGTTCAGCTGGAGAAGAGGAGACTGAGGGGGGACCTCCTGGCCCTTCACTGCTTCCTCAGCAGGGGAGGAGGAGGAGCAGGCGCTGAGCTCTTCTCTCTGGTGCCCAACGCCAGGAGCCCAGGGAAGGGCAGGAAGATGGGCCAGGGGAGGGTTGGCTTGGCCACCAGGAGAAGGTTCTTCCCCCAGAGCAGAGGGTGCTGGAGCCCTGGAACAGCTCCCCAGGGAAGCAGGCTCAGCCTCACAATATTCCAGCAGGGTTTGGCCAAGGCCCTCAGCCCCACGGGGTGAACGTTGGGGGTGTCCAACAGGGCCAGGGGTTGGACTGGATGGGCCTTGGGGGTCCCTCCCAGCTCAGGACATCCTGTGGTTTCATGATTTCACCCATGAACGAGGCCAGAGGTCCACAGCCCCTCGCCCCACAGCCCAAACTGCTGGGCAGGAGCAGCCCAGGTGCGTGGTCTCACCTGAATGCCATGATGATGACCAGGGCAATGATGGTGCCTTGCAGGAAGCGCTGGCTGATGCAGGCTTGCTCTGGGACAACAGATGGGGACTGCAAGAGAAAAAAGGCTCAGTTGAGGACCCCTCCTGGCTCTGGTCCTCACACAGATCCCACCCAGCTCATCTCAAGCTCTCCTGCGAGCCCTGAGCGCAGAAGCCACCCAACATCTCCAGCAGGCATGGACAAAAAAGGAAGGAGATCATGGAAATGGGAGCAGACAGGGTCTGTCCCTCTGCAGGATGGAGGACCACAGAGATGACCTTCCCTTACCTTGCTGGCCACTTTGTGGGGTCTCTTTTTGTGGGGGACGCTTCCCGCACGGCTGAACTGGCTCCCAGTTTGGCTGCAAGGAGACAAGAGGGATGGAGCTGAGCCAGGCAGGGCCAGCAATTCCCAGGCAAACGTGATTCACTGGTAGGAGAGAGATCTCCAGGTGGTGGGACAGCCACAAACTCATCACCTGCTCAGGGGTGGGTGCTGTGTGGCCATGGAATGGGTTGGGTTGGGAGGGACCTCAAAGCCCATCCAGTTCCATGGGCAGGGACACCTCCCACTGGATCAGGGGGCTCCAAGCCACATCCAGCCTGGCCTTCAACACCTCCAGGGATGGGGCAGCCACAGCTTCTCTGGGCAACCTGGGCCAGGGCCTCCCCACCCTCACAGGAGAACATTTCTCCCCAAGATCTCATCTCAATCTCCCCTCTTCCAGCTCAAAACCCTTCCCCTCATCCTGTCCCTGATCCAGAGCCCCTCCCCAGCTTTCCTGGAGCCCCTTTCAAGGCTGCTCTAAGGTCTCCCCACAGCCTTCTCCTCTCCAGGCTGAACAACCCCAACTCTCCCAGCCTGTCCTCACAGCAGAGGTTCTCCAGCCCTTGGATCATCTCCGTGGCCTCCTCTGGACTCTCTCCAACAGCTCCAGGTCCTTCCTCTGCTCAGGACTCCAGACCTGGCCCCAGGGCTCCAGGTGGGGTCTCCCCAGAGCGGAGCAGAGGGGCAGAACCCCCTCCCTCCCCCTCTGCTCCCACTCTTTGGGTGCAGCCCAGGACTCGGGGGGGTTCTGGGCTGGGAACACTCATTGTGGCTCCTGTTGAGCTTCTCCTCCCCCAGCACCCCAAGTCCTTCTCCTCAGGGCTGCTCCCAAGCCCTTCTCCACCCAAGCCTGGGTTTGTGCTTGGGATTGCCCTGACCCAGGTGCCACCCGGGCTCCCTGCTGCCTCCCATACCTGAACGCCCCGGAGCTCACGGTGGATTTCATGCTGTCCAACCTCTTGAGCTTGGCCAGCTTGTGACTCCACCTCTCCAGCTCATCGATGCGGGTCTCCAGGTTGTCTGTCAGTTTGCAGAGCTCCTTCACAGCTCCCACGTTCTCCATGAAGATGCGCTCCTGCCGGGGAACACGCTCAGCGGGGTGAGGGACCCAGCCCGTGGAGGTGCTCACGGATGTGGCCACCCCTGACTGCTCCCCCCACACCCCCCTCGGGCTCTGCCCCACGGGAAGGGCTTCACAGCCCCCAGCTCTGGGCGTAGGGCAGCACCCAACATGGTACAGCTGGATCTCTGCAGCTCCTTGATGCCAGAAGAAGAGACAGCCCCTTCAAACCCAACCCTTCAAACCCAACCCTTCAAACCCAACCCTTCAAACCCAACCCAAACAAAAGATGTTGGTGCAGGACCTGTGAGAACTTCTCCTGATGCTGAGCATAGAATCATGGAATCACCTGGTTGGAAAAGACCTCTGAGATCATCCAGTCCAGCCTTCCCTGTCCCCTTACTAAACCATGTCCTTAGGAAACTCATCTACCTGCACCTCAAATGCCTCCAGGGATGGAGACTCCACCCCCTCCCTGGGCAGCTGTGCCAGGGCCTGAGGGCACTTTTGGTAAAGAAATTATTCCCAATATCCAGTCTGAACCTCCCCTGGTGCAACTTCTGTCCATTCCCTCTCATCCCATCCCCTGTCCCTTGGGAGCAGAGCCCAGCACCCCCCTCCCCACAGCCTCCTCTCAGGCAGTTGTGGACAGGGATGAGGTCTCCCCTCAGCCTCCTCTTCTCCAGACCAAACCCCCCCAGGTCCCTCAGCTGCTCCCACAACCCCTGTTCTCCAGCCCCTTCCCCAGTTCCCTTCTCTGGACGCTCTCCAGCCCCTCCAGGGCCTTCTTGGAGTGAGGGGCCCAAAGGTGACCCCAGGATTCCAGGGGTGGCCTCCCCAGGACCAAGTCCAGGAGGACAATCCCTCCCCTGCTCCTGCTGCCACTCCAGGGCTGATCCAAGCCAGGATCCTGGTGGCTTTCTTGGCCCCCTGGGCCACTGCTGCCTCATGTTCAGCCCCTGTTGACCAACACCCCCAGGGCCTTCTCCTCCAGGCAGGTTTCCAGGAGCTCCTCCCCAAGCCTGGAGCTGCCTGGGGTTGGTGTGACCCAAGGGCAGGACCCAGCACTTGGCCTTGGTGACCCTCATCCTATTGGTCTCATCCCATGGATCCAGCCTGCCCAGATCCCTCTGCAGAGCCTTGGCCCATGGATCCAGCCTGCCCAGATCCCTCTGCAGAGCCTTGGCCCATGGATCCAGCCTGTGCAGATCCCTCTGCAGAGCCTTGGCCCATGGATCCAGCCTGTGCAGATCCCTCTGCAGAGCCTTGGCCCACGGATCCAGCCTGCCCAGATCCCTCTGC
Organism: Tapera naevia; assembly: GCA_033556795.1. Classification (NCBI taxonomy): domain Eukaryota; kingdom Metazoa; phylum Chordata; class Aves; order Cuculiformes; family Neomorphidae; genus Tapera; species Tapera naevia. Next base: position 282,855 of record JAUMJJ010000089.1, on the reverse strand, counting down.
AGAGCCTTGGCCCACGGATCCAGCCTGTCCAGAGCCCTCTGCAGAGCCTTGGCCCGTGGATCCAACCTGCCCAGGTCCCTCTGCAGAGCCTTGGCCCATGGATCCAGCCTGCCCAGAGCCCTCTGCAGAGCCTTGGCCCATGGATCCAGCCTGTGCAGATCCCTCTGCAGAGCCTTGGCCCAGGGATCCAGCCTGTCCAGAGCCCTCTGCAGAGCCTTGGCCCATGGATCCAGCCTGTCCAGATCCCTCTGCAGAGCCTTGGCCCAGGGATCCAGCCTGTCCAGAGCCCTCTGCAGAGCCTTGGCCCATGGATCCAGCCTGTCCAGATCCCTCTGCAGAGCCTTGGCCCAGGGATCCAGCCTGCCCAGATCCCTCTGCAGAGCCTTGGCCCATGGATCCAGCCTGTCCAGATCCTCTGCAGAGCCTTGGCCCATGGATCCAGCCTGCCCAGAGCCCTCTGCAGAGCCTTGGCCCATGGATCCAGCCTGTCCAGATCCCTCAGCAGAGCCTTGGCCCATGGATCCAGCCTGTCCAGATCCCTCTGCAGAGCCTTGGCCCATGGATCCAGCCTGTCCATGTCCCTCTGCAGAGCCTTGGCCCATGGATCCAGCCTGTCCAGGTCCCTCTGCAGAGCCTCATCCCGTGGATCCAGCCTGTCCAGATCCTCTGCAGAGCCTTGGCCCATGGATCCAGCCTGTCCAGAGCCCTCTGCAGAGCCTTGGCCCATGGATCCAGCCTGTCCAGATCCCTCAGCAGAGCCTTGGCCCACGGATCCAGCCTGTCCAGATCTCTCTGCAGAGCCTTGGCCCACGGATCCAGCCTGTCCAGATCCCTCTGCAGAGCCTTGGCCCATGGATCCAGCCTGCCCAGATCCCTCTGCAGAGCCTTGGCCCATGGATCCAGCCTGCCCAGATCCCTCTGCAGAGCCTTGGCCCACGGATCCAGCCTGTCCAGATCCCTCTGCAGAGCCTTGGCCCATGGATCCAGCCTGCCCAGATCCCTCTGCAGAGCCTTGGCCCATGGATCCAGCCTGTGCAGATCCCTCTGCAGAGCCTTGGCCCATGGATCCAGCCTGTGCAGATCCCTCTGCAGAGCCTTGGCCCATGGATCCAGCCTGTGCAGATCCCTCTGCAGAGCCTTGGCCCACGGATCCAGCCTGTCCAGAGCCCTCTGCAGAGCCTTGGCCCATGGATCCAGCCTGTCCAGATCCCTCTGCAGAGCCTTGGCCCAGGGATCCAGCCTGTCCAGATCCCTCTGCAGAGCCTTGGCCCATGGATCCAGCCTGTCCAGATCCCTCTGCAGAGCCTTGGCCCATGGATCCAGCCTGTCCAGATCCTCTGTAGAGCCTTGGCCCATGGATCCAGCCTGTCCAGATCCTCTGCAGAGCCTTGGCCCATGGATCCAGCCTGCCCAGAGCCCTCTGCAGAGCCTTGGCCCATGGATCCAGCCTGTCCAGATCCCTCTGCAGAGCCTTGGCCCATGGATCCAGCCTGTCCAGATCCCTCAGCAGAGCCTTGGCCCACGGATCCAGCCTGCCCAGATCCCTCTGCAGAGCCTTGGCCCACGGATCCAGCCTGTCCAGATCCCTCTGCAGAGCCTTGGCCCATGGATCCAGCCTGCCCAGATCCCTCTGCAGAGCCTTGGCCCATGGATCCAGCCTGTGCAGATCCCTCTGCAGAGCCTTGGCCCATGTATCCAGCCTGTGCAGATCCCTCTGCAGAGCCTTGGCCCGTGGATCCAACCTGCCCAGGTCCCTCTGCAGAGCCTTGGCCCATGGATCCAGCCTGTCCAGAGCCCTCTGCAGAGCCTTGGCCCATGGATCCAGCCTGTCCAGATCCCTCTGCAGAGCCTTGGCCCATGGATCCAGCCTGTCCATGTCCCTCTGCAGAGCCTTGGCCCATGGATCCAGCCTGTCCAGGTCCCTCTGCAGAGCCTCATCCCGTGGATCCAGCCTGTCCAGATCCTCTGCAGAGCCTTGGCCCATGGATCCAGCCTGTCCAGATCCCTCTGCAGAGCCTTGGCCCATGGATCCAGCCTGTCCAGGTCCCTCAGCAGGGCCTTGGCCCGTGGATCCAGCCTGTCCAGATCCCTCTGCAGAGCCTTGGCCCATGGATCCAGCCTGTCCAGATCCCTCTGCAGAGCCTTGGCCTATGGATCCAGCCTGTCCAGATCCCTCTGCAGAGCCTTGGCCCATGGATCCAGCCTGTCCAGAGCCCTCTGCAGAGCCTTGGCCCGTGGATCCAGCCTGTCCAGATCCCTCTGCACAGCCTTGGCCCATGGATCCAGCCTGTCCAGATCCCTCTGCAGAGCCTTGGCCCATGGATCCAGCCTGTCCAGATCCCTCTGCAGAGCCTTGGCCCACGGATCCAGCCTGTCCAGATCCCTCTGCAGAGCCTTGGCCCATGGATCCAGCCTGCCCAGGTCCCTCTGCAGAGCCTTGGTCCATGGATCCAGCCTGCCCAGGTCCCTCTGCAGAACCTTGGCCCACGGATCCAGCCTGCCCAGGTCCCTCTGCAGAGCCTTGGCCCACGGATCCAGCCTGCCCAGGTCCCTCCTGCAGCCCCTCTGGTGAAGGCAAGGGTCTTCCAGCACAAGCATCTCCCTCTAGGTCTACTGCACCCACACCTCACATCCTGCATCATCCCACCCCTTATCCACCCCTGGGCTCTGCCACTTCACTTCCAGAGCTCCCTGAGGCACAACATCTCACTGCTCTGCTGGTCCAGGATCTTGGACACCGTGGAGAACCTCCAGCAGCAGGCAAGAGGGCTTTCTGGAGAGTTCTCAGCTCCAGCAGACCCCACAGCTCATTGGAGGGCTGGTGCTGTGACCCATGGACAAGGGCTGCATGCAGAAACCAAGGACAGCAATGACCTGGCCACGAGCAGGTGGGACACAACAAGGCCACGTTCACATCTGCTGCTCTCTGGTGACATCTCTGCAGGGTTCCAGGCTCCCCCAAAGGAGAAGCAAGGCACTGATGTCCCTCCTGGCCATTCCTGCTCTGGGTAGAGTGATGCAGAAGACAGGTGGCAGCTTTGGTCCCTTAATGCCCAGAGCAGCAAACAAGCTCCTGTAGGTTATGGAGAGGTCAAGGCCACCAGGTGCTCCAGGTTATCTTGACCATGAACCACCTCCTCTTATCTAGGAAGGAGAGATGATGACTGAGGGCCCCTGCCAACAAGGAGCCCTTCCTGAGGGAGCTGCTGCCTCCAGGCCAGCTCCTCCCTGCTGCCCACCAGGGCTGCTCCTCACACCTGACCCCTTCTGAAACTCAGGTGGGTGCTGCAGCCTCAGAAACACTTCCCAGGCACCACAATTCCTCTCTCCTCTTCCATCTCTGCCACTCCCTTGAGATCAACGAGCTCCCCCCTCAGCCTATCTTGCCCCCCTCGTGTCGCCACTGACCTTATTGACCACCAGGAAGTTCTCAAGGGTCTTCCCATTGGAAAAGACCAGGTCCCCAGTGTCCTTCACAGCTTCAGGGAGGATCTCCTTTACCTCCTGAGCAATGACACCTGTGGAGAAGGAGAGCAGATGGAGGTGGGGTGGGCAGGGCTCCTCCTTCCACAGCTCTCCGTGGCTGTTGGCAGGAATCTTCTGCCCTGGGGACAATTCAAGGGTTGTTGTCCCCTCAGACTGGCCAGAACAGGGCCAGGCAGAGCTCAGTGGAGGCCCCATGGCCTGGGAAGTCCACAGAGAGGCTGCTCAGACAAAGCTGGTCCCCAGCTTCTCTTGGAAGGGGTATTTGCATCACCAGGCTCCCTGTGCACCCTGGGGAGAGGCTGGGTACGTGGAGAGACCTTCTCGTGGAAACCCTGTAACCACGGGATGGGTTGGGTTGGGAGGGACCTCAAAGCCCATCCAGTCCCACCCCTGCCATGGGCAGGGACACCTCCCACTGGATCAGGGGGCTCCAAGCCCCATCCAACCTGGCCTTCAACACCTCCAGGGATGGGGCAGCCACAGCTTCTCTGGGCAACCTGGGCCAGGGCCTCCCCACCCTCACAGGAGAACATTTCTCCACAAGATCTCATCTCAATCTCCCCTCTTTCAGCTCAAAACCCTTCCCCCTCATCCTGTCCCTGATCCAGAGCCCCTCCCCAGCTTTCCTGGAGCCCCTTTCAAGGCTGCTCCAAGGTCTCCCCACAGCCTTCTCCTCTCCAGGCTGAACAACCCCAACTCTCCCAGCCTGTCCTCACAGCAGAGGTTCTCCAGCCCTTGGATCATCTCCGTGGCCTCCTCTGGACTCTCTCCAACAGCTCCAGGTCCTTCCTGTGCTCAGGACTCCAGACCTGGCCCCAGGGCTCCAGGTGGGCTCTCCCCAGAGCAGAGTACAAGCCACCTGTGGGAAGTGCCACCTTCTCTCCCACTCACTCAAGAGCAAGTTCCATCAGGTGCCCCAACTCCAGGTGGAGGGAAGCCCCCTCTCTCCTACACCCAGGCCTGGGGTGGGGTGGGGCTGCCCCTGGGTCCAACTTCCAGGGAAAGCAGGGCAGTGCCATCAGCAGGAGGTCACAGGAGGTGGCAGAAGGTGAGGTGGAGCAGTGCAGGTGTGAGGAGGTGACCGTGGTGTGACACGGGGCCCTCACCTGTCTCAGAGGTGTTGTCAATGCCCACCGTGGCCGCAAACTCGGGTTTGTAGTTGTAGTGCACCAAGCGCATCCGGGAGATCCTCTTCAGCTGCTCTGTGGTGTCCACCTGGGGCAAAACACACACAAAGGCAACTCCCATCTCAGGTGCTGCTTCTTCAGCTCCCAAGCTCCAAGCAGCAAAGCCCACGATGGCTCCCGGTAACACCTCTGGGAGACAGGGGTTCAGGAGACAACCTGAGCCCTGCTCAGTGCAGCCAAAGAGCGTTGGCCGTGGGGTGAACCTCCAGGTCTCCTCACTGGACACATCCCTTGGGTAGTGAAGCCAGAAGGAGATGGGTGTCCCATCCCACAGCCAGGAACAGGGCAGAGGTGGTTCTCATAACTCATGGAATGGTTTGGGTTGGAAGGGACCTCAAAGCCCATCCAGTCCCACCCCCTGCCATGGGCAGGGACACCTCCCACTGGATCAGGGGGCTCCAAGCCCCATCCAGCCTGGCCTTGGACACCTCCAGGGATGGGGCAGCCACAGCTTCTCTGGGCAACCTGGGCCAGGGCCTCCCCACCTCATCAGGAAGGATTTCTTCCCCATGTCCAATCTAAATCTTCCCCCTTCCAATTTAAAGCCATTCCTTTTTGTCCCATCACTCCAGGCCCTTGGAAAAAGCCCCTCCCCAGCTTTCCTGGAGCCCCTTTCAAGGCTGCTCCAAGGTCCCCCCAGAACCTTCTCCTCTCCAGGCTGAACAACCCCAACTCTCCCAGCCTGTCCTCACAGCAGAGGTTCTCCAGCCCTTGGATCATCTCTGTGGCCTCCTCTGGACTCTCTCCAACAGCTCCAGGTCCTTCCTGTGCTCAGGATTCCAGACCTGGCCCCAGGGCTCCAGGTGGGGTCTCCCCAGAGTGGAGCAGAGGGGCAGAACCCCCTCCCTCCCCCTCTGCTCCCACTCTTTGGGTGCAGCCCAGGACATGGGGTGTTTCTGGGCTGCATTTGTCACTTTGGGCTGACAGTGGAAGAGCCAAGATTCCCTCAGACAGGTGGACAGGCTGTGTTTGGGACAGAAGGACTTCTAAGGCTCTCCCCACCTGGTCAGCAGGAGCTCAGGTTGCCCATCAGGCCTAGGTCACAGTCAAAGCTGGAACAGGCTCTCAAGGTCACCCAGACCTTCTGTGGTCCCTCTCCAGACCCCCCCCACCACCCCAAGCCCACCCTGGCGTGCCTGGCTCTCACCTCCTGGATGTCCTCCTTCACTCGGATGTCCGAGGGGTGCATCAAGGATCCCATGACCTTCACATTGCCGTGGACCACGAGGGCTTCATCGGGGCGGTCTGTGTTGATGCCAACGCGGCCGTGATGGAAAACAGTGTCGGGGAGCTGTGCCCTCTGCCAGAGGACATCGCTGTCACTCTCAAACTGGCCAGGGTTGGAGGCCTGAGGGGACAGAGGGAAGTGGGGGCTGAAAAGCAGCAGTGGTGAAGGCAGGAGGAGAAAGCCCAGTGCTGCTGGGCAGAGGAACCCTGGGATGCAGAGTGAGGACGCCGAGAGCCCCACAGACTCATCAGGGAGCACTCAGCAGGAGAGGTCATGGGTGAGAGATGATGGGCTTTGGAGAAACCTAAGCTGGTGAGGGAAAAGAGCTGAGAAGAGAGCGTGGCACAAGAAGAACCTCCCTGAAGGCCCAGCAGCAGCCTTGCTCCACAGCAGGGAAAGGGGGACAGGGAAGAACTGGGGTGCATCCATCCAAGGAACCCTGAGAAGTGGGGTGGGGCTTTGGGGATGAACAGTCCAGGTGAGGAGATCCTGGCATGGGTGCCCTCTCCAGCCCTCAGAACACCTCAAGGCTGAGCAGCTCCAGCCTCCCCAGGATGGACAGCAGGGAGCTGGACAGACAGCAGGACTAGCAGAGGACGGGCAAGGCCACCTCCCTGCAGGAACCACGGCTGTGCCTGCCCTGCTCCTCTCCTAAAGGAAGGTCTTGGGCCCCCTGACCCAGTGGGAAGTGTCCCTGCCCGTGGCAGCAGGGTGGGACCTGGATGATCTTTAAGGTCCCTTCCAACCCAAAGCTTTCCATGATCTTTGCTATCCTGAGCTGTTATCTCAGCCATCAGAGCTGTTCCAACAACCCCAAGCAGAACCACACAGGACAGCAGGAGACCAAGGACACGGCTGCTGCTCCAGGGCTCCAGATCCTGGGGTTCTGCCCTGCTTCTGTGCTTTGGTGACATCTCACAGGCTGAGATGGGACAGTCCCCTGCGGTCCTGCCCTGGGCTCCTTGGAGCCTGCATAATTCTGCTGACTTGTCAGCAGACTCTGAGGTCCCTCTCTTGGTGTCCTTCAGCTTCAGGCTCCACCAGAGCTCCAGGGGATGGTTCCTCTCTCTTCCTGCTCCTCTGCATTTGAAACCCACCCCTGCCTCAGGCCATGCAAAAGGTGCTGCCCTGGGAAGGTCCTCCTGCACCTGTAGGACCTGGCCCTGCTGCAGAGTCCCAACACTCATTCCCAACAGACACTGGTCCAGCCTCGGGGGAATGAGATGATTTCCCTGTCCTGGAGAGGTTCTCCATCCTCTGAGGCTGCTCTGAGGTGCGGGAAGGCTGCAGCCAGGACCCAGGTATGGATGGGGAGAGCTTACAAGGCAGCAAGAGCTTGGAGAAGGTGGGAAAGCACTGGAGAGCCAGAGGGAGGCAGGAGGATTGCCCAGGGTGTCCACCACAGGGCCGTGGGGCAGCTGCAGAAGCTGAGGAGGGGGGCAGAGAGGGACTCACCCTGACGATGATGCGCTCGGAGATGTGGGCTGCGAGCGTGTAGTTCTGGTTCTGCGCGTGCGCCTGCAGGGCCACCACCAGCATGAAATACCTGCCAAGAGGGTGTGTGTGGGGGGGAAAGAGGTCAGGGTGCCCCACCCCCTGCCCTGGGAAGGGGCACCGAGGCGTCACGGTGGGCTTGGCCCATCACCTTCTCCTCGCGCCGCGGGGCGTAGGCGCCACCCCCAAACCCCTCGCAGAGCTGGGGAAACCCTTCTCTCCTCCACACCAGCGAGGTTGGCCAGCTCAGGACCTGCCCCCGATGTCCCCTTCCCTCCAGCCCATGGTCCCCAGCCCAAGGAGTAGCATGGCATGGCTTGGAGGAGGCCATCTGTGCTCCTCACCTCTGGTCGGGGTTGGGTTTGCCTTTCTTCCGCATGTTGTTGGCTGTGGTCTCGCTGAAGTGCAGCCGCCCCACGGTCACCTTGGTGACCTGCTCTGGGGGCAGGTTGACCCTGAGGGAAGGAGAACAGTGGGCTGAGTGAGGACACCTCCGGAGAGGAGGTTCCCTGGGGAAAAGGCCACCTCCTGGCTCGCTCCACCTGGCTATGAACGGAGCAGAGAGGGGAACGTGAAGAGAGGAAGACCCTTGCTGTGGGAAAGAGGAGAAAACTGGAGAGGGTGATACCCCCAGGAGAGCTTTGAGACCTCCAGCTCAGCCCCCTCTCCCCAGCCCTCTCTGGTGGCCCAGGCAAGACTCACGTGACAGGGTTGAAGGGCCGTTTGCTGCGGTCGGACTGCGACTGCTCGATGTTGATCGACTGGTTCAGGGCCTCCAGCTGGACAGGAAGGTTTGACCGTGTGACAAAGAGTTGGAAAGCTGAGATCTTCCCCTCCCCACCTCCTCCTGCCCAGCTCCAGCCCCTGCCACCCCTACGACTCAGGACAACTGCCTCCCAACACCCAACTCCAGTGTGGCCGTTGGCCGAGCGGGGATGCCGAGGGTGGAAGGATCTTCCAAAAGTGCTTGGGTACCTCCAGACCCAAAGGTGAGTGAGAAGCAGCCCTGAAGACCCCCAGGCAGTGACTGAATCCATCCCAGGACCCATATCACAGTATCATAAGGCTGGAAAGGACCTCTGAGATCATCCAGTCCAACCTATAACCCAACACCAACACCAACCCATCATCTAAACCATGGCACTCAGTGCCTCATCCAGTCTCTCCTTAAACTCCTCCAGGGTCGGTGACTCCACCCCCTCCCTGGGTGCTCATTCCAGTGACCAATCACCCTTTCAGTGAAGAACTTTTTCCTCACATCAAGCCTAAACTTTCCCTGACCAAGCTTGAGTCCCTGCCCTCCAGTTCTGTCACTGGCCACCTGAGCTCTGCCTTCTTCTGGCCCTCAGCACCCTCCTCCACACTCCCCTAGGACTCAGCACGTGGAGCTGTGGTGCTGCCTGGTCCCAGCTGCCTTCCAAGCACCCCTTCTCCTGCCGGATTGGCCGCTGGCCCTCAGCTCCCACTTGCCTTTACTCCATGCAGCTTCAGGTAGAAGCACTCCAAGGGCTTCAGGCCCTCGGGGGTCTTCACATACTTGGGGTCTCCAAGCATGCCAATGTAGACCGTGACCTGGAAGTGGTTCTTCTTCTGGCACACGAAGGCATCATCACCCACGGAGAAGTTGAAGCCCTTGTCGGCGTCGACGCGGTACGTGAGCATCGGGCTGTGGAAGAGGCAGAGGGTGTGAAGAGCAGAGCCCCGGGCACACCACCAGAAGGTCACACTCCTCGTGGGGAGGAAGAGCTGCACATCCAGGAGGTCCAAATAGCTTTGGTACAAGGCCACATCCCTGCGAACCACCCCACTGGTGGGTGGGGAGGCCTGGGAGGACAGCTCAGCCTCCGCGTCCCACCGCACGTGGCCGTGCCACGGAGCGGTCCCACCTCACCGTAGAGTGTGAAGCCACCTCTGCTCACACAGCCAACCAACAAAACAATCCCGAGGCACCACAGGCACCTGGGAGGGGAAGGAAGGTTGTGTTGGAGCAAAGGAGACAACCCTGATGGTGGCCATGCTGCCCTGTCCTCGCCGCTGCCCCTGGGTGCCCCGAGGATGAGAGTGCTACCAGACATGAACACAACACCTAAGCCTATGCAGCAACACCTCCTCCTGTGCAGGGAGGAGTCCAGAGAAGGTCCAGACCTCCTTGGAGCTCCAAGCTTTGCTTTGGGGGGGTCTTCAACTGGAAGGGGCTGCAGCCCCTCTGCTGTGAGGACAGGCTGGGAGAGTTGGGGTTGTTCAGCCTGGAGAGGAGAAGGCTCTGGGGAGACCTTAGAGCAGCCTCCCAGGACTGAAAGGGGCTCCAGGAAAGCTGGGGAGGGCTCTGGATCAGAGAGTGCAAGGATAGGACAAGGGGAAGGGTTTTGAGCTGAAAGAGGGGAGATTGAGATGAGATCTTGGGGAGAAATGTTCTCCTGTGAAGGTGGGGAGGCCCTGGCCCAGGTTGCCCAGAGAAGCTGTGGCTGCCCCATCCCTGGAGGTGTTGAAGGCCAGGTTGGATGGGGCTTGGAGCCCCCTGATCCAGTGGGAGGTGTCCCTGCCCGTGGCAGAGGGTGGAACTGGATGGGCTTTGAGGTCCCTTCCAACCCAACCCAACCCAACCCAACCCAACCCAACCCAACCCAACCCAACCCATACCATGATTCTACTACAGGGGATTGGAACTGGATGAGTTTTGAGGTCCCTTCCAACACAACCCATTCCATGATTCTATGATGGTGGGGTTGGAACTGGATGGGCTCTGAGGTCCCTTCCAAGCAGCAGCTGCTCAGCCCTGGCTCAGCACACCCTGGAGGCCCCAAGCTCCAGAGCCTGCCCAAAGCCTGGAGCAGATCCCCAACGCTGCTCGCTGAGAGGAGCAGCTCAGGCTGACCTGGTCGAGGTCCCACATCGCCACTTGCTTCAGCCATCGCGTTCCTGACGTCACCTACGCTCCCCCTGCTACCAGGTGGTACCTCCTCCTCCTGAAACCACAACCACCTGCACCCAGTGTGCACCTCCAGAGGAGGAGGAGAAGGAGGAGAAGGAGAAGGAGGAGGAGGAGGAGGAGGAGGAGGAGGAGGAGGCCCTGGCTGCCTGATGAACACCCACCAGCTGGGAAGGTTTAATCTACATCTCCTTAATGGCCTGGTTACCATGGGAATGAGGGAAATATGTGGCCTTTGCACCAAGTCTCCTCTCTCTCACCATCCCAAACCCCCCAGACCTGGGTTGGTGGGGCCCCAGAGCACTGCCCTTCCTACGCAGAGGGGAAGGAGATGCCTCCTCCCCCCACCTCCCCACCAAGCAGAGCACCAAAATCCCGTTGGTTTTAATTAAAGGATGAGCTCAGCCCAGCCTTTGCTATCAAGATTAAAACTCATGAAGTGCTCTTCCAGAAGGGCCAACAACTTCTGGCTTCCACCTCCAGTTCCTAAGACAGACAGACAGACAGATGGATGCTGCCCAGAGCAATGGGAGGTGGACAGACTGACAACCACGGATGACCTCAGCAGACTCTGGGAGATACGGAAAGGTCCCTCCCACTCCCTTGGGGTCCCCTCCTTTCTTCTGGGAAGAAAGCCATCCTCCCCCCAACACCAAAGGGCTAATGTGGATGAAACCTGGGGGTATTTCCAGGCAGCTCTGAGCAGCTCCTCCTCATTTCTTGCCCCTGAGGGACCTGAGCGCCCGGTGCTGGGTCCTGAACACAAACCAGATGGTGGGAGCAGAGCACTCCCTTAGCCCAGAGGCACGAGAGGAATTCCCCTCCACTCTCACCCTCCTCCCAAACTCGACCCTCACTTCTCCACCTGGTTCTTCCTGGTGGGAAGCTGTGGCTTAGCTTGGCCTGAGCAACCTCCACGCTCACTCCAGCAATGCCAAAGCCATCCCCAACTGCTCTCACCGAGACCTAACGGCCTTCCAGGACTGAAAGGGGCTCCAGGAAAGCTGGGGAGGGGCTTTTCCCAAGGGCCTGGAGTGACAGGATGGGGGGGAATGGCTTTAAATTGGGAGGGGGAAGACTGAGATTGGACATCAGGAAGAAATTCTTCACCATGAGGGTGGGGAGGCTCTGGCCCAGGTTGCCCAGAGAAGCTGTGGCTGCCCCATCCCTGGAGGTGTTGAAGGCCAGGTTGGATGGGGCTTGGAGCCCCCTGATCCAGTGGGAGGTGTCCCTGCCCATGGCACTGGATGGGCTTTGAGGTCCCTTCCAACACAAACCATTCCAAGAGTCCTTGACCCACCTCTGCCAGGGCCCCCTGAGCACTCACCACTCGCCCCACTGTTGTTTTGAACAGGAAAAGCCAAGGAGAGGGAGGGTCTGACCAAAATTCCAAGCCATGGCTGCTTCCAAAGCTCTGGTTAACATCACCGGATGGATGGAACCGGATGGGCTTTGAGGTCCCTTCCAACCCAGACTATTCCAGGATTCTACATTTCTTCCAACCAAGCAGCACAAGCCTGAAAGCTCCAGTTTAACCCAAAGCCCTGACTTTTAGAGGGGGAGTGCATGGAGGGCTCCAGTTTGCTTGGTGGGAAGAGAAGGGCACCAGGGTTCCCAGGGTTGGAGCAGAGAAGCTCTGGAAGTGTTTCAGTTGAGCTCTGCCCTTCGCCAACCGCCTCAGCTCCAGCTGGAAATGAACAGGGAGAGGGAGGAGGGATCCTCCTGGCCCCAGAACCTGCTGCCAGGGAGAGGAACTACTCCAGCTGCCAAAGGAAGCAAAGTGCCCGGTGCCAGGCCCCTTTGGCACCACTGCTGGAAACCAGGTAACCCTCTGGAAGGCTCAGTGAGTCTGAAACCAGTGCAAAGGGCCAAGAAGAAACCAACCCCAAGACTTTGGTCTCCTCCAACCAACACAGACTCCTCAGAGACACAAGCCCAGCAAGCCAAGACCCGGATTCCCACCTCCAGAATCCATGCAGAGACCCTCCTTTCCTTCCTTTCCTCAGTCCACCCTACTTCGACCGAGTCTGTGCCCAAAGTAGACCCAGGTAGGTCCCAGAGCCCAGCTTTCCCCTCCTCTTCTCCTGGCAGAGAGAGCTGCAGGGCTGCTCCACCTCTCCACACCTACCTGAGGGAAGCACCACAGAGCTGGAAAAACCCCTTTCTGTGGAGGCTGAGAGCCAGGTAGGACCTGCAGGGGTGGCTTTGGAGAAGTCAACCTCCTGCACGTGGCCAGAGCTGCTCTTTGCTGCTACAGCACCGAGGAGGTCTTGTCTTGGTGAGGAACACCAAGAGAACCTGAACAGCTTCCTGTGGGGCTCCCAGCATCCTAAATCCTGGTCCTTCTCCTAAACCCACCCTTCTGGTCTCTTTTCTTAAGAACAAGAGTAGGAAAAATCAGATGATTCATGGTCCTGGGGCTGTGAATAAGTTGTGGACACCTGGACCACAAGGATAAAACTGTTCCCTCCAGAGGCAGGAAAACAACAGCACAGACAAACTAGAGGACAGCTTCCAGGAGAAGACAGACCAGGAAGGGCTGGTCCTTGCTTTGGGAATCTCAGGAGTATCTGGAAGTGCTTGTGGATTTCTGAGAGTCACAGATGCCATCTCCACCAAGATGGTAGAATGGAAGGAGATGACTCCTACCTGCTGAAACATGGATTGTTCAGCCTAAAAAAATGCCCTCTAGAAGGAGGAAGGGAAGATGGAGTTTTTGGAGCTCCTCCTAGGTGTGTTCTGGTGGTGCTGCACCAGAGAACCAAGTGGAAAGAGATGCAGGTCTGGCTTCCCTAGAGCTCCCTGACCTCAAACCCACCACAAAGGAGGAGGAGAACCACAGAACGCCCTGAGCTGGAAGGGACCCACAAGGACCATTGAGTCCAACTCCCGTCCCTACAAAGGACAACTGAGGTAGAATCATAGAACTGTTCAAGCTGCAAAAGACCTCTGGGCTCATCCAGCCCAACCCTCAGCCCAGCCCCACAGTCCCTGCTAAACCATGTCCAGAAGGGCCACCTCTACGTGATTGTTGAGCCCCTCCAGGGATGGAGACTCCACCACCACCCAGGGCAGCCTCTTCCAATGCTTCAACACTCCTTCCATGAAGGAAAGTTCCCAATATCCAATCTAAACCTCCTCTGGCACAACCTGAGGCTGCTTCTTCTCCTCCCACCCCTTGTTCCTTGGTTGAAGCCACCACCACAAGCTCCTTCTAGGTAGCGTGGAACTAAAACTGAATCCACCAACCCTTGACCTTAACCCTTAATTCTGGCCAAATCCAGCACCACAACAAACCTGCACGTGGGTTCCTCAGATCCCCATGAAGTCAGCCAGAAGGAATTTATCCATTACACAACGGGATGGTGACCCTAAATGCCACCAGAAGTGGGTTTGCTCTGGCTTTCACCCTAAATCCTAAAAGCAGGCATTAGGCAAGTGATTCCAAACACAGCTCCAAAGAACGTGGAAGGGTTGGGTTTGCAGAAGTTAAAAGCTGGGGTCTGCAGCACTCCAGCAACTTCTCTGTCCCCAGCAGAAGACAACGTGTGGTTTGCCCTGGCCAGTTTACCTGTATGATACTGGGATGCACTGGGACAGGGAGGCGGTGGAGTTCCCAACCCCTGGAGGGGTTTAAAATGTTGATGAGCTCCTTAGGGACAAGGTTTAGACTGGGACAGTTGGACTGGGTGATCTCAAAGGTCTTTTCCAACCAGAGGATTCTAAACCTCCAGCCCAGGGACTGTAACACCTGCAAGTGGTCCATGACAAGATGGAAGTGCTTCAGGTGAGGAACTGTTCACCCAGGGCAGGTAAAGGGAGAGATGGGAGGAGAAAGAGGACTCATAATGTCAAGGAGAACAGGTCTGCGATGGGCAGAGCTGACTGGACAAGGTGCATTTCTGCTGCTGCCACGTAGTGAGAGCCCTGTGGAGATGGATGGTGGAAGAGAAGCCACTCCAGGGACAGACCCTCAGTTCCTGAGTTAGAGAAAGGGGGTCTCCTGGTGCCTCCGCTCCTCAGAACTTGTTTGACATCCAAAGCAGTGGAACCAGCAGGATGAGGGAGGGGGTTCTGCCCCTCTGCTCCACCCTGGGGAGACCCCACCTGGAGCCCTGGGGCCAGTTCTGGAATCCCTGACATAAGAAGGAGGTGGAACTGTTGGAGCAGGTCCAGAGGAGGCCACGGAGATGATCTGAGGGCTAGAGCCCCTCTACTGTGAGGACAGGCTGGGAGAGCTGGGGTTGTTCAGCCCGGAGAAGAGAAGCCTTTGGGGGGAACCTCGCAGTGGCCTCCCAGTACTTCCAGGTTGCCCAGGGCAGTGGTGGCTGCCCCATCCCTGGAGGTGTTCAAGGCCAGGTTGGATGGGGCTTGGAGCCTCCTGATCCAGTGGGAGCTGTCCCTGCCCGTGGGAACTGGATGGGCTTTGAGGTCCCTTCCAAGGTCCTGTGGAGGGCAGGGGTTTGCAGGGCACAGCTCGGGGCTGGGTGGTGGGGCCAGAGGGGAGGAAAGCAGGGATGTGGCTCAGTGCACGGGTCCCACAGAGCTTGGCAGCCTCAGGGTGGGTGGGCAGAGCCCGGTGGGAGCGGGCGGTGGCGGTGCTGGAAGAGCCCTTTGGCTCCTCTGCGTGAAGGTTTGGGGTGAGATCCCAGCTTTTTGGGTTGAGCTGTGGGACAGCCACCACTTCTCTGGGCTTCTGAGTGACACCCACCCTGCTGAGACACCTTCTGCTGTCTCCTACAGCAGCAGACCCCATCTCCCAACCCTCCAGCAGCCCCGGAGGACTGCAAAGGAGTTACTTTCCCTATGGCAAAGGCACAGCGGGGAGAGCATCTCCACCAGAGCGCAGGTGAGAGGAGAGGAGCAGGGGCACCCACGAAGATCCCTGACCCACCCTGCACGATCCCCTCAACAAACCCCAGCCCCTGGCCCCCAAAACACCAAGGGTGAGGTGGCTTTCTTCAAAGGTGGGGTTGTTACTCACAGCTCCTTGTAGTTGGCGTCGTACAGCGTCGCCCACTTGTTCTGCTGATGCGGCTGCCACTTTATGGACTGGTAGTTGGGATCCAAGTAGGAGCCATTCAAGCTGTCGTTATCTTGAATCAGACCTGGGAAGAGGGGGGGAAAACCACCTCCTTTAATCACCCCAAGGGAAGGTCCACCTGGGTGTTGCCTTGTTGCCACCTGAAGCTTGTGCCCACAAGCCCCTTGCCAAGCGCGGTGGCCAGGGCGGCAAGAGGCGGGGGGGGGGGGGGGGGGTGTCAAAGGGAGGGGGCCAAGGGGGTAAAACCCCCTCATACCTGGTGAGAGAGCTCCTGGCTGGTGCCAGGGAGGTGTGGGGACTCGCTCAGGGTTGAGTGGCACCGCCCCCATTCCTGGCTCCTGCTTTATCAGCCCGTTGAGCATCTGCGCGTTGAGGGTGTTGGGGGGCGACTCGGAGTGCTTCCGCTTCTTGGCAGGGTGCACCGGGAGGCTGAGGAGGCAGAGCAAGAGGTGGGGAGGTGACAACCCCCTCAGCTCAACCCAAAAAGCTGGGATCTCACCCCAAACCTTCACGCAGAGGAGCCAAAGGGCTCTTCCAGCACCGCCACCGCCCGCTCCCACCGGGCTCTGCCCACCCACCCTGAGGCTGCCAAGCTCTGTGGGACCCGTGCACTGAGCCACATCCCTGCTTTCCTCCCCTCTGGCCCCACCACCCAGCCCCAAGCTGTGCCCTGCAAACCCCTGCCCTTCACAGGACCTTGGAAGGGACCTCAAAGCCCATCCAGTTCCCACAGGCAGGGACAGCTCCCACTGGATCAGGAGGCTCCATCCAGCCTGGCCTTGAACACCTCCAGGGATGGGGCAGCCACAGCTTCTCTGGGCAACCTGAGCCAGGACCTCCCCACCCTGCCAGGAGAACGTTTCTTCCTAAGATCTCATCTCAATCTCCCCTCTTTCAGCTCAAAACCCTTCCCTCTCATCCCCTCCCTGCACTCCCTGATCAAGAGCCCCTCCCCAGCTTTCCTGGAGCCCCTTTCCATACTGGAAGGCCCTGTGTCTTCCACTCCCAGTTTTCAGGATGTCCCAGGAGCCCCTTTCAGTCCTGGGAGGCTGCTCTGAGGTCTCCCCAGAGCCTTCTCCTCTCCAGGCTGAACAACCCCAACTCTCCCAGCCTGTCCTCACAGCAGAGGTTCTCCAGCCCTTGGATCACCTCCTCTGGACTCCAAGGGCTCCATTTCCTTCCCACGCTGAGGACACTTGTGGTCACCTCCACCTTGGCCACCTCCCACCTCCAGCCAAACCCGATCACCTCGCTTGCCCATTCTCCAACCCTCCAGCTCCCAATCCTTCACCCCCCTTTCCCCAAACCCCACAAAGACCCCTCACATCCCCCCCCCCCCCCCAGGGCCTTACTCTGCTCCGTGCTGCTGCAGCAGCTGGTGCAGCATCTGCGACTGCTGCGCGTGGTGGAGGTCGGCGGGTGCCAAGCCCTGCCCGATGCCGTAGGGGGGCACCAGGGGCTCGGCCTTCATGTAGAGCTCCCGTTGGAGGCCGGGGTAGTGAGGGCCGTGCTGGGGCACGTGGGGGTGAGGGGGTGCCGGTGGGGGAGCCTGCAGGTGGGGTGGGGGAGGTGGAGGAGGTGGAGGTGGAGGTGGGTGCTCCAGGCGGGAGGGGGGAGTCATGTGGCACATGTTTTCGGGGGTCATGGTCCGGAGGAGGTGAGGGTCTTGAAAGAGAGAAGGAGAAAGAGTTGTCAGGGCAGAAGGAAGGGCCAGATGCAGCACTCCTGGAGAACCACCCCAGTTCTGGCAGAGGTTGTGGAGCTGGACTATGGTAAAGGTCTTTTCCAACTGGAAGATTCTATCATCTTCATGAACCCATCACTCCCTGCCTCTTCTGCCCAGCCTCAGCACATGTCCCCTCAGCCACCCCATCTGCCTTGCAAAGGCCACCTTGCCCTGCACAACCTTCTCCTCCCAGGCTTCTTAATGCTCCCAGCACCCCACAGACACCTCTAGGGCTCCTCAGGATGAGAATGGTTTGGGTTGGAAGGGACCTCAAAGCCCAGCCAGTTCCACCCCCATGGGCAGGGACACCTCCCACTGGATCAGGGGGCTCCAAGCCCCATCCAGCCTGGCCTTGAACATCTCCAGGGATGGGGCAGCCACAGCTTCTCTGGGCAACCTGGGCCAGGGCCTCCCCACCCTCACAGGAGAACATTTCTCCCCAAGATCTCATCTCAATCTCCCCTCTTTCAGCTCAAAACCCTTCCCCTCAACCCATCCCTTCACTCCCTGATCCAGAGCCCCTCCCCAGCTTTCCTGGAGCCCCTTTCAGTCCTGGGAGGCTGCTCTAAGGTCTCCCCAGAGCCTTCTCCTCTCCAGGCTGAACAACCCCAACTCTCCCAGCCTGTCCTCACAGCAGAGGTTCTCCAGCCCTTGGATCATCTCCGTGGCCTCCTCTGGACTCTCTCCAACAGCTCCAGGTCCTTCCTGTGCTCAGCACTCCAGACCTGGCCCCAGGGCTCCAGGTGGGGTCTCCCCAGAGCGGAGCAGAGGGGCAGAACCCCCTCCCTCCCCCTCTGCTCCCACTCTTTGGGTGCAGCCCAGGGGTTTCTGGGCTGGGAGTGCTTGTTGTGGCTCATGTTGGGTTTCTCCTCCCCCAGCACCCCAAGTCCTTCTTTGTGGTCCTTTTGTGGTCCCAGGGTGATTTCCCAAGGATGCCCAACCCCATCCCCGGGCCAGAGGCACCAAAGAGGGCTCCTCACTGGGTCAGAGCTCTTCCAGGCAAGGCACTGGCTGCGCTCTCCTCCAAGGAGAGCAGAGACAGACATGGGACCAACCAGAGAAAGGAAGAGACACCTGAGGAACCTGAACACCTCCAGCTCATCGGCATCACCAGTGAGGACTTCTCTGAGGACACATCTTGCTTATTTAAACCCAAACCAGCAGGAGACTTTGATCTCTACATTTAAATAAACAAAATGGCCCATTCAAATGCGATCCCACCCTTTCTCCTCCTCTCTTTGGAGCTGGATACCAAAGCCAGGCCAACTTTAGGGTTGATTTGACTACACCACCATCAAAAGAACCACGTGGTGTGAGGAGGGGCATGCAAATCCCTCTCCCTTTCTGCAGCAGCTTACATCTCCAGCCACTGCTGTGTCCAAGCTCAGCAGAGGGCTTTAAGCAGCACCAAAGCATTTTTGGAAGCCAAGAGCCTCCAAGTAGAGCAACGTGGTTGAACCTCACCCACCACACCCAGAGAAGGACTAGAAACCAGTGATTTGACCAAAGGGAATAATATTGATGGTGTAACTACAGAAAAATAGACAGATTGGTGCAGAAGGTGGTGGGCTGGTGGATCTGAAGAGCCTCAGTGCTCATCTTGGATGGACCAGAAGGTGATCTGGGTGTCCTCTGACCTCAGGTGTTCATGTGACACCGCCCACAGCACCGAGGGAGTGGTCAGAGCGGCCACACGGGTGAAGCTTTAACACCAGTGTCACCAGAACTCAGCCACGATTGGGCTGATGGTTGGACTGGAGGATCTTCGAGGTCTTTTCCAACCTCAGTGATTCTATAATAATGAGAAAATTAAGTGCCTTCTGGGAATAGGCCAATGTTGGCATCATTTTAGCAGCTCCCTCACGTTCTAACGCACCCTAAGAAAGAGTGAGTGTGTTCCATGAGCAAGTGGAAGGCAAAGATCTGAGCCTGAGGCATTGCAAGGACCTCCTACTCCAGCTCCTCACTGCAGAAGCTGCAAAGAGCTGAAAGGAACTGTAAAGAGAAGAAACTCTCCACTTGGAGCAACTTCTTCAGCCAAATCAAACCCTTCCACATGGGGCTCACAACAAGTGAGGAAGAGCATTGACAAAAGGCAGGAGGACTAAAGGGATGATCCCCAACTTTAGTGCCAGACATGAGAAAGGAGTTGACAGAGACCATGAGCAGACTTTGGTGAGAACATCTGCACACAGGAAGATCTCAGCACTCAGGATTTTACACAGGGAACCTCTCAGAGCAGAGCAGGCTGAAGATGTCACACGGAGAAAAACACCACCTGAAAGAATGGGCAGATCTTCCCAGGGAAACATGAGAGAACAGCATGGAACCATGGAATGGGTTGGGTTGGAAGGGACCTCAAAGCCCATCCAGTTCCACCCCCTGAATGGGCAGGGACACCTCCCACTGGATCAGGGGCCTCCAAGCCCCATCCAACCTGGCCTTGAACACCTCCAGGGATGGGGCAGCCACAGCTTCTCTGGGAAACCTGGGCCAGGGCCTCCTCACCCTCACAGGAGAACATTTCTCCACAAGATCTCATCTCAATCTCCCCTCTTTCAGCTCAAAACCCTTCCCCCTCATCCCATCCCTTCACTCCCTGACCAAGAGCCCCTCCCCAGCTTTCCTGGAGCCCCTTTCAGCCCTGGGAGGCTGCTCTAAGGTCTCCCCACAGCCTTCTCCTCTCCAGGCTGGACAACCCCAACTCTCCCAGCCTGTCCTCACAGCAGAGGTTCTCCAGCCCTTGGATCATCTCCGTGGCCTCCTCTGGACTCTCTCCAACAGCTCCAGGCCCTTCCTGTGCTCAGGACCTGGCCCCAGGGCTCCAGGTGGGATCTCCTGGGGCAGAATCCCCTCCCTTGCCCTGCTGACCAAGAGCCCCAACGTAGATGAGTGGGAATTTGAGGCATTAACAGGCAGTTCCAATGAGTTTGGTCCAAACCCTGTAGCAAAGCAGGTGCTGATGCCCAGCTGAAGGACATCACCCAAGAGAAACTGGAACTGAAAGGTCCAGGTAGTCACAAAAGGTGCAGCTGAGCTGCTGCCTCGGAGGAGGAGCTTTCCCTGCTGGTGGGAAACTGCTGGCTGTTCCCCAACCCCACAAACCCTCCACTGACCTTTCTTCCAACAGGACAAAGCTCAGCTCTTTTCCAGGCTGGAGGTGTGTCTGCCTTAGCCTGCACCTCCAGGTGTCCCCAGCAAGGTCCCTGCACAAATCTGGGCCTGACTGGGACACCTGGCCATGGGATATAAGGAAATGGAGGGCTGGGAGGGGACAGGGACTTTGCAGGTGTTTTAAGTGCAAAACCAAGCTTCTTCACACCCTGGGGTGGAGATCACAGAATCATTGAGGTTGGAAAAGACCTCTAAGATCATCCGGTCCAACCATCAGATCTGACAAAACTAAGCCCCAAGAAGGGGGAAAACACACCCAAAGACTGGGCAAGCCCCTTATGGGCCGTGGAGGGGGACTCCAGGGAAGGTCTTGGCAAGGCTGCTCCACCAAGGAGGTGCCACCAGCCAGCCCTGAGCCACTGGGCTGCATGGACTTTGATCTCGGAGCAACCAGTGACCGGCTGAGTAATGGGGCCAAAGCACTTGACCAGGAGTCAAAAAACTCCTCCCGTTGCAAGGGCTGGAGAAATGCAACGTATTTAGGCAGAGCCTTCCTAACCAAGGCTGCCAGGGCTCCTGCCACCCACTCTGCTCCCTTCAGAGGCCCTCTGCTACCCACCAAAGATCTCTCAGCGCCCTGTTCTGGTACACATTGAACTGGATTCCTCTGCCCATGCCCACAAGGAGGGTCCTGCTCCCAGGGAAGCCTTGTGGAGCCTTCTCAGGGACAGCTTAGCCAGGTGCTGGGGCTCCAGGGAGGTCTCTGTCCTGAGGAGTTTGGAGTTCAGGACCAAAGAGCAGCCTTGCTTTCACCCATGGCCAGGGCTGACAGGAGATACCCCTGGGACAGAGAATCTCTGCTTTCCAGCCAGGCAGGGGTGGTACCAGGCACAAGATTCCCCCCTTGCCCAGCCCTGCTCCTGCCATCCTGCCAACCACCCAACTTCCACCCACGGGACCTGGAGCAAAGACCAGCAGAGCTCAACCACGCAACCGGCCAGCGCTCAGCCCAATGGATACGGCTCCCAACAGCCTCAGAGCAACCAAGCCCACATGGAAGGACCATGGAATCATCTGGTTGGAAAAGACCTCTGAGATCATCGAGTCTGACTGTCCCTGTGCCCCTTTGGGGCTGGGAGAGGAGCCTCACATCCTCCCTTGAAGAACACGGCGAGAAAGGCATCTTGGCAACATCCTGAGGGAACGTCCCGACCCTGCAGCATGGTCAGCCTTGGAGCTGGTGGCCTGGGGACAGGGTAGGAGACCTTGTATCACAGTACCACAAGGTTGGAAAGGACCTCTGAGATCATCCAGTCCAACCTATAACCCAACACCAACACCAACCCATCATCTAACCCATGGCACTCAGTGCCTCATCCAGTCTCCCCTTAAACCCCTCCAGGGTTGGTGACTCCACCCCCTCCCTGGGTGCTCATTCCAGTGACCAATCACCCTTTCAGGGAAGAACTTTCTCCTCACATCCAGTCCAACCTTTCCCTGACCAAGCTTGAGTCCCTGCCCTCCAGTTCTGTCACCTGAGAGAAGAGACCAACCCCTGCCCCACTCCAACCTCCTTTTAGGGAGTTGTAGAGAGCAATGAGGTCTCCCCTGAGCCTCCTCTTCTCCAGACTAAACAGCCCCAGCTCCCTCAGTCGCTCCTCGTAGGGCTTGTGCTCCAGCCCCTTCCCCATCTTCATTGCCCTCCTCTGGACACTCTCCAGCATCCTGACATCTTTCCCAAACTGGGGGGCCCAGAACTGGACACAATATTCAAGGTGAGGCCTGACCAGTGCCCAGTACAGGGGGATGATAACTCCTCTGGTCCTGCTCCCCACACCATTCCTGATGCAGGCCAGGATGCCATTGGCCTTCTTGGCCACCTGGGCACACTGCTGGCTCATGGGGAGCTTCCTGGCCACCAGCACTCCCAGCTCCCTTTCTGCCTGACTCCTCTCCAGCCACTCTGTCCCCAGTCCAGAGCTCTGCATGGGATTGTGGTGCCCAAAATGGTGCAGCTGGTGCAGCTTTCAGGGGACAACCCATGCCTGAGTGTCCCAGAACGTGCCCTCAGAGCAGCCACTTCACCTTCCCAGGAGACCTGGGATCTGCTACACAAAAGCAAAAGCTGGGAAGCCCATGGGATGGGTTCTACCTCACGACCTGCGTGAACCTGAGCCCCCCAGAGCACATCACCACTCCCAGAGGCCTCCACCCAAGGTGCTCCCAGCTCCAGGGAAAAACCACCAGCTCTGGGAATCCTCGTGAGGAAGGAGCTTTGTGGGTTCTCTCGAGGGGCTCCTCTCCTCCCCAGGCAGAGGTTCTGCTGCTCTGCCAGCCCATCCAAGCAGCTCTCCCCGTGGTGAGCAACCTGGCCTCTTTGTTATAGTTAAGGAAGGGCCAGGAGGAATTCCAGGGATTTTTTTTAGCAAGATAAACAGAACTCTTGACCTCTTCCATTAAAGAAAAAAAGAGCAGGCGCTGCTCCTGGTGGGGACTGGGTTGGAGCCTGGGGAAGAAGGAGCTGCTGCTGAGGGGGAAGGGAGCCCAGAAGCCACCTTCCTTCCTCACCTTCTTCTACCAAAGAGCTGTGAAGGTCACCAGAGGAACCAAACAACCCTTGGTGGCTTCCCCAAGGGGAGCTGAGCGGGCCCGGAGACGACGGCACCCAGGTGGGACCCAGCTCTCTGGAGGTGGAGCAAAGCCCCTCAGGACCAGCTGGTCCCACCGGAGCGGAGGGAAAGGCTGGGAAGGAACTTACTGCTGAATGGAGGATTCATGTCCATCTCCCCGAGGTCTCCATGGCAGGGATGCGCTCACACTCCTCGCCTTTCGCTCACCGGAGGCGCAGGGCAGGGCACGGAGGCTCGGGGGCTCCACATCCCACCCCACGTGAGGACAAGCCCCACCACCGCTGCTCCCCTCCTCGTGTAAAGTGGGTTCCCACCTGGTTTTCGCTCCCGTTCCCTCTCTCCCTCTCTCTTCCCCCCCTTTGCAAAGGACCTGGAGCTGAACAATAGGCGAAAGTCGAGGGATATTTACTAACTGATAATCTCCCCACGTATTGCAGCCGCCTGTTTTCTCCCGTCTGATAAAGATTCCAGAGCCAACCACTTTCCCAGAATAAAGAGGGGGGGGGGTGGGGGGTGGGAAAGGACGTTGGCTTTGGGGTTTGGATTATGATTTCTTTCTCCCTCCCTCCCTCTCCTTTATTTTCAGCACTCACCATTCACCTGCTGGGGGGAATAGGCTTCCGATCCCGAATCCGGGGGAGAGTCGGGTAAAGTGCTGCAAAGAGAAGGGAAGGTGACTCCAAACCAGCTGCCAGTGCCAAGCAAGAGGTCCAGCTTGAGCAAAGCACCCTCCAGGCTCTGGCTGGGAGTCCCAGCTGTGCCTGCAGCAGATCCCTGTCTCCACCTGAAGAGATCTCACAACACCCAAGCGCAGCTGTCTCCGTCCCCACTGTGGTTCCCTGGACCTCAGGAGCAAGGACAAACATCTTGTTGAGCTCCAGTTAAAAGGAGCTAAGCTGGGGTGTGTTCCTTCCCCAAGAAGACCATGTGCTTCACCACAGGTAACTGGGAGGCTCTGGAAGAGCTGGGCTGGGCTCTGCTGCAAAGGCTGGGAAGCCCACGGGATGGGTTTTGCCTTGGAGGAACCTGAGCGCCACCACAGCCGGACCAACCTGGACCTACTCCAGCATCACCAGCAGCAGGATCTGGCCATGACTGCAAAGTACAACTGGATAAAAGGAGGATTTCTGAGCTGCCTCCTCCAGAAAACCCACGGGTGGGGATGGCAGGACCAAGGACCAGCCCTGAGGTGTGTGGTGGAAGCAGAGATGCACTGCAAGGAGCTGGTGGGCTCCTGCTTCCCTCCTTAGTCTACCTCAAGCCAGCACCTGGGTTCTTCAGCCATTTCCAAAACACCTTCTTGGAAGGCCATTGCAACCAACTCCTCTTCTTTCTTTTTGCAGCCCTTCCTCGACACAGATCCCACTGTGGCTGAAGGGTCTCACACACCTTCAGGCCAGGGAGAAATCTCCACCACCCTGGTGCACAAGGAAAGGACTCGCCTGTCCCAGACATTGGTTCTTCTCTAGAAACACAGAGGGCTGGAGCACCTCCCTCAGGACGAGAGGCTGAGAGAGTTGGGGTTGTGCAGGCTGGAGAGGAGAAGGCTGTGGGGAGACCTTGGAGCAGCCTCCCAGGACTGAAAGGGGCTCCAGGAAAGCTGGGGGGGGGGCTCTGGATCAGGGAGTGCAGGGACAGGATGAGGGGGAAGGGTTTTGAGCTGGAATAGGGGAGATTGAGAGGAGATCTTGGGGAGAAATGTTCTCCTGTGAGGGTGAGGAGGCCCTGGCCCAGGTTGCCCAGAGAAGCTGTGGCTGCCCCATCCCTGGAGGTGTTGAAGGCCAGGTTGGATGGGGCTTGGAGCCCCCTGATCCAGTGGGAGGTGTCCCTGCCCATGGCAGGGGGGGTTGGAAATGGATGGGCTTCGAGGTCCCTTCCAACCCAACCCATTCCAGGATTCCAAGAACATTTTGGGGATCAAGCACGTGGATAAAACCCAGGCCCTGCTCCCAGACAGGCCGAGCTGCGGCCGCTGGAAGCCAAGGCAGAGCTGGGGAGCCAGAAGGTGGCTCTGGTGGCTGGAGCAGGTGCTGCCCGTGGTCTGGAGCAAGGCTCACATCAGTGCTGGCAGTGAGCTCTGTGCTGTGGAGATCCCTGCTGTGGACATCCCTTGTCTGCTCCACCACACAACTCCAGCACAGCCCAGCAGGTTTCAGCACTGCCAGAAGCTGCTCCTTCCAAGACCCACGGGGCTGTTTTCCTCCCCATCTCCTGACACCTCTCTCCTGGTCACAGGGTCCTGAGAGCACCCACAACTACAGCTGCAGAACAGGACACCCACCAGGACCCTCCTGCACCAGATGAGCCCACGACCCCGTAGATGGGTTCTCCATGGTAAGTGGTGCCCAGCTGGAGAGGGATGAGGTGGGGTAACCCCCACAAAGAGCCCTCACCAGGCTTCCCTCATGGAATCATAGAATGCTTTGGGTTGGAAGGGACCTTTACAGCTCATCCTGTCCAATTCCCCTGCAGGAGCAGCAACACCTTTAACCAGGATCAAGTTGCCCCATCCAACCTTGAAGGTTTCCACCTCCCTGAGTGACCTGTTCCAGGTTCCATCCTCCACCTTCACTTGCAGCACCTTTCCAGCATCCCCTTCCTGTGACTGGTCTTGAGCATCTACCACCAGCCTTATCTCCAGGCTCCTCACCACGTTGGGGATGACTCCAATGAATTCACCAGGATCTGTGCCCCAGCAAGACCAGTTCTGGCCAACAACAAAAGGGACAATTCAGGGAATCCTGGAAGGTGGAAAAGGCCTTGCAGCAGAAAGGTGGACACTGCAGAATGCACGTAGGGAGGTACCATGGATATTCCCAGGCCAAGGGAAGGGTTTGTTGGTATCCAACACATTCCTCCTCTGGGAAAAGTCATTCTGGGATGCTGAAGAATTGCTGCCACCAAAGGAGAGGTTGTTTAGCTTGTCTCTTTCTGGAAGATCTTTTCAAGTTCATCCAGAGGGTCAAAGTCATCCCCATGGAGCTGCGTTATGGTTCAATCATTGGTTCAGACTGCTGGAGGCTCCCAAATCTGGGAATCACCTTGCCTTACTTGCTGGGAACACCAGAGGGCACGAACCAGACGGGGGCTTGCAGGGATGAGCAGTCCTAGGGCCATCCTGGCCTCCTTCTCCCTTAACTCCACCATCTCCACTGGAGAAGCCACAGAGATTGGCTGTGTGGAGAGCACATCAGGGCCACCCATGGCCTGTGCTACAAGAGACAGGCTGGACCATGACTCCTGCCAATGGCCAAGGCCTCCTGCTGCTCATGTGCTGCTGCACACCTTGATTTCCATCTGGCCAGCTTCAGATCATCTTCCTGTCACACTCCCTCCCTGACAGTGTGGACCAGCATGAGGAGAAGAGACCAACCACAGTCACAGAATCTCAGAAAGGTTTGGGATGGAAGGGACCTCACAGCCCATCCAGTTCCAACACCTCCCACTGGATCAGGTGGCTCTGAGCCCCACCCAACCTGGCCTTCAACACCTCCAGGGATGGGGCAGCCACAGCTTCTCTGGGCAACCTGGGCCAGGGCCTCCCCACCCTCAGTGTGAAGAATTTCTTCCTGATGTCCAATCTAAATCTTCCCCCTTCCAATTTAAAGCTGTTCCCCCTCATCCTGTCACTCCAGGCCCTTGGAAAAAGCCCCTCCCCAGCTTTCCTGGAGCCCCTTTCAAGGTCTCTCCAGAGCCTTCTCCTCTCCAGGCTGGACAACCCCAGCTCTCCCAGCCTGGCCTCACAGCAGAGGTTCTCCAGCCCTTGGATCATCTCTGTGGTCTCCTCTGGACTTGCTCCAACAGTTCCAGGTCCTTCCTGTGCTCAGGACTCCAGATCTGGCCCCAGGGCTCCTGGTGGGGGTCTCCCCAGAGTGGAGCAGAGGGGCAGAACCCCCTCCCTCCCCTCTGGTCCCACCCTTTGGGTGCAGCCCAGGGCACGGGGGGGTTTCTGGGCCAGGAGCACCCGTTACCAGCTCGTGTTGAGCTTCTCCTCCCCCACGTTCTTCCCTCTGGCTCTCCAGCAGGAAAGCTTTACGTCCCAGCTCCTCTGGCAGAGCCCCTGGCAGGAGCACCCCCTCTCAGCACTCCATTCCTGCCAAAGTGCTCCCTGCTCACCTGGCCTCCGCTTCCCCCTTTGGCCACTGCACATCCCGGCTCCGTCCCAGCCCACCAGGGTTATTCCCTTCCTGCCTGTCCTCTCCAAGGCCATCCCAGAGAGCAGGAGCCCCATGTTTTCTCCTCCCAGAACTATTGTCCCGTTGAGGCCACCAACACTTTCCTTCACCACAGCTTCCAGCAAAGGGGTACAAATCCAGCTCACAAGTCCTCATTTTCTTCTCTGGAGTGGAGTATCTACAACACCAGCCCAAGAGAAGCACATCTTGTTGCCCAATTCAGCCAACATCTTCCTCTGGGACAGCCAAGGGACCATCCTGGAGTCTGAATTTTGTCTTGTTCTCCCTTAAATAACACAATGCTGTGATGTCCTCCCATCACATTCCTGTGGGTGTGCAGGATGGATGTCCTGGTGACCCAGCACCACCAGCAGACACGGGGGATGTCACTGATCCTCTCTCACTCAACACACAGGTAACATTTACCAACCAGCCTTTCAGGAAGCTTCAGGACCTACACTTGCAACAAAACCACCTCTCCCTGAAGCAAGGCCTTCACACAGTTCCCAGCAATTAAAGCACTGTGGGACCACCCACACCAGCCCCACCAGCCTGGAGAAGCATTTGCCCCACGTCTGTACCACCCCAACCCCACTCACCCAGGTGCGTAGGAGGCCTTGGGCTCTGATTTGATTGGAGGGACCACGTTGTTCAGGCAGTGGCCGCCAAGGTAGCCCTTGGGCACCACCATCCCATTGTTGTTGTTGCAGTTGAGGTGAGCACCGTAGCCTGGTCCACAAGGGTTGGCCAGCAGAGGCCCATGCCGGATCGGGATCTGGTTGCCCGGGGGAGGAAGGTGGAGGGAGCTGCTGGAAGTGGGGTTGGTCGCAGCGGCGACGGAGCCGGCGAGGGGAGCGCTGGCGGCGGTCGAGCTGGAGGGCTGGGGCGGGGCGTAGCTGCTGGAAGCTGGGATGTCAGGGAAACAGCTGAGAGAGACAAGGGGACAACCTCAGCGGAGGGACAGGTAGGGGCCACTTTCTGCCCACCTCAGCTCAGGTGCTCCTGGACACCCCAGGGGGACAGAAAACCTGGCAGCACTGGGCTGGCACCAGCGGGAGCGTGCAGGGAGGCACCTGGCACGGTGGGATGCAGCCTCCAGGGTGTAAAATCCACCTGCAAAGGCCAGAAGTGCCCAGGACACCAACCCCAAAGCTTATGAAGACAGCAGGATCTGCTCCCCGTGCCCCAGCTTGCAGACTGGCACAGGGAAGCCACCTCGTCACCTCAGTGCCAAAGATCCTGCTCTTACCCTGCAGCCCAGACCACCCTGGTTGCCCCCCAGGCCTTCTCCACCAACTCTTTGCCAACACTGGTGCCCACAGGGAGTTCCTGCCCTTCTCCACACTCGTGTTGGTGCTGGAGATGGAATCTCTCAGACCTTGCCCTCCCATTGCTCAAATTAAGTCTTTTGTGGTGCCCTCAGGAGAGCAAAGAGAGAGGACAGAAGAGACTGAGGAGGTCCAAGAAGCCAGGAAGAGACAGGAGTAAGAATTGGAAGTGAGTAAGGGAGGACTCCAGGAGGGACAGAGGCCAGGACCAGGGTGCACAGTGGTTCCTAAACGATTCCTCAGACTGCAGGGCTGGAAACAGCTCAATGTCTCTCCACAAAAACCAACAGTGGGTGAGGAGCACAGGAAGCACTTACATATCTGGTGAGTCCTCCTTGCTGATGTACTCTTCCAGGATGCTGGTGTCGATGTTGGATGGTTCCAGAGCTCCATTAATGTCGTGGCCTGGAAGGGCAGAGGAGGTGGAAGCATGAGCCATGAGAAGGACATGATTGGCCTTTGCTTTGCAGGTTAGAAACACCACCAGAGAAGATCTGAGAAGATGAGCAGATCCTTCAGTTCAAGGACCGTCATCTACCCACACCCACCTGCACCCCAGGCAGAGATGGGGCGTGTGGGACAAGCCAGGGTGGTGACACCACTTGGGAAGTTGGACCCAGGGGTGGGGTTTGTCTACTGCAGTTTGCAAGCCACGGTCTGGCTGTGGGACACATGGGCTTCCTGGATCCAGGCTCAGGACACGTGGGAGAGGGGAGATCCTGGGGTCAGGACTGAGCTACGAGACAGACGGCTCCACAGAGCACAAGAACCAGGTCTTGCAAAGCCACCACCAACCTGGCACCAACAACAGCCTGGTGAGCGAAGCCACAAGAGCCATGGCCTCGCCGGGAACGATGGTGGCCACGGGAGAGAGCGATCCCTGGAAGCGTGGGCTCTGGGAAAGCTGGTTGCTCTCCCTTTGGCCAAGTTGCCCTCCCTTTGGCCCAGCTGGTTGCCCTCCCTTTGGCCCATTGCCTCCACTTTGCAGAAGGCACTGGAATTTCTCCACCGCCGCCACCACAGCTCTGGACCAGCTCCTGACCCTGCAGGAGGCCTCCTCCCTTCTCCTCTCCCACCAGGCAAGTGGTGGACTTCCTCCTCCTTTCCCTGGGCGAGCTCCTCCTCCTCCTCCTCCTCCCCTGTGCTGGGGAAGCTGGGTTGGGTTTTGTTGACAGAAAGTGCTTTCTTTATCTGTCTCTCTGCAGTGGGAGTTTGAAGCCCTCTGGGGTCGCTGCCAACGACGCTGCCAAGAAAGTGGAAGAGAAGAAGACCCAGCTCCCCCACCACCACCTCCCCGAGCTCAGATAGCGAAGAGAACCCTTCCTGAAAGGCTCCAAGCGTGACGTCCTTCGGCCAGGAGAAGACCTGGCCCCTGCCTCTCCCCCCCAGCGCCGGGAAAAGGTCGCCCACTGAACCGCAAAACCCAAGCCGGGGGGTTTCGACCCGTCCTCGGCCAATTGGAGCTCTCCCTTCTGCAAATCCCTTTCATACCAAGAGAAGCAAATCGGCAGAAATAAATCCAGCCAGGAATTCTGCCAAAGGGACAGGGTGTGGGCGTGGATGGAGGGACCTCTGCCTTGGTAACCCTGGAGAGAGGGAGAAAACCTGGGCAGACGTTCACTGGCGAGACATCTAACCCTTTGTGCACCGTGGGCAGCAGAGCCCAGAACCTGGGGGAGAAGGTGGAGATGCTCTTAGAACCATGGAATGGGGTGGGTTGGGAGGGACCTCAAAGCCCAGCCAGTTCCAACCCCCTGCCATGGGCAGGGACACCTCCCACTGGATCAGGGGGCTCCAAGCCCCATCCAACCTGGCCTTGAACACCTCCAGGGATGGGGCAGCCACAGCTTCTCTGGGCAGCCTGGGCCAGGGCCTCCCCACCCTCACAGGAGAACATTTCTCCCCAAGATCTCATCTCAATCTCCCCTCTTCCAGCTCAAAACCCTTCCCCCTCATCCCATCCCTTCACTCCCTGATCCAGAGCCCCTCCCCAGTTTTCCTGGAGCCCCTTTCAGTCCTGGGAGGCTGCTCTAAGGTCTCCCCACAGCCTTCTCTTCTCCAGGCTGAACAACCCCAACTCTCCCAGCCTGTCCTCACAGCAGAGGTTCTCCAGGCCTTGGATCATCTCTGTGGCCTCATCTGGACTCACTCCAACAGCTCCAGGTCCTTCCTGTGCTGAGGCTTCCAGAACAGTGTGGCTGCTGCCACATCAGTGCAACTTCAGGAGAGGACGTGGCTGCCACAAAGGGGAGTTCCCCTGTGCTGCCTTGGGGGCTGCAGCTGTGTCAGGAAGGTGCTGGCACAGCTTGGGACCATGTCCTCTTGTCACCACAGTGCCAGCCTGGCAGCAGCAGCGCGTGTCCCTGCTCCAGATACATCCTTTCGTAGCAAGAATTCCCATGGAAGAGACATTAGGAAGAGTTGTGTAGACACCAGGAAGACATTCTTCAAGATGAGGGTGGGGAGGCCCTGGCCCAGGTTCCCCAGAGAAGCTGTGGCTGCCCCATCCCTGGAGGTGTTCAAGACCAGGTTGGATGGGGCTTGGAGCCCCCTGATCCAGTGGGAGGTGTCCCTGCCCATGGCAGGGGGTGGAACTGGATGGGCTTTGAGGTCCCTCCCAACCTGAAGGCTGAAACCCTTCTGCCCATGAGGGATGAGCACTCCCCCTTCTCCACTGCCTCCCTCTTGGCCAAAGAGGCCACGTTATAAACCACACCCTGTGTCTGGCCAACGTCCACCATAAAAGCCATCAGAAAAACTTGTCTTCACCCCAAGTTCCAGGGTTGGGACCCAGGTTCAAAGAAGCAAAAAAGAAAAAAAGAAAGGCATTTGACCACTTTTGTTGCCTTTCCACAACCTACTGAGCCTGTCCAGGAAACATCTGACCTCCCACCCTTCACACAACCAAAGTCCAGGAGCTTCTCCACGGTGGAAGAAGAGCCCAGGACCTATCCAGAAAGGACAGGATGCCCTCAAGAGGCCACGGTGTGCTGGGCTTTCCTGTGCCTCTGCTGCCTTGTCTCAAAAGTCACCTTCAGGAGCTGAGTCCCACGTGAAGGGGGAGATAAGCACAGAGAGGTGAGGGCTGAGCCAAGCCGAGCTGCTCTGGAGTTGGGACGCGATGACAGCCGTGCTGGGGTCCGACTGGAAATAAGGGACCTTCCTCTGCTTGGGGACAGGGATTTCCACCAGTGAAGGTGACACGGGGATGTCGAGGCAAAGCTGCACAAGGAATTGTCCCACCTCCTGAAGTTTCCACCCAGGCCAAGCCAGCTTAGGTGATTAATGAGAAGCTAATACTTCTCCATCGGGTCACGAGCTCCTGGGGACACCAACAACGCCCCCTCCTCCCCCTCCAGAGGGGGATTAGGAGGAGGGACCTTGGGAAGCTCAACTCCCACAGGGTTCTGCACGAGACAGGCTCCACCTCCTTGTCCCAGCACGGAGGAGCCCAGGGATGCTCTGCCACCAACGCTCCCCCTCTTGCTGTGGGAAGGACAGCACAAACCATGGAATCTCCTGCCTACAGCCCCGCCCCAGTGCCCTCTCCAAAGAGCACCCAAGAGCCTTTGCCACCCATCTCTCCTTCGATGTCCTCAAAGCCCAGCAGGATGAATCCCACCTTCCACCCCAGAGCTGCAAGCTGGAGGTGATGCTCAAAGAGCTCCGTCTTGCACGACCGTAATGCTCTGCACACAACGAGCACCCCAGGGCAGGGGGGGCACCAAGACCAAGTGATTCAGCCACGTCTAACACAGACAGAGACTCCTCAGGGCCAGCTCTTCCAGGACAACCTTCTATTTCTCAACTCCTTTAGTCTGCACTGCTGCAAAGAGACTCCCAAACCCCGCAGGTCCCTGCGTCCCCTCCTCCTCTCCCCTCCGCCTGCTCCTCTTTCTGCCCCCTCCATCCCACACACACACACAAAAAAATGAACAGATCCTCCAAAAGCAAACTTTGCCTGAAGAACAAGATGTAAAAACCCCAGCACCCTCCTCGTGAGCAGCGCCAGGCGGGCAGAGGCCCCGGTACGTGGGAGAATGTCAGGAATCCCAATGTTTGGACTGGTTTTCTCTGCCTTCCCCAAACCTCCAAACACGACCGACGTCCAAACGGAGGGGCTTCTCCCCCCCCCTCTCCCCGCTGGCTTCTCCCAACTCCCACGGCTCTGGAGCTGCCCCAGCTTGTCCCTCCTGGGGACATCCTCTTGGCTGGAGAACTTGCTCCCCGTCCTGCTTCCAGGTGCTTGGCCCCATCCCACTTCCCAGGAGAGGTGGGCACGTGGCTCTGAAAGAGTTAACGGTGCTGGCCCCAACCAGTCGTCATATTTACAGGTCTGGGAGATTAAAAGCAGAACTCACCTCGAGTGAGAGGCTGATAAGTTTATGGTATTTCTATTTATAACAGGCCCTCCCCCAACTACTCTTGCTCTGTTGCCTCTCTTTTAATCACCCATAATCCTGCCTCGGTCACCTGGGGGTGGGAGGAAGGGGG
Source organism: Tapera naevia (assembly GCA_033556795.1). Lineage (NCBI taxonomy): Eukaryota > Metazoa > Chordata > Aves > Cuculiformes > Neomorphidae > Tapera > Tapera naevia. Next base: position 250,020 of record JAUMJJ010000089.1, on the reverse strand, counting down.
AGAGCTGAAGAGCTTCATCCTGGGGTCTGCTAACGAGAACCAGATGTGGGAAGCTGGAGATGACAACGAGGTGAAGGGTTCTCAGGGGCTGGGGAACATCAGCCAAGGGTGGGGGGAGCAGCAGGGATGAGGAGAGGCTGTGCCAAGCCCAGAGCCTCCCCGTGGCACTGAAGCCGCGTACCAGGGGGTGAATTCTTGGTCCTAAAGGGAGGCACTGGGGGCTGGAAGTACAAATGAAGCACCGTGCTCGGAATGCTGCTGAGAAGAGGACTGCAGGGAAGAGGAATGAAAAGCCACAGGTGCAGGTAAGCTTACCTGCCCACCTCTCCATTCCTGGCCATCCCAGCCCCACCTGATTCCCAAACCAGGAACAAGAGATGGCTGCTCTGGGAATCACAGACTCATAGAATCATGGAATGGGTTGGGTGGGAAGGAGCCTCAAAGCCCATCCAGTTCCAACCTCCCTGTCACAGAACCATGGAATGGGTTGGGTTGGGAGGGACCTCAAAGCCCGTCCAGTCCCACCCCCTGCCATGGGCAAGGACACCTCCCACTGGATCAGGGGGCTCCAAGCCCCATCCAACCTGGCCTTGAACACCTCCAGGGATGGGGCAGCCACAGCTTCTCTGGGCAACCTGGGCCAGGGCCTCCCCACCCTCAGTGTGAAGAAATTATTCCCAATGTCCAATCTAAATCTTCCCTTTTCCAATTTAAAGCCGTTCCCCCTCATCCCATCACTCCAAGCCCTTGGAAAAAGCCCCTCCCCAGCTTTCCTGGAGCCCCTTTCAAGGCTGCTCTAAGGTCTCCCCACAGCCTTCTCTTCTCCAGGCTGAGCAACCCCAACTCTCTCAGCCTCTCCTCACACCAGAGGTTCTCCAGCCCTTGGATCATCTCCGTGGCCTCCTCTGGACTCTCTCCAACAGCTCCAGGTCCTTCCTGCGAGCGGTCAACTGCTCCTCCACAACACTTTCCTCAAGAGTAGTAGATGTCACCAGCTCCAAGCCTCCCACCCTGCAGCCAGCACAGCTGGGATGGGGTCAAGCACCTACGGTCCCAAGGTTTGGAGGATCCTTCCTGCACTGCCTCGGAATCGGTGACGCGTTGGGCAGTGCCTGGTGTGCAGCACAACCAGGAGAAGGAGCAGCCCATGGCAGAGCCCAGCACCAGCCTCTTGCTTTGAAGTCCTTGACCTACAGAGGGGTCGGGTCCAACACTCCTCTGGGTGCAAACCTTCACCTGACACCTGGGGCAAAGGGCAGGTGACTCGTTCTCATCCACAGTAGAGTGGGGAGCCATTGGACACAGCACAGGGGAGAGTGGAGGCTCACAGACATGGACCCATGGAATCACTGAGGTTGGAAAAGACCTCTAAGATCCCCCAGTCCAACCATCAGCCCAAACTCACCGTGCCTGCTGAACCATGTCCTGAAGTGCCACGGTGACAAGTGTTTTGAACCCCTCTGTGGAAGGAGACTCCACCAGAGTGGAGTCACCTCTCTGTCAGGGAAGAAATTGTCCCCAATATCCAATCTGAACCTCCCCTGGTGCAACCTGAGGTCATTTCCTCCTGTCCCATCTCCTGTCCCTTGAGCAGAGCCCAGCACCCACCTCCCCACAGCCTCCTCTCAGGCAGTTGTGGACAGGGATGAGGTCTCCCCTCAGCCTCCTCTTCTCCAGACCAAACCCCCCCAGGTCCCTCAGCTGCTCCCACAACCCCTGTTCTCCAGCCCCTTCCCCAGTTCCCTTCTCCAGACATACTCCAGCCCCTCAAGGGCCTTCTTGGAGTGAGGGGCCCAAACCTGACCCCTGGATTTGAGGTGTGGTTGGAGAGGTGGCTGGAGAACACAGAGCTCTTGGGACAGACCTTCAGCTGGTCACTGCCACCAGGAAAACCCATCCCCCTGGCCCAAGAACCTTCACTTGGTGCCCTCCCTGGAGGATGCTTATGGGGAAACTGAGGCACAGAGCACCCTGGGGACCAAACCCCTGTCAGACAGGGGGGCCAATAACAAAACATCCACCAGGTGGATGTTGGTGTTGGGTTATAGGTTGGACTTGATGATCTCAGAGGTCCTTTCCAACCTTATGATACTGTGAAACAGGAGCAGGAGACCCCCAGGAGCTCTTGGCTGATGGTCCCACCCGACAAGGTGTAGCACTCCTTCTCCCAGTGGCTCTCCAGCACTCACTGGAGTGGGTGCTGAGCACTGGTGGGATACAGGGCTGAGCAGGACCAACGCATCCACCCTCAGCAGGAGCTGGGCGGGAGGTGCCACCAGGCAGGCCTGAGGTGGAGGTGGTGCTGCAGGGGGTGCAGAGCCCCTGCCGTGGCCCTTGTGCAATCCCTCAGCACCCAGGCTGCCACATGGGCACATTCCCAGGCCTCTGCACCGCTCAGCACCCCCTTCTGCTTCCTGCCCTGTTTATCCTCGGGCCCTGGCGGATTGGCTGCCGGCCCGGCCGCGAGCGCGAGGAATCCGCGCCGTGGCCCGTTAACCAAACACCCCTAAGCCCGGGGAGCTCAGCTCCAGGTCCACTTCTCCACCAGAATCATTGAATCTTCCGCTTGGAAAAGACCTTGGAGACCATCGAGTCCAACCTCCCCCATCCTCTGCTAAACCCTGTCCCTCAAAAACTCATCCACCTGTTTTTAAACCCCTCCAGGGATGGGGACTCCACCCCCTCCCTGGGCAGCTGTGCCAGGGCCTGAGAACCCTTTTGGTGAAGAATTTCTTCCCAATATCCAATCTGAACCTCTCCTGGTGCAACTTGAGGCCATCTCCTGTCATTCCATCCCCTGGGAGCAGAGCCCAGCACCCCCCTCCCCACAGCCTCCTCTCAGGCAGTTGTGGACAGGGATGAGGTCTCCCCTCAGCCTCCTCTTCTCCAGACCAAACCCCCCCAGGTCCCTCAGCTGCTCCCACAACCCCTGTTCTCCAGCCCCTTCCCCAGTTCCCTTCTCTGGACGCTCTCCAGCCCCTCCAGGGCCTTCTTGGAGTGAGGGGCCCAAAGCTGACCCCAGGATTCCAGGGGTGGCCTCCCCAGGACCAAGCCCAGGAGGACAATCCCTTCCCTGCTCCTGCTGCCACCCCAGGGCTGATCCAAGCCAGGATCCTGGTGGCCTTCTTGGCCCCCTGGGCCACTGCTGCCTCATGTTCATCCCCTGTTGACCAACACCCCCAGGGCCTTCTCCTCCAGGCACCTTTCCAGCTGCTCTTCCCCAAGACTTAGCACTTGGTCTTGTTGAACCTCATCCTATTGGTCTCATCCCATGGATCCAGCCTGCCCAGATCCCTCAGCAGAGCCTTGGCCCATGGATCCAGCCTGTGCAGATCCCTCTGCAGAGCCTTGGCCCATGGATCCAGCCTGCCCAGATCCCTCTGCAGAGCCTTGGCCCATGGATCCAGCCTGTGCAGATCCCTCTGCAGAGCCTTGGCCCATGGATCCAGCCTGCCCAGATCCCTCTGCAGAGCCTCTCTTCCTTCCAGCAGATCAACACTTCCACCCACCTCAGTGTCATCTCCAAACCTGCTCAGGGTGCCTTCAACCCCTTCGTCCAGATCATTAATAAAGACATTGGAGCCTGGCTGGCTCTGCCACAAGGGGTGAAGACCAAAGAGCACCCAACGGGACAGCCCTGCTCTGCTCCTGCATCCCTCCTGTGCCTGTCCTGCCTGGAGAAGGACACCACAAAATCCTGTCCCTGCCCAGAGATCCAGACTAAGCATCTGCCAGCTGGGAAGCTCCAGCCATGGGGACACAGGTCCCTGAGTAAGGGACAGTGGGACAATGTCCCAATGGTTCCACGTTCCCAACCCTGGGCTTCCCAGAGCGCACAGAGAGCTGGAAACATCTCCTCTGGTGGGAGGGATGGTGACCCCCCCAGCCCCTGCCTCCCCCCAGATCCCGGCCCAGCATTCCTCCTTAATTAATGCTCTTTATTACCTGCCTGTAACGATAACCAGTCACTCCCAGAAGTGGCTCCTGTAACCTGAGTGGGACACCAGGCCAGAGCACCCCCCCATCTCCTCCAGAGTGCTCTGGGACCACCCCAGCGCCACTGAAAGGGGCCCCTGGGCTCCCTTCCTGAAGCACAGCACGGGTCCTCCATGGGTGAGCCCCTCCTCGTGCCAACCCCCCTGTCACCTTCCTTCAGCCCCTCCAGGACAGCCTGCTTGGGTCTACTTGGGCTGCCAGCTCAGGGAATTTCTACTTGGTGCCAACTGCAGAAGACAACCAGGACCAGTGGGAAACCCCTCCAGGGGAGGCCCTGGCCCAGGCTGCCCAGAGAAGCTGTGGCTGCCCCATCCCTGGAGGTGTCCAAGGCCAGGTTGGATGGGGCTTGGAGCCCCCTGATCCAGTGGGAGGTGTCCCTGGGTTGGAACTGGCTGGGCTTTGAGGTCCCTTCCAACCCAAACCATGCTGTGACTCTATGATTCGATGCTGAGGGAGGTGCAGAGCTCCCTTGGCTGGTTCCTCACCCCTAAACACTGTCACCCAGCAGCTTCAGTCACATCAGGACACCCTTGTCCTGCACACACAGCACGTGTCCCTTCATGGCCAAGAGGCAGCACTGTCCCAGCCAAGGCAGAGCTATGGCCACCACCCCATGGCCCTTCCCCTGGGGACATTCCCTTCTCAGCCCCTCACCAAGGCCAGCCCTGCCCCTCCAGAGCAAGGGGGCAGCTCCTGCATCCCCTGCTCCGCTCAGAGCAGAAACCCCAAGATCCAAAGTGACTCCACAAAGAGCCCAGACTGGGCTCTGGGTGTTCCTGGGGAGAACAACAAACTCAGGGCTAAGGAGATGGAGGTTCCTGGAAATGTGGACATTACCTGGAACCTGTGGGCTCCAGGAAGCCCAGTGTGGGAGTCACATATTTGAAAGGAACCAATGGAGCAACTGAGAGGGGCTTTGAACATGGATATGCACCTCCTCCAAACACCTTCTCCAAGGAGAGGCCAAAAGTGTCCCCAGCTCAGCTGCCCTTGACCACCTCCTCCCTGGAAGCCCTTTTTCACTCTCCATGAGCTCCTAGGCAGTATCCCTGCTCCCAGGTCAAAGCCCACTGCAATCCTCGTGCTGCTGAGAGGAGAAACCATCCCACACCAGCTGGGACAGGACACAGAGAAAGCTGTACATCAGGAATGGGATTATCCAAGACCTCAGATTGACCATAGTGAGTAAAAAGTGTTACAGGGTCTCCAGTGGCCAAGAATCATGGAATCACTTGGTTGGAAAAGACCTCTGAGGTCATTGAGTCCAACCATCCCTGAGCACCTCATCTTTCAAATCCCCCCAAGGATGGTGACTCCACCACCTCCCTGGCTGCCTCGTCCAGTTCTTAGAAGATCCTGGAGAAACAACCTAGCCCTGTTTGTTTGGATGCCCTCAGAGGCAGAAGACAACCAGGACCAGTGGGAAACCCCTCCAGTGGCCCTGGCACGAGGTACAACCAGGCCATCTGCAGCCCAGCACCCAGAGCCAGAAGCACCACGCACAGCACCATCTCCACATCCCCCAGGAAGCTCCCTTCTGCTCTCACACAGGCCCACAATTCCTCAGCTGACATGCACAGAAGAACGTATCCGAGAGGAGCTGGAAAGTGTCCCTCAACCTTTAAGGTGTCCTGGCTCAGGCCCACAACAACTCTCACTCCAGACCTCCTGCAGCGTTGCTGTTCACAGACTCATGGGATGGGTTGGGTTGGAAGGGACCTCAAAGCCCATCCTGTTCCACCCCCTGCCATGGGCAGGGACACCTCCCACTGGATCAGGGGGCTCCAAGCCCCATCCAACCTGGCCTTGAACACCTCCAGGGATGGGGCAGCCACAGCTTCTCTGGGCAACCTGAGCCAGGGCCTCCCCACCCTCCCAGGAGAACATTTCTCCACAAGATCTCATCTCAATCTCCCCTCTTCCAGCTTTCAGTCCTTAGCAGGAAGGGGATATGAGCCAGCAGAGATGTGTATGTAGAGGGGTGATGCCCTCTCTCCATCTCCCAGGCTTCAGGGAGGACAAGATACGTGGAGAGAGACATCCCAAGACGCAAGAAGCACAAGGAGGCAGAGGAAACCATCCCACTGTGTCACAGCAAAGCATGGCCATGTCCCTCGTGGAGCCCTGTGGGAAAAGGTGGGCAGCTCCACGCAGGAGAGGTGAACAAGTCCCATCCTTCCTCACGAGGGAGAACAGCTCTAAACTGGAAGGGGGAAGATTGAGATTGGACATCAGGAAGAAATTCTTCACAATGAGGGAGGCCCTGGCCCAGGTTGCCCAGAGAAGCTGTGGCTGCCCCATCCCTGGAGGTGTTCAAGGCCAGGCTGGATGGGGCTTGGAGCCCCTGATCCAGTGGGAGGTGTCCCTGCCCATGGCAGGGGGTGGAACTGGATGGGCTTTGGGGTCCCTTCCAACCCAAACCATTCCCTGATTCTATGATTAGATAGAGAGAAGAAATTCTACACTGAGAGGGTCTTGAAGGTCCTTTCCAACCCAAACCATTCCATGACTCTATGATTAGATAGAGGGAAAATTCTTCACAGTGAGGGTGGGGAGGCCCTGGCCCAGGTTGCCCAGAGAAGCTGTGGCTGCCCCATCCCTGGAGGTGTTCAAGGCCAGGTTGGATGGGGCTTGGAGCCCCCTGATCCAGTGGGAGGTTTCTCTGCCCATGGCAGGGATGTAACTGGCTGGGCTTTGAGGTCCCTTCCAACCCAACCTATGACTCCTCCCAGACTTTTACCTTTTTCTAACCTCCCCCTTCCTATGGCCCTCTCTGGCCTCTCCCCCAAGCACCTCCAAGCATCTCCACCAAGCACCTCCAAGCACCTCCACCTCTCTCCCTTCCAAGCCCTCTCAAACTCTCCCATCCTTGTCCCATCCCTCCCCACACCGTTATCCCTCGGGACCCTCCCAAGTCCCTTCTCCTTCCGGCTCTCCACCCTCGTCCTGGCCTTCCCTCTGCCCTTGCCAGCTGTGAACCTTGGCATGGATGGAGCCATTGTCCTCTGGGCATCGGGGCCGAGGAGGAGGAGGGGAAGGTGTGAGAGGGGACACAGAGGAGCGTTTGTGCGCGTCCCCGCGGCCGTCAATGCCCTGCTTGTCCATTCATGCCCGAGGATGGCAGGAACAGCAGCACCCACACAAGTGGCCCCATTTGGCGGGGTCCAAGGTGCCTGCCCAGGGGGGCAACATTGCCCTGTTTGTTTGGAGGCCCTCAGAGGCAGAAGACAACGCCTTTATCTCCCTCCCTGCGCCGAGGGTGCTGGAGGGCTGGCGAGGGTGACAACAAAACCAGAGAAGGTCACTTCATCTGGTGTCCCCTGAGCTCAGGAGAGCTGCTCGAGGCCAGTTCTGTGCCACTCACGTCTCCATTCCCGGCCCTGGTGGCAGAAAGGAGTGGGGAAAGGCTTCTCAGCACAGCCTCCAGCTCCCTTCTGCTCAGGGTCCCTCGTGCTGGTGGGCTCACCTGGCCCAAGGGAGAGCAGCACCACACAGCCAGCTCCTCCAGCCAGGCCTGGAGTGAGGGCATGGCACCTCGGGCACCTCGTTCCACCAGGCTTCAACCAGCTACAGGGCTGGACAGGGAAAAGGGAGACACAGACTCATGGAATGGGTTGGCTTGGAAGGGACCTCAAAGCCCATCCAGTCCCACCCCCTGCCATGGGCAGGGACACCTCCCACTGGATCAGGGGGCTCCAAGCCCCATCCAACCTGGCCTTGAACACCTCCAGGGATGGGGCAGCCACAGCTTCTCTGGGCAACCTGGGCCAGGGCCTCCCCACCCTCACAGCAAAACATCTCTCCCTAAGATCTCATCTTAATCTCCCCTCTTTCAGCTTCAAACCCTTCCCCCTCATCCTGTCCCTGCACTCCCTGACCCAGAGCCCATTCCCAGCTTTCCTGGAGCCCCTTTCAGTCCTGGGAGGCTGCTCTAAGGTCTCCTCAGAGTCTTCTCTCCAGGCTGAACAACCCCAACTTTCCCAGCCTGTCCTCACAGCAGAGGTTCTCCAGCCCTTGGATCATCTCCATGGCCTCCTCTGGACTCATTCCAACAGTTCCATCTCCTTCTTACGTTGGTGATTCCAGACCTGGCCCCAGGGCTCCAGGTGGGGTCTCCCCAGAGCGGAGCAGAGGGGCAGAACCCCCTCCCTCCCCTCTGCTCCCACTCTTTGGATGCAGCCCAGGACACGGGGGGGTTTCTGGACTGGGAGTACACATTGTGGTTCATCCCTCCCCCCCAGCACCCCAAGTCCTTCTCCTCAGGTCTACTCCAAACCCATTCTCCACCCAGCCTGTGTCTGTGTTTGGGATTGCCCTCACCCAGGTGCAGGACCTTGCCATGGGCAGATGGTTGGGCAAAGTCAGTGTTGCTCTTCTACAGCCAGGGAGAGAGCCCAGGGAAAGAGTCCCCGGTCACCAACCTTGCTGCTGGGTCACCACCAGGAGCTGTTGCTCCTGGGAAGGCTTTTAGGAAGCTGAGAGAGCAGGAGCCACCCCAGAGGCCATTTTCAGCCCAATTCTGAAGACGTGGTCACCACACACAACGGGGACTCGGGACTCTGAGCTGCGGTGCCTCTCCTCCTGGAACTCCCCCCATCCCCAAACAATCCTCAAGGCAAGAAGATTAATAATCAAACCTCAAGAGAATACAAACCTCCAGGCAGCCAAGCATCGCCTGGAACACCACGTCCAGATGGGGCATCTGGTTCCTCCCTTCTAACTGGGAGGCAACAAGGTCTCTCCTGGCTGCTTTGGACAACCTCCAGAGGGGAGAGAGCGTTAAGAAGGCAGAGCACTATCTGGATGGGACTTCAGCCAGAGCTCGGGGAGGGCCATCACTACTTTTATGCAAGCAGCACTGAACTTTCACAAGCAGGAGTGTCAGGTCATCGTGCTCTTCCTTCTCCTCACACAGCTGGGATGTGCAACCGCTCGGCCCCGCGCGACAGCGGCGCTGGCTCCTGGGAAATGCACACAGGGAACCAAGAGCTTCTTGTCTTGTTGGGTTTCATAGGATCATAGAAGGGTTGGGGTTGGAAGGGACCTCAAAGCCATCCAGTTCCACCCCCTGCCATGGGCAGGGACACCTCCCACTGGATCAGGGGGCTCCAAGCCCCATTCAACCTGGCCTTCAACACCTCCAGGGATGGGGCAGCCACAGCTTCTCTGGGCAACCTGGGCCAGGGCCTCCCCATGCTCACAGGAGAACATTTCTCCCCAAGATCTCATCTCAATCTCCCCTCTTTCAGCTCCAAACCCTTCCACCTCATCCTATCCCTTCACTCCCTGATTCAGAGCCCCTCCCCAGCTTTCCTGGAGCCCATTTCAAGGCTGCTCTAAGGTCTCCCCAGAGCTTTCTCTCCAGGCTGAACAACCCCAACTCTCCCAGCCTGTCCTCCCAGCCCTCCAGCCCTCAGATCATCTCCACAGCCTCCTCTGGACTCGCTCCAACAGCTCCATTTCCCTCCAGAGAGGCTCCAGAACTGGACCCAGTCACAAAATAACAAGTAATGATGCAGTAAAAATAGTTATTTCATAAACTCCCCCCCCCTCTAGGGATTAGTGGCTCTTTCCAGACAGGCTTTCAGACTGATACTGAGCTTTCTTTTTTTAAATAACACCTCCTTGTTTGCATTTTCTGACTAACTCTGAGCTGTCTCCTCCACGGGAACACAGCTCCTGCGCCAGGGGTTTAGCAAACAGTTACCAGACAATACAAATCAGACACCAAACGTGCTCCTCGGATCCCATCCACCCCGCCAGCTCCCTGGGTGTTCTGGGTCCTCACTTCAAAGCCGTGTGCTCTCTGGGTCCCCCCAAGAGGGAAGGTGCCTGGCACGCTGCTCCAGGAAGGCTGCACGGAGAGGGCAGCACGTGGAGGAGAGGATGAGGAGGTGTCCCCCCCCCCGGGGCTGGTGAGGTGGGAGGCACTGACTGCTCACATTCCCACCGGCAGGAGAGCCCCCTCAGCCTCTTGGAGTTGTTCTCTCCACGGATGAGACAAGAGGAGGCACTGAATGCCCCGTCCCTGGAGGTGCTCAAGGTCAGCTTGGAGGGACTGAAATAAGAATCACAGAAACACTGAGGCTGGAAAAGACCTCTAAAATCATCCAGCCCAACCCCACTGTGCCCACTAAACCCTGTCCTGAAGTGCCACAGCTACACCTTTGTAAACACCTCCAGGGATGGAGCCTCCACCAGTGCCCTGGGCAGCCTCTGCCAGGGCTTCACCACTCTGTCAGGAAAGAAATTGTTCCCAATATCCAACTGAAACCTCTCCTGGCACAACCTGAGGCCATTTCCTCTCATCCCATCCCCTGGGAGCAGAGCCCAGCACCCACCTCCCCACAGCCTCCTCTCAGGCAGTTGTGGACAGGGATGAGGTCTCCCCTCAGCCTCTTCCAGACCAAACCCCCCCAGGTCCCTCAGCTGCTCCCACAACCCCTGTTCTCCAGCCCCTTCCCCAGTTCCCTTCTCTGGACGCTCTCCAGCCCCTCCAGGGCCTTCTTGGAGTGAAGGGCCCAAACCTGACCCCAGGATTCCAGGGTTGGCCTCAGCAGCACCAAAGAAAGGTGAGATGTGCCCAAAACAAGACAAACCCCACGGCAGCACTGGCCCAGCTGGGGGTGCAGAAGCACAAGGAGCAGATGATGCTGGATGAGACCTTCTCACAAATTACCGGCGCAGAAGAAATGCAAAGGGAAAGTCAAGGACCTGGGAATAAATCAAGACCCCTCTCCTGGTACCTGGCCTGGGCAGACATTTGGGAGCCACCCCTCCTCTGCTCCACTGTCTCCCACCAGCCAGAAGATAAGAGGCAGCGTGGGCTTCTGCTTCCCAGCATCGCTCCCCCTGCTCCTTCCACCAGAGCAGGGATCACAGATCCCTTGGTTGGAAAAGACCTCTGGGATCATCCAGTCCAACCACCCCTGTCCACTACCAAACCAGGTCCCTGAGCACCTCATCTGCCCATCTTTTAAACCCCTCCAGGGATGGGGACTCCACCACCCTCCTGGGCAGCCTCTGCCAGGGCCCGAGAGCCCTTTTGGTGCAGAAATGTTTCCTGATGTCCCCGATTCGACGCTGCTGCTGTTTGAGAGCACCTGCTGGGGAAAGCAGCGTGTTGGTCCTGAGCAAACAACTCTGTCTCACTGCCAGCCAGAACTGGGACAAAGAACTGAGTTATGAAGGCAGAGTGGGAAGGCAGGGAAATTACACAAATTGGATGAGTCATTAGATCAATAGATTAAAAGACCTCTTAGAGCCTTCTGTCCAGGCCAGCACAAGGTCATTCATTGCCTGCTCCCTCCTTGGGGCTCTGCCCTGTGTGTCTGGACTTCCAGGGCTCCCACTGGGGAGATGGTGATGCTGCTGCAGCCCCACACTCCTCCAAGTCTGGCTGCCCTCCTCGGAGCCCGACCTGAATGCTCCCTTTCTTATCTCCACCAGTGCCCCTCGTGCTAAAAAGCACCAGGATTTCACAGCTGGGCCATTGACCATCCTCTAACCACAACTGCTCACGGGCCAACTCCTCCCATCAGCCTGACATGATCTGTGCCCAGCCTGGGCACAACAACCCCCGTGCTATTGCTTCCCAATCACAGCAGGGAGGCCGTGAATATCTGTATTGGGAATTCTTTTTGCCCAGATGCATCATCTTTTTGCCTTCCCCAAAACCAAGAGCCACAGCTCCAGCTGGGCTGAGCCAAGAGTGACCGGTTTCTCCCAGTCCAACGGGACATTTTGCTTCCTGGAAAAGCCCCAAACCAGAGCCATGGGGTTTGGGGTTGCCCTGTTTGGTTTTTCTTCTTTGATGAGACTCAAAGCCAGAACCACACGTGATGAGAAGCCCCACAGCTCTCCTGGCAAAGCAATGATGTCAACCTCAGTCTCATCTCTAAATTCCCTGTGGCTGTAAAAACCACCAAACTTGTGATTCCTCCATGGATTCTCCTGGAGGCTGCACTTCTCAAAGGTGTTATGGGTCAGGCTAGAAGACCTGAGAGCTCCACCTGCCCTGAAACTTGGTTAAGCATCTTCATTTTAAGAAATGATGCTCTCAAAGTAGGGAAAATCAGGAGGTAACTTTATTGAGAGCCTTACTAACACTTCCTGGGCCTTTCCAAGCAGGAAAAGAGGAGAAGACAGGGATGAGAACAGAGAGGGGAGATGGCCCTGTCCCAGGTGGCCTCTGTAATCGGGGAGGGTGATCTCTCTGCTCTTCCACACTTCACCTGAGCCATAAAGACTCCAGGGCAAAGCCTGTCTCCCACTGCCAGTCCAAAGAGCTCTGGAGCTCATCCCTGCTGCAACCCAACCAGCAACGAGGACAAACACCTTAACAACATGAAACACCCCAACCACTCCTTGACACGAAGCCTCTGGATTCATCAAGTGGTGCAAAACACACACTCAAAAAAAAAGGTTCAATGTGGTTCTCTCGCATGAGCAAAAGCCTTAAATCAACCACCACCCCCCTGAGAAACAGCTCAAGAAGAAACAACTCCTACAAAAGTCGGGGTTTAGAGCTTCCTAAAGTTTAGAACTTCAGCCCTGCAAATCCAGAGACATCCACAGATCTCCCTCAGGAGGTGACAATTCCCAGGAGCAACCTCCACACTCTCTTCACCTGCCAACACGGATTGTTCACTGGCCAAGCATCTTGGGGGGCAAAACAAGGACACCTCAGGCCAACCTTCTCCACCTCCTTCCTCCTATTTCATTCTCAAAGCCCATTCTCAGCGTGGTTTGGTGTCCAAAACTGTAGAGAAGAAACAAGGAAGCCAAAAGAAACCTCACTTATTCTCTCCTTCAGAGAGCCAACCAAAGGTGCTCCACACAAGTTATGTTCTCCTGGCAAAGAACCCCTCTGATCCAGTGGGGGAAAACGTTTGTGGTGACCAGCACCAGCCTTCCCACCAAGCCCCGCTGCCACCGGTAACGTTTCCCCCTCTTTTAAAGCCAAACGTGGCTTTAAATTAAACTTAATTCAATTCAATCAAATTTAAATTAAATTTCATTAAGTAAAAGCTACAAATTTTGCCTTCAGCAAATGAAGAAAGCTGTGCTGGGACCTCCTGGGGCACAGGGGACGGGGTGGCCGAGTGGTGAAGGCGATGGAGTGCTAATCCATTGTGCTCTGCACGCGTGGGTCATGGAAATTTTATCTCCTCTGCTCTGCTCTGGGGAGACCCCACCTGGAGCCTCAGGTCCAGCTCTGGAATCCCCAGCACAAGGAGGAGATGGAGCTGTTGGAGCGAGTCCAGAGGAGGCCACGGAGATGATCCAAGGGCTGGAGAACCTCTGCTGTGAGGACAGGCTGGGAGAGTTGGGGTTGATCAGCCTGGAGAGGAGAAGGCTCTGGGGAGACCTCACAGTGGCCTTCAAGTACCTGAAAGGGGCTCCAGGAAAGCTGGGGAGGGGCTTTTTCCAAGGCCCTGGAGTGACAGGATGAGGGGGAATGGCTTTAAATTGGAAGGGGGAAGATTGAGATTGGACATCAGGAAGAAATTCTTCACCATGAGGGTGGGGAGGCCCTGGCCCAGGTTGCCCAGAGAAGCTGTGGCTGCCCCATCCCTGGAGGTGTTCAAAGCCAGGTTGGATGGGGCTTGGAGCCCCCTGATCCAGTGGGAGGTGTCCCTGCCCATGGCAGGGGGTGGAACTGGATGGGCTTTGAGGTCCCTTCCAACCCAACCCATTCCATGATTCTATGAAAATCTCCATCAGGGATCACCTGTGATCCTGTGACCCACAGGTGAGATCCTGTGACCCACAGATGCCTCCTGGGTGTAACAGAGCCAGTTCCTGGGTTTTTAGACCCATGCTTTTAGGCAGAGAAGGAAGAAGGATCCCTCCTTCCCACATGGTCCACAAGACCATCTGGTTGGATTGGGTTGACTTTTGGCCCATCCCTCTTCCCAAGCCCCTGCACCACCTCCAGCCCCCAACCTTCTCATTCTGGCCTGTGAAGCCCCTCCCCAGCCTGCAGGCCCCCACACTGCTGCTTCTTGTTGCCCCTTCAGCCCCTCAACACCAACGAGAGGAGTTGTAAAACACCCTTTGTCACCCCTCTCTCTCCACCACACACTCCACACTGCTGGTGACACCTCCTGACCATCCACCTCTCCCTTCCAAAGACCCCTTTCCAAAGACTGAATTAAAACAAACAAGAGGGAGGGGAGATGGACCGAGTTCTCCTTCTCCCCCCTACCCAGAACTTCTTATAGACCTCAGATTTCAATTCAGACAGGACCTCACCAGGGAAAAACTGTTCCTCTTTCTACTCCGAGCAGAGCATCGATTCTCTTATCAACAAGCAGCCAACTCTGAAATGGTTTGATGGCCCTTATAATGCACAGCTTTTGAAGCTTTTGCTTTCCTCCAGCAGCTGTTTCATTTCCAATAAAGCCCAAGAGCACTTTCTAGTGCTTTATTGGATCAATGTCCATAACCATCTCTTGTCATAACAGAAGAGATAAGCTGAGATCAAGCAGGCTGATAACTCTCCTGGTTTCCCCTTCACTGGGATTTCCAGCAGTCACCTGTAACCAGCACAGGGGGTGAAATAAAGGAGAGTTGTTGATTAATTAGCACTGTCAGACACAAACCAAGAGGCTCTTCACGTTGCAAATCGAGTTGCCTGAACTCTTTATCTTGCATCCACTTCTCAAGGCCACAAGCAAGGGCAGCTCTGCATGCTCAAAGGTCCTTCCTATCAAAGCAGACAGCTCATAGGGATGAGGTCTCCAGCTCTTTTGGAGAACCCTACCTGTGCCTTCCACAAATCCTGTCCCATTCCAACCCTCTCTGTGCTGTCTCCTCTGCACCACTTACTCTCCTCTTCTCCTTGGGTGGGAAAACCAGTTTGGCACACAAAGCCTCCTGAGATACCACACTGGTGATACCAGCAACACTGGGGAGGTGACAAAAGGCTCTACAGGAGAGAACAACCGGTCCCAGCACAAATTGCTTTAATTCTCCCCAAAGCTGGCCCACGGCTGTTGGCATTGCAAGTGCCCACCAACTCCTTCTTCACTTCTGGTCCCATCCCACGCTGCTCCAGCCTCTTTGGTCAGTCCCTGTCCACACCAGGCACTCATCTGCAATTGCAGCCCTGCTTTTTTGCTCTTCCTACTGACTCAGTTTGCAATGGATTAGGGCATAACTCACACTTCCTTCAACACAAGAAGTGGTGGGAGCAGCTGAAGACAAGACGACTGGACAGAGCAAAAGGGAGGAGGGATGGGGAAGGGGTAAAGAAAATATAAGAGAAGCCCAGAGAGGCAAAGAAAACTTTAACCACTGCAGAATGCCAGCTCTTCCAGGAGCAAGTTATCTGTCCCAGTAATTGGGATGTGGAAAAGAAGTACAGATGCTGTGCTGCAGCAAAGGGAAGGAGGCCCACCTCTGCTCACAGCCCTGTGAAAATCCCCTGCACCATGGGCTTTCTGCCTCCTCTCGTAGCTCAGAGGGCTTCTTTGTGCTTCCTGCTTTCACCTCCTTCTCTGCCCGTGGTCACGTAGTGAGAAATAAACCCAGGAGAGACCTTCTAAAGAGAGATGGAGCCCTGCCATGGGATCACGACCACAGCCACGTGGCACTCCCAGGACCTGCTTCGCCTCAGCCTCTGCCCTCAAAATCCAGAGCTGAGAACATCAAAACTGTTTAAAACTCCAGCCTTGGCTTCCCCAACCAAATCCCCTCCCCATCACCCCAAAAGCCATCCAAATCCACACGTTCTTTCTCATTCCCCTACAAATCTGCCTCCCTTTGCTCTGCCCCCCTCAGCCCTGCTCCTCCATCTCCTTTTCTCCATTTGGAATAACTGCATCAAAGCAAAGTTCAGGGAGATAAGTGGTGGACCCCGAGCATCACGTTACGCTTTCCCTGCGTTCCAACAGGAATGGAAGAAGTAGAGGGTCCTGGGCTGATGGGACCAGCTCTAGACTGGGGACAGAGTAGCTGGAGAGGAGTCAGGCAGAAAGGGAGCTGGGAGTGCTGGTGGCCAGGAAGCTCACCATGAGCCAGCAGTGTGCCCAGGTGGCCAAGAAGGCCAATGGCATCCTGGCCTGCATCAGGAATAGTGTGGCCAGCAGGACCAGAGGAGTTATCCTCCCCCTGTCCTCAGCACTGGTCAGGCCTCACCTTGAATACTGTGTCCAGTTCTGGGCCCCCCAGTTTGGGAAAGATGTCAGGATGCTGGAGAGTGTCCAGAGGAGGGCAACAAAGATGGGGAAGGGGCTGGAGCACAAGCCCTACGAGGAGAGACTGAGGGAGCTGGGGCTGTTTAGTCTGGAGAAGAGGAGGCTCAGGGGAGACCTCATTGCTCTCTACAACTCCCTAAAAGGAGGTTGGAGTGGGGCAGGGGTTGGTCTCTTCTCTCAGGTGACAGAACTGGAGGGCAGGGACTCAAGCTTGGTCAGGGAAAGGTTGGACTTGATGTGAGGAGAAAGTTCTTCACCGAAAGGGTGATTGGTCACTGGAATGAGCACCCAGGGAGGGGGTGGAGTCACCGACCCTGGAGGGGTTTAAGGTGAGACTGGATGAGGCACTGAGTGCCATGGGTTAGGTGATGGGTTGGTGTTGGTGTTGGGTTATAGGTTGGACTGGATGATCTCAGAGGTCCTTTTCAACCTTATGATGCTGTGATACTGTGACCATCCACCTCCAGCACCCTAGACACAAGACATCTCTGTCCCTGCTGCGCCCATGGGAGAAGGAAGGTCTGGAGGATAAGCAAGGCTGAGCCAAAGCATGCCAACCAGCAGCAATAAGAGGGTGTATCCAAGAAAACACAAGTGGGAGCCACCGTCAGCCAAGTGTGGTGTCCAAATGGATCCACCCTCTGCTTCCAAGAGCATCCCAGCTCCCCAGGCACAGCAGTGCCCTTCCTCACACTCTGCTCATCTGACACTGTCTCATCCCTCTCTGTCCATCCCTAGGTCTGGCACCTGCCTGGAAACCACCAAGAAGGCCACGGTGTGGGTGGCATCTCCTAAAGGATGCTGCTCCATGAGCCTGGCACACGGAAGGGGCACCCGGCAAGCACCAGCTCGGCCCCAAAAGCCCACAACCCCGCTCCTGTTTACGTCTCCAGCCCCAGCTGCTCCCCTGTCCTCTGGCAACGCTCCCCCTGGTTAATCATTCCTCAGGCACATTTCGCTTGCTGGGCTTCTTATCAGGGAGTGCAAAGTCCAAGACCAATTGGCAACACGGCTGGAAAGAGGAAAGACCCAGCAAGCTCTGGAAGGCTCTGCCTGGGCAAGGCCATCCGCAGGCAGGGAAACCCCGAGGCAGAGATGGGCTGGAGGGGTGCCAAGCCACGGCCAAAGGACCCCCTCTGGGCAGCACAGAGGCAAGGGAAGACACCAGGAGCACCGCTGTGGGCCAGGGGTTTGGGTGGCCACAGCCCAACACCCTCCGAGCACAGCTCCCAGCTCCAGATCTCTCAAGGTCTTGTCATACAATCGCCTGGTGGGAAAAGATCTTTGAGATCATCCAGTCCAACCATCCCTGTCCACTATTAAAGCAGGGCCCTGAGCACCTCATTTACCCGTGCTGTGAACACCTCCAGGGATGGGGACTCCACCCCTTCCCTGGGCAGCCTCTGCCAGGGCCTGAGAACCCTTTCTGTGAAGAAATTTTTCCTAATCTCCAGTCTAAACCTCTCCTGGTGACACTTGAGGCCTTTTCCTCTTGTCCTATCACTTGGGAGCAGAGCCCAGCACCCACCTCCCCACAGCCTCCTCTCAGGCAGTTGTGGACAGGGATGAGGTCTCCCCTCAGCCTCCTCTTCTCCAGCCCAAACAGCCCCAGGGCCCTCAGCCGCTCCTTGTAAACCTTGTTCTCCAGTCCCTTCCCCAGTTGGAATCCACCAGGCTGATAACTAGAAGAGGGCAATTCCAGCAGGGTCCCATCTCCCTTCCTTCTTTGAAAGGTTTCTCCTGCTTTTACTCCTCACTATGTGACCACAGGCAGAGAAGGGGGTGAAACCAGAAAGCACAAAGAAAGCACTTCCCCTCCCTGGAGGTGTTCAAGGCCAGGTTGGATGGGGCTTGGAGCCCCCTGATCCAGTGGGAGGTGTCCCTGGGTTGGAACTGGATGGCCTTTAAGGTCCCTTCCAACCCAACCCATTCCATGATTCTATGAACTATGATAGGAGGCAGAAAGCCCATGGTCCCTACACACCACTCAGGCTGGGCTGCACTTCTCCAGCCAACGACCAGCTTCCTCCAGGATCTCCATGAGATATTTTATTCCATGGTTATTCCAGTTGGGTTGACTCTGGTCCCAAAATTCCAACAAATGCTTTGCTCTAGCAGAAAAAAAGAGTGGGGGAGTAGAGGGAAACCCTGCCCACCCAGCACCTCAGTAAGGTTCTTCCTGGACCAGCATCGCTCTCCCACGTTCACCACAGGCAGCTCCCAGGCACTGGGTCAGCCGGATCTCTGAGTCACCAACAGTCCTGTTTCCACCAGCCTGGTCACACCTCCACCCCACCAGTCACCTCTCCCTGCTGCCTCCTCCCAACCCTCTGCCAGCTGCGTGTCCAGGCATCGCTCCCAGGACACCACCCTGGGGGAGACACATTAACCCGAACACGGGCAAAGTACCGCGCGCCGTCCGCGGCGACGGAGCCTCTGAGGGTGTCTGTGCACGTCACCCGCTCCAAACCACAACCCCCACCTTATCTCATGGGATCCACCCTCCTGCCAACAGCTCCTGGCCGTTCTCCATCTGGGTGTCATAGAATGGGTTGGGTTGGAAGGGACCTCAAAGCCCATCCAGTTCCAACCCCCTGACATAGAGTCATGGAATGGGTTGGAAGGGACCTGAAACCCCTTCCAGTTCCACCCCTTGCCATGGGCAGGGCCACCTCCCACTGGATCAGGGGGCTCCAAGCCCCATCCAACCTGGCCTTGAACACCTCCAGGGATGGGGCAGCCACAGCTTCTCTGGGCAACCTGGGCCAGGGCCTCCCCACCCTCACAGGAGAACATTTCTCCACAAGATCTCATCTCAATCTCCCCTCTTTCAGCTCCAAACCCTTCCCTCTCATCCCACCCCTGCACTCCCTGATCCAGAGCCCCTCCTCAGCTTTCCTGGAGCCCCTTTCAAGGCTGCTCCAAGGTCTCCCCAGAGCCTTCTCCTCTCCAGGCTGAACAACCCCAACTCTCCCAGCCTGTCCTCACAGCACAGGTTCACCTCCAGCCCTTGGATCATCTCCGTGGCCTCCTCTGGATTCGCTCCAACAATTCCATGTCCTTCCTGTGCTGAGGACTCCAAAACTGAACGCAAGACTCCTGGTGTCTCCTGTCCTTTTCCCATCTGGGAAAAAGGAGTTTTGGGTAAACTGGGGAGAAAAGGCAGAACCCAGAGAAGTCCAAAAAACCACACTGGCAGCAGCAGACTGCTCTGTACGAGCCTTGTCCTGAGGAGAAGACAAGTTCTTTGGATGAAGACTCTGGGAACCTGATCCTGCTGGGATGGAGGTGGCATCTTCCCTCTGTGCCCAGGAATGTCCCTTGGGCTGCTGGTGATGAGTTCAAGGGGATGTTTTCCCCTCTTCCCTTCTCTGCTCAGGCCCTGGGGTGGAGCTGGGTTCACCAGCAGCCTCTCCTTACCTGTTCTTGCTGAGGCCACGTGCTGAGCAGAGGCAGACACCACGCTGGATGAGCAGGAGGAGCTCGAAATAGAGAGCCAAGAGAGGAGAACTGGAAAATAATCCCCTAGGGAAGAGAGATGGCGAGGCAGAGGGGAAAGCAAGCTGAGCTGTGGGAACCCGTGCTGTTACCTGCTCGGATCCAGCGCATCCTGAGCATGGTGAGGGCAGGTGTCAAGCTCCAGCCACATCCCTGCTCTCCCCCTCTGTCACCCTGGTCCCCAGCTCAGCCTGTCGAGGTCCCACGGCCGCTGCCTGCTGGTCTTTCCCTTCCCCAGGAGAAGAGTGGGAGGGCCAGGGAGGAGGCTGCAGCCGCACGCTGGGATCTGGGGCTGCGAGGGGATTACCAGGAGGGACGGTCATGTGTTTGGGCTGTACCAGGTGCCCCAGGACCCTTCTGTCACGGGCTGACTCCATCCAGCAAAGCACCCCGAGCAAAGCCTCTTACCTTGCCCGCAGCGCCAGCCGGGTCCCGGGGGGACCAGCACCGGGCAAAGCCACCGCTCCCCGGCCCTGCTCCTCCCAGGAGCCGCCTCGAGGCACCACGGATCCCCAGCAAAGACCACATTGTGCTCCTCAAACAGAGCCCACGCTTCTCCACAGCCTTCTCCCAGGGCTTTCCCTCTGCCTTCACTCACAGAATCGCAGAATGACCCCAGTTGGAAGGGACCCCCAAGGCCCATGGAGTGCAACTCCTGGCCCTGCTGGACAACCCCAACATTCACCCCGTGGGGCTGAGGGCCTTGGCCAAACCCTGCTGGAATATTGTCAGGCTGTGCCTGCTTCCCTGGGGAGCTGTTCCAGGGCTCCAGCACCCTCTGCTCTGGGGGAAGAACCTTCTCCTGGTGGCCAAAGCCAACCTTCTCCTGATGGCCAAGCCAACCCTTCCCTGATGGCCAAGCCAACCCTTCCCTGATGGCCAAGCCAACCCTTCCCTGATGGCCAAGCCAACCCTTCCCTGATGGCCAAGCCAACCTTCCCCTGGCCCATCTTCCTGCCATTCCCTGGGCTCCTGTCACCAGACAGAAGGGCTCAGCCCCTCTTTCACCTCCCTCCCTTGTGAGAAGGAAGCGAACAGCTCCGAGTTCCCCTCTCACTCCCCTCTTGATTTCAGCCACCCCTCACACCACTTCCCCTCTCCCTACATCAAACAGCTCCACACAAGCAGGGCAGGGAAGCCTCTCTCCACCACAGCACCAGTGCTCAGGGATGCATTTGAATCACAGCATTATGGAACCACCTGGCTGGAAAACACCTTTGAGATCATCGAGTCCAACCAAGGGATGAAGCAACCAAGGACCAAACACTGGGCAGGCAGATGGTGCCCTGCCCATGGCAGAAGGGGTGGAACAGGATGATCTTTATGGGCCCTTCCAACCCAAACCACTCTATGATTCTAGGGTGAAAGAGAGCTCCCCAAACTCCATTCTTTCCCATAACTTACAGGAACCACGTGCACACATCTCCTGTAGTTGCACTGCTACGTCAAGCTCAGGTGACTAAAACCATCCATGGGCCACTTGTTGGTGTGGGTGGCTTCCACCTGCCAGCCAGCACCATGGCAGGTGCTGCTCTCCTGCTCTGCAGACCCTGGCTTTACTGTCCTCAGGTCCCATGTTTTCATGCTCTCTCCACTGCAGGCAGGAGTACCCTAAGAGTCCCTTGTTTCTCCACCACTCCTTTTTGCAGTTCTCCAGACCCTCCCTGCCCCTGTGGTTCAGGGAACCCCAGTAAGCTGCAACTCAATGGTTGGGTCACCAGCAGTGCCAGCAACCAGAGCCAGGGATGCTCCAGCTCACCATGAGCTGCTGGTCAACTCTGCAGGGAACCCAGCATTCCTCTGCCTTTAAGCTCCTGGTTTTGCTGTTTTACATCAGTGAAGATTTTACCAGTGAAGTCCTTCACTGCTTGTCCCCATCCACCACCAACTCATGGAATGGGTTGGGTTGGAAGGGACATCAAAGCCCAGCCAGTTCCACCCCCTGCCATGGGCAGGGGCACCTCCCACTGGATCAGGGGGCTCCAAGCCCCATCCAACCTGGCCTTGAACACCTCCAGGGATGGGGCAGCCACCACTGCTCTGGGCAACCTGGGCCAGGGCCTCCCCACCCTCACAGCAAAACATTTCTCCCCAAGATCTCATCTCAATCTCCCCTCTTTCAGCTCAAAACCCTTCCTCTTGTCCTGTACCTACACAGCACACAGAGACCCAACCCTTAAGACACAGCACGGTGGGGAAGGTGCAGACCTGGGGGCCCTGGGTTCATCTCACCTCCTCAGCCCCATCATTTCAATACCTCTTCACCCAAGGAAAACGGGGAAATGGGGCAGATCTCAGCCCTGCAAGGCAGCATTGCCTATTCACACACATAAGGAGAAAGCCCTGGGGGGACCTTAGAGCAGCCTCCCAGGACTGAAAGGGGCTCCAGGAAAGCTGGGAAGGGGTTCTGGATCAGGGAGTGCAGGGATGGGACAAGGGGAACAGTTTGAAGGTGAAAGAGGGGAGATTGAGATGAGATCTTGTGGAGAAATGTTCTCCTGTGAGGGTGGGGAGGCCCTGGCCCAGGTTGCCCAGAGAAGCTGTGGCTGCCCCATCCCTGGAGGTGTTGAAGGCCAGGTTGGATGGGGCTTGGAGCCCCCTGATCCAGTGGGAGGTGTCCCTGCCCATGGCAGGAAGTGGAACTGGATGGGCTTCGAGGTCCCTTCCAATCCATCCTATTCTTTGATTCTATGACCAACACACAATAATAATCACCACCATCACAGCCAAACACATGGTCCTGTGGGCAAAGCCACCCCCAACACAAACCCACTCAACTCCTGGTTCTCTTTTGCTGACTCCAGCTTGGAGGGACACCACCAGCAGCCCTGGTTCCAGCACAGACAAGACAGTCTCTCACTTCCGAGCACTCCAGCCCCTCGTGCTTGGTGCAAACCTTAAAGAGTTCCTCCACTCCACAAGCCTCAAGCTCTTTTTATTTAACCATTCCCAGCCACAATTCAAGCCCAAAAGCTCCAACCTTTGAGCCTTCCCTTTCCTTCCCCCATCTCTCAGCCCATCCCCACCCAGCCCTGCCTCCCCTGCCCCCCAAGCCCTGCTCTGCACATCTTTCCTGATGCACATTCTTTAACGACCTCTTATCTCATAAATTAGAGAGAGAGAGGGATCCCGAATAGCTGAGCTCTGTCGTAACTGTTTCCCTTACGTGAGTGGAAGGCAGGGAGGAAGGGAAGGTTTCTTGCAGGATGCCAGCCAAGGGTCAGACTCTTTCAACTCCTTCCTTCTCCTTTGATACAGAATACAAATGCTCTGGGCAAACACTCCCAACACCACGGAAGGACCGACCTGAGCTCCTTCACCTCTGCTGTCAGAACCCCCAGCATCCCACGCTCTCTGCCTCCAAGCTTTCCCAGCTGTTTGCCCGGAATCGGCCTGGCAGGATGGTCCTGAGCACCACCAAATGCTTTCACCCACGTTATGACAACCTCACATAGGATGGGCCCGGCCTGAAGGCCTCACAGAGCCCACAAACACCAGCCAAACCCATGCTCACACCCTCTCTGCATGAGGGTGGGAAGTTATATCCGATCCATCCTCTCAGAGACCCCAAATGCTTTTCCCTTGTCCCTTCACAAACTTCAGAACAAAGCCCTAAACTTTTGACATCGTTCTTCTGCTTCTCCATCCTCAGATCTCTCTCTCAAAGAGCAGACAGCATTCCAGGGAAATAGGGATTCCTACCCAAACCAAGACTGGGAGGGAACCCTCCTCATGAACGTAGAGGTCCATGCCTTGCAGCTGAGAAAACCTGTATTGGGCAATTGGAACTGAAATCCCTGCTCCTCAAAAGAATCCTGGAATGGGTTGGGTTGGAAGGGACCTCAAAACCCATCCATTCCACCCCCAGGGACACCTCCCACTGGATCAGGGGGCTCCAAGCCACATCCAACCTGGGCCTGGAACACCTCCAGGGATGGGGCAGCCACCGCTTCTCTGGGCAACCTGGGCCAGGGCCTCCCCTCCCTCACTGTGAAGATTTTCTTCCTAAGATCTCACCTCAATCTCCCCTCTTCCAGCTTAAAACTGCCGGGACCTGCCTTGCTGTGCCAGGATCTGGAATCCACAGAGCCACCAGCTCCCCTCCACACCTCAGCACAGCCCCCATTCCCAAAAGTCTGTGAGAGGAGATCAGTTAATCCTCGTCTGACACTCTGAAATACCGAGCGCTGCACAAGGATTACTCTTAAATACGTTCAGATTGCTCAGAGCAGGCTCCCATCCAGTGCAAACCAGAGTCAAACAAAGAGGATTCCCAAATTATCCCAGCGTTTTCGGGAAGCATATCCTTAGTGTGAAATCTCCTCTCGGTGAGAAAATGATCCATAAGGGGAAAAACTATCTCACTGCAAGAGGAAAATGGGGTTTGAAGATGTGTTCCCCCAAGAAGGTAACCAGTAAACACCTTATAAAGTGATGAATAGCCTGGAATGGGATCTACTAATGAATTTATTCCTGTAAATTAATAAATCCTAAGAGATCTATTGTTCGCCACTATATCCAAACCCCAGTAATTCTCCAGGAAAGTGAGATTCCAGGGAAAATCTGACTCCGTGCTGCAATTTAAGGCTCTGACCTTCACCTCCCCATAACAGAGGCTCCGTTTGGCCACGTCCTCCTTCCGAGCATCGCGACCAAAACACACACAAAGGGAAGAACTTTGACTCTTCCCTCACTTCAGAACGCGACGTGAGCAGCGATCCTGCCTGGTAAAACCCCCTCCTCTTCCCCTCTCACCCTCGTGTTTAGGAACAGCACAAAAAGGGATCCAACTGCCTCAAGGAAATAAACAGCCACGTTGGGCTCCACCAAAAAATGAAGCTTAAGAGAAGGTCTAAAAAGGGAATCATGAAAGTAAGAAAAGAGCAGAGGGTAAGGAATACCCTTCAGCCTCAGTTTCCCTCAGTCTCGGTTTTTACAGATGGTTTTAATTCAAAAGAGAGAAAAAGAAAGGAGAAAGAAAGTAAAAGAGAGAGAAAGAAAGGAGAAAAACTGTAAGAGAGAGGAGAAAAAATGTAAGAGAGAGAAAGAAAGGAGAAAAACTGTAAGAGAGAGGAGAAAAAATGTAAGAGAGAAAGAAAGGAGAAAGAAAGTAAAAGAGAGAGAAAGAAAGGAGAAAAATGTGAGAGAGAGAAAGAAAGGAGAAAGAAAGTAAAAGAGAGAGAAAGAAAGGAGAAAAAATGTAAGAGAGAGAAAGAAAGGAGAAAGAAAGTAAAAGAGAGAAGAAAAATGTAAGAGAGAGAGAAAGGAGAAAAAATGTAAGAGAGAGAAAGGAGAAAAAATGTAAGAGAGAGAAAGGAGAAAAAATGTAAGAGAGAGAAGAAAGGAGAAACAAAGTAAAAGAGAGAGAGAGGAGAAAGAAACTAAAAACAACAAAAAAGAACAAAGGATACAAATAAGAAAGGAAAGAGAAAGAATGAAAAAGCAAGAGAGAATCCAGAATGGCTGAGGTTGGCAGGGACCTCGAGGTTCTCTCATCCAGCCCCCTGCTCAAGCAGGATCACCTGCAGCACCCAGAAAGGAAGAGCAAGACAGACAGACAGACAATGAAAGAAACCTCCACCCTATCAAAAGATGCTCTGGGAAGGGAGAGAAACTCCACATCTACAAAGAGAGAGGCCAAGTGTTGAGGTCCCACAGCTGTAAATAACGTTGGGGTGCTGAGAAAGGGCCGTGCAGGATGCCAGGAGGTGCTCAGGGCCCAAAGGACAGGAGGTGGGTGGCAGGATTTGGGAGATTGGTCCAAGTGAAACCCTCAAAACAAAACCAGGCTGAGGAGAACAGGGGCTGGGAGCACACGAGAAGAGCCCGCGGGGTGAGGTTTCCCATCCTCACTAACCCTGAGGTTCCTGGGAATGCAGACTCACAGTTGGGACAAAGAGGGGATGCTTTTTTTCCTTTGAAGAAGAGGAGATGCCTTACTGAGGTGTCACAAGGAGGAGGAAAGGCAGAAGTGAGAAGCTTGAGCTTCTCTTTGCTCTCAAGAGCACCTTCTATTTGCGATGCATCTTCCCTCCCCAAGTTAAATCCTTCCAGCAGCCAAAGAAACAGAAGGGACCAAATCCTCCCACCCCACCCACTGAGGGAGCAGCTCAGGGGGGCAGCAGCACCCTGCCCGATCCCACCACAGGTGAAGCACAGGATGAAGCCTCCAGGGGGACTCCAAGCTCCAGAGCTGACTCGTGAGCACAACCTCCCCTCCTTGGACCAAGGTCCAGCCCAGCAGACCCCAGCTCTGCCACCACCACCAGAACCTGCTGGGGCAACAGAGCCCTGCTAGGACAGATGGGTTGTTCCCCCACAGCCATCACATCCCTGTGTCAAGAGTTCAAACCAAGGCGCACATCCTGCGCCACCCGAACGGGCACCAGAGAAGAGGGGGCAGCCCCAGAAAGAGAGAAACAAAGACAACGAGTGAGAAAGAGGAGCAACAACACAGTCAACAAGGAAGGGCCAAGTGTGCCAACAAAGCCAGAGCAGGGAGAAGAAACAATGAGCCTAAGGAGGAACAACAAAGGGCATCGAGGTCCCCATGGCTCTCCAGCCACCCCGTTCCGCACTACCAACCTCTCAGCTGCCACGAGCAACCACGCTTCACCCATTTGAGAGGCCAAATTCTCTTCACAACCACCTTCCCACCACTGGTTTCAACCAAAGCTGCCTTTGGTTTGCACTGATGGGAAGAAGACTCTGACCCATAAACACGTGGTGGCCAAAGGGGTCCAGGCCCTGGCTGGACAGCACTGGCCCACAGACACCGATGAGGAGATGGTGTGGGGTCTGCTGCTGCCACCACTGCTGTAGGAGCAGCTGTCTTCTAGGAGGGATTTCCACAGGGAAACACGCTGTGGTGACCCTGCTTCCAACAGGCTGTGTCCAGTGGTCACAGGTCAGGGGTCAGGGAGAGGAGGAAGAGCAGAGAGGGTGGTCAGGAGCTTGGTCCCATGGTGATTTCTGCAACCCTTATGGCAGAGGAGCCAGAATGTACTCCAAGAGCCACACTGGAGTGCACACGAGTGTCTGACATACAACACAATGCAATCACCAACTTGGGTGTGCCAGGACGTCCAGGTCAGGATCTGCTGGAGGATGCACACCTGCACCCTGCCCAGCCATGAGGACCTGGTCCCACTCTGGCACTGGAATCTGCTCCAAAAGCTGTACCGAGCTCCTTGCCGGGGTGTGCGTGGGTGTCCAACACACGACACAACACAGTCACCAGATGTTGGTGTGCCAGGACCCGGGGGGGTTGGGAAACACGACCATGGTGCACCAGAGGATGCACATCTGAGTGACAGAATTATCTAGTTGGAAAAGACCTTTGAGATCATCGAGTCCAACCGTACCTGTGTGCTACTAAACCAGACCCCTGAGCACCTCATCTGCCTTTTAAACCCCCCCAGAGACAGGGACTCCACCACTGCCTGAGAGCCCTTTAGGGGAAGAAATCTTTCCTAATATCTAATCAAACCTCCCCTGGGGCAACTTGAGGCAGTTTCCTCTCATCCTTCCACTTGCTACGTGGGGGAAGCGACCAGCACCCACCTCCTCACAACCTCCTATCAAGTGGTCGCACCGCATCCCGCCCATCCACGGGGACCCGGTCCCACTCCAGCGCTGGCCGAGGCAGGAGAAGGCTGGGATTTAACGGGACCACCTCTCACCTTCAAAAAACCGCTGCAGAGCCTCCGTCTCGTCCACCACCTCCATAGCTGGGCCATGCACAGGGTCAGTGTCCGTGCCTGCAGCGGGGCATCGCCCCGGGGACCGCTCCGCTCTCAGCCCCGGGGGGGTCCCGGAGCCGGTGCCGGCGCCGAGCGCGGCCGCCCGCTGCCCATCGGCCGGGAGCTGCCCCCAAACTTGGGCTCCGCTCCTCCCTCAGCCCCTCCCTCCCGTATCCCAGCCCCCGCTCCTCCTCCGGGAGAGAGGGAGGGAGGGAGAGCCCGCCCCGGGGCTCCCCTGGGAACCCGCACCTCCTCCCGTCCCGTCCGCAGTCCCGTGCTTTGCTCTCACTTTCCGTCCCAAACTTCGCGTTTTGCCCTCCTTTCCTTACCAAACCCCGTGTTTTGCCTTCACTTTCCTTCCCAAACTCCGCGTTTTGCCCTCTCCATCCCTAAACCGCCTGTTTTGCCCTCACTTTTCCTCCCGAACCCCGTGTTTTGCCCTCACTTTTCCTCTCAAACCTCGTGTTTTGCCCTCCTTTCCTTACCAAATCCCGTGTTTTGCCTTCACTTTTCTTCCCAAACTCCGCGTTTTGCCCTCTCCATCCCTAAACCGCGTGTTCTGCCCTCACTTTTCCACCCCAAACCCCGTGTTTTGCCCACACCCCCTTCTCTTCCCCTCCCCAGAACTCCGTGTTTTCCCCGCAAATCCTTCTTCCCTTTCAAAACTCCGTGTTTTGCCCGCAAACTCCCTCCTCCCCAAGCCCCGGCTTTTGCCCGCATCCCCCTTCCCCTCCCCAAAATTTGTTTTGCCCGCAAGATCCTCTTTGTCCCCCCAAATCTCTCTTTTCTGCCCGCATCCCCTCTTCCCCCCAAATCTTGTGCTTTGCCCGCAAATCCTCCTCTCCCCTCCTCCCGTGTTTTGCCCTTACTTTCTCTCCTAAACTCCGTATTTTGCCCACCCCCTCTTTTCCCCTCCCCAAACCCCGTGTTTTGCCCTCTCCTCCCAAACTCCATCTTTTGCCCACGCCCACTCTCTTCCCCCCTCCCCAAAATTTGTGTTCTGCTCGCAAATCCTCTTCTCCCCTCCCAGCACCCCACATTGTGCCCGCATCCCTTCTCCTCCTCACCCCAAACCCCGTTTTTCCCACACCCCTTCTTTTCCCCTCCCCAAAAATCCATCTTTTGCCCACAAATCCTCTTCTTCCCTCCCCAAACCCCCTGTTTTGCCATTACCCCCCCTTTCCTCAAAACTTGTGCTTTGCCCTCAACCCCTTTCCCAAACCCCGTGTTTTGCCTTCACCCCCCTTTTTTTTTCCTCTCCCCAAAACTCAGGGTTTGCCCACAAATCCTCTTCTTTTCCTGAACCCCATACTTTGCCCTCACCCCCTCTCCTCCCCTCTCAAAATTGCTTTCCCCAACAGCTTTTTTTTTCCCCCCACGGGGCTCCCAAATCCGGCCCCAAACCATCCACACAACTCCTTCCCTTCCCAGGGGCTGGGGGAAGGGGATGAGCCAGTTGTGTTTGCTTCCCCAGATGTGTCCACAATCAATAATAATGCTTCCACAAAAAAAAACCCACCCATAAATAACAGTACAGTATCTAAATGAAGTTACAGTTATCTGACCACAGTTAACCAAGCGCAGAGCCCCTGCCAGCCCCACACTGTGGGACCATTCTCTTCTGGGCAGATAAAGCACACAATGAGGTTTTGTCCATCCCCACAAACCAATTCAGAAGGGCAGATTCTCTTATATATATAAATATATTTTTCTTGCTCTCACAGCTGTGCAGTGACCAATTCTTCCCTGGGGAGGGGAGGGGGGCTGAGGTTTGGGGACAGTAATAGGTCTATTATTTCAGGAGGGAGAGAAAGAGCTCAACAGCTCTTTTTTTCTTCTCCCTCTCCCTTTCCATTAAGACAATTGTTATTCTCTGCTACCCCACGCCCCTTGTTCCTCCGCACGCGCTCACCTCCCCCATCTTTGGCCACGAGCTGCGTGGGAAGGAAGTCAACAATTATTTATGGAGCCTGAATCCCTAAATCAAATCAACACCACATCAGACCATGGAATCATAGAATCATGGAATGCTTTGGGCTGGAAGGCACCTTTACAGCTCATCCAGTCCAACCCCCCTGCAGGAAAAGGGACATCTTTAACCACATCAGGTTGCTCAGAGCCCCATCCAACGTGGCCTTGAGTGTTTCCAGGGATGGGGCTTCCACAGCTTCCCTGGGCAACCTGGGCCAGGGTTTCACCACCCTCATTGTAAAACATTTCTTCCAGGTGTTGGGATCTGATAAGAGCGACCTCATTGCTCTCTACAGCAACCTAAAAGGAGGCTGTGGTGAGGTGGGTGCTGGTTTCTTCTCCCAGGTAACAGGGGATAGGATGAGAGGCAACGGCCTCAAGTTGTGCCAGGGGAGGTTTAGATGGGCTACTGGGAACAATTTCTTTACTGGAAACATAGTGAAGCACTGCCCAGGGCAGTGGTAGAGTCTCCATCCCTGGAGGGGTTAAAACCCCACGTAGATATT
This sequence comes from Tapera naevia, assembly GCA_033556795.1. Classification (NCBI taxonomy): domain Eukaryota; kingdom Metazoa; phylum Chordata; class Aves; order Cuculiformes; family Neomorphidae; genus Tapera; species Tapera naevia. The sequence goes on along the minus strand of JAUMJJ010000089.1, from coordinate 220,104 downwards.
GCACTTTAGGACATGGTTTAATAGGCATGGTGGGGTTGTGCTGATGGCTGGAATTCAATGATCTTAGAGATTCTTTTCCAACCTTAACCATTCCATGATCCCATGACTCTGTGACTCCACGGGTGTATTAGATCAGCCCCCAGGACTGGATGCTCCTGTGAGGATTCCAAGCCCTGAGCCTCAATGTCCCATCATCCCAGTACTGCAAGAGCCTCCTGCATGAAGGTGGCAGGAATGGACCTTCCAGGGAGTGTACAGACCCATTACACCCAAGTTTGACTCGAGAGCCCAGCAGAAGATGTTCACAGGACCCAAGCTCAGTGCTCCCAGGGCGCAGGAAAGCCTCCCCCTTTGAGTCTCACGGAATGGGTTGGGTTGGAAGTGGAAGGGACCTTAAACTTCATCCAGTTCCAACCCCACTCACTCCCAGGGAGGTCACACTTGCAGGACCTCCCTCCCCTGATGGTTCTGCAACGTTGCCTACCCCTAAGTCTCGCTGTGTCAGGCCTACAGAGCACCACCTACACATCTCAGACAGCTCATAAATCCTCAGAGTGACAGGAGGGAGCTGGAGCTTCAGCTGCCCAAGCACAATAAAACAACAAGGCAAGGCCAAGGCTATTCTGGGTCACTTCGCTGGTGACCCTCAAAGCCAGCAGAACCCGGCCAGGCTGGAAGGAGAACAAGTTCCTGCCTCTTCTGGCATTGGACCCTAAAGCTGGGTCCAAAGATGATCAAAATATTTGAAAGGCGAATGAGCTGAGACCAAACTGCCTCAGATTTGCAATTCCCTTTGGACCTTGGTCTTTTCCTGGGATTCTCCATCCCCAAGCAGCAAAAACCTCTCCAGCCACTCAATAAAAATGAAGCTGTGACACATCTCCCCTTTCATTTGCAGCTCATCCTTCCCACAGCACAGACCAGGCAGCCCTTCCCAGAGCCCAAGTGCCACAAACCCTGCTAAGGAGACGTGACAAGCCCTTGGAGAGCAACCCACTGATGACTCCAACCCTGCAGAGTGGCCACCCCAGCAAACCCCCCCGATAAAGCACAGAATCATAGAATGGTTTGGGTTGGAAAAGACTTTTAAATTCTTTAAGTCCAACCTTTGATCAGGCTTTGTCAAGTCCACCACTAGAACATATCCCAAGTATGACATCTACTCATCTTCTAAACACCTCCAGGGATGGGGAGTCAACCACTGCTTGGCAACCCTTTCCATGAAGGCATTTTTCCTGATGTCCAGTCTGAGCTCTATGTACATCCCGTGGAGGAGCAGGATAAGGAAAAACACTCATTCCAATTGTCTATCCTACAGAGTTCTCACAAGAAGAGGGCCCAGGAATGGTTCTGGGAATAACTTGGTGCCTTTGGGCACCAGCATTAAGTGGGCCAGGGGCTGATCCCCAGCTGGTGGCCGTGGGAGCCCTGCAGGTAGCAGGAGGCTCAGCAGGGTTTCACCTGCGTGGACCATCAGCACAGCACTGTGCTCTGGGTCATCGTGGGGTAGGGTCACAGAGCCATGGGATGGGTTGGGTCGGAAGGGACCTCAAAGCCCATCCAGTTCCACGGGCAGGGACACCTCCCACTGGATCAGGGGGCTCCAAGCCCCATCCAACCTGGCCTTCAACACCTCCAGGGATGGGGCAGCCACAGCTTCTCTGGGCAACCTGGGCCAGGGCCTCCCCATGCTCATAGGAGAACATTTCTCCCCAAGATCTCATCTCAATCTCCCCTCTTTCAGCTCCAAACCCTTCCCCCTCATCCTATCCCTGCACTCCCTGATCCAGAGCCCCTCCCCAGCTTTCCTGGAGCCCCTTTCAGTCCTGGGAGGCTGCTCTAAGGTCTCCCCAGAGCCTTCTCTTCTCCAGGCTGAACAACCCCAACTCTCTCAACTGGGAAGGCACAGGTCAGTGTGGCAGCTCTTGTCCCAGTCCGAGCAGGCAGCCGTGAAACACAAGCTGTCTCCTGATCCCAAGCCACGTGGACCTAACTCCCTCCCCAGCACTGCTTCCCCCATCTTTCCTCTTTCCCTGGTGTCCGAATTGGATGAGGCAGATGAGGTGCTGAGGGATCTGGTTGAGCAGGGGACAGGGATGGTTGGACTCGATGATCTCAAAGGTCTTTTCCAACCAAATGATTCTGTGGTTCTATGAGGTGCTGATGGTCTGGGTCCTTCTCACTTTATTTTTCTTCATGTCCCCTCAGTACTGCTCAGTTCTCCATCCCAAGGAGCCGCTGTCTCCCTTCCTGGTGCCCAGCATCTGCCAAAAGAAAGGTGTTCCCAGTGGAATGCCTGATCCAGTGGGAGGTGTCCCTGCCCACGGCGGGGAGGGCTGGTGGAACTGGATGATCTTGAAGGTCCCTTCCAACCCAAAACCGCTCTATGAGTCTATGGAAAGATGGATTGGGCAGCTACTCTAAGTGTGTGTCCAACCTCATCCCTTCCCAAAAGGGGAAGGAGCAGGTGGTCCCTCACTGCAATGAGCTCAGAAGCCAGCATTTTGGGGTTGTTTTTGTGTAACCCCTGGCACCTCCAAGAGAGAGGAACCCAGAAATGTTAACAGGTATCATTTTCCTGTCCTGATGCTGCACAGGATGGTGGGGTTGGAAGGGCCTTCCAGAGATCATCTGGACCAGAAGGCAGCAGAAATCCTGGCCAGACCACGTCCTCCCCCTTCCCCTCAGACCCTCGCCCCCCGGGCTCCCTTCCTCACTCCCCAGGTCGCCCTCTCCAGGAACATCGCTCTTTTATCCCGCGGGGTTGGTCGGGAGCAGAATCCAGGGAGGGGCTGGAGGGCTGTTGCTCACGGAAGGTGTGGCCGTTGTTCCCTCCAGCGCCAAATTTCAAAGTCCAGCTTAAAACAAGAAAATAATTCAACGGTCTCGTGTCCGTGTCCCCTCCCCATCCCTCTCCACGCCTCGCCTGGAAAGCTTTTTTAGTCCCTTTTTTGTCCTGCCCGAGCCCGGACAGGCACCTCCATCCCACAAGCAAGGCTGGTGGGCAGTCCCACCTGAGTGGGACACTGGGGGCAGGAGATGATGCTCCTAATCCGACCAAACCAGCTGGGGGAGATGCTGGAAGCCTTGGTGTCTCATCCTATTGGCTTGTATGTTATATACCCTTTTTTTTTTAGTGAATTTAGGCTACACCAGCTCTGATTTTTGATCTAAAAACCACTCAAGTTGCTGCAAACGCTGCTGAACTTCACTCCAGTAGAAACCAAGGAGCAACGGGGCTGTGTCCCTGTAGCCCCTGTTCCTCAGTGCCTGGATTTGCCTGCTGTCCTTATAAAAATCACACCCAAACTTGCACTCTTCAGCCTCATGGGAATTTAAAAGGGACAATTAGGCAGTATTTTATACATTGTGCACTGCATTAAATAGGGTGTCAGCTGTCACATCAGCAGGATTTAGGGGGTCTCCTTAATTATCCAGGATTATTGACTATGTCAGGCAGGGGCTACTTCCTAGAAATATCCATTATCTTAGAGAAGACAAACACTCCAACTGATTTTATCCTCAGACAGAGTCACCACGATGAGAGATGAGAAACAGATGATCCAGAAGGACTTGCAAGTGAGCCCCAGCACTACTCACCCACCAGGATGGAACAGCTTGGTGTGTAACCCATTAGTAACTGGAATAGCAGGATCATGGAATGGTTTGGGTCAGAAGAGACCTCAAAACCCATTTAGTTCCAACCCCACCTCCCACTGGATCAGGGGGCTCCAAGCCCCATCCAACCTGGCCTTCAACACCTCCAGGGATGGGGCAGCCACAGCTTCTCTGGGAAACCTTGGCCAGGGCCTCCCCACCCTCCCAGGAGAACATTTCTCCCCAAGATCTCATCTCAATCTCCCTTCTTTCAGCTCAAAACTGTTCTCCCTCATCCTCTCTCTGCACTCCATGATCAGGAGCCCCTCCCAGCCCTGGGAAGCTGCTCTACACAGGGCTTGAGGCAGCTCAGCTGGGGGGGACCAGGCTGACCTTGCCTTGCCCGTGGGTATCTGGCAGCAGAGGACGGAGCAATCCTCTCCTTGACCCCACCTGGCTTCCCTGGCTGAGAGCTGATGCTCTCATCTGGTGTGACAATGCTTCTTTGAGCCAGGCAGAGTGTTCAATCTAATCACCCAGAGGTCAGAAACCTCCAAGGGAAGACCACAGCTTCAATGAGTAACTCCATGGGAATGAGGTCAGTGACCGGGAGGCAACAAAGCTGCGCCTCACGCAGCGCTGAGCTCGTGCAGCTCCGTGCTCTCCCATGGCCATCTCTCTCTCTCTCCAGGCTTCCACCTCCTGCTCACCACCTCCCAGAACCCTCCCTGCCACACAGGACACCCTTCTTCTCTTCCATGTTGGCCAAGGCCACTGAAGCAGCAGGAGCAACAAGAAGCCATCGCTGCTCGTGGACCACTGTGGTCACGATGTGGTTGGCTGAGTTGAGATAAGGAGAAGAATCTCTTTCTCAGGAGTGTGTGTGTGTGGGGGGCACATCCACCAGATCCTGTCAGGGTTGGTGCCACAGAAGGCCAAGATCTCTTCCACATCTCATCATGGGATGAACAGTTTGTGCCACCAGGACCACAACAGGCACTTAGAATCATGGAATCGCTTGGATGGGAAAGACCTTTGAGATCATCGAGTCCAACCAGCCCTGTCCACTTCTAAACCAGATCCCTGAGCACCTCATCCACCTGTCTTTTAAACACCTCCAGGGATGGGGACACCAGCCACGTGTCAAAAAACGAGGGCTCTTACCTCAGCTGCGTTTCCTCATTCTGAGATGAATTTTTGATGGAGTCCAGTCCAGGTCCCTTTGAGTTTGGTGGTGGATGTGTCTCCACACCACCCTTTAACAGTCAAGCTTACCATTAAATTTAACCAGTGTGGGGAAAATAAGGATCTCTAACAAATTTAGCCAACATCTGAGCCTGAAGTCCCTTCAGATAATGCGTAGCGTGGTGGCACATGAAGAGGAAGGATGCTGGGATGGAGAAAATCCATGTGGGAATTTTGCTGAGATTGCATGCAGCAACCTAAGTATGATCACCTCCATCAGTGTGGCTGAGAAGTGGATTATTTTGTGGCCTCTGTGGTAGAGCACAGGTGAGGTGAGGATCAGATTTTGACCTCTACTGGGGTACCTGCCAGCGACATACGGAAGAGTGACCCAGGGAGCAAGAGGCTGTGGAAAGGGTTTCAGATGCTGGTTTGTAGAATCATAGAATTGCCTGGTTGGAAAAGAGCTTTGAGATCATTGAGTCCAACCCCACCTGTCCACGGCTAAACCAGATCCCTGAGCACCTCATCCACCCATCTTTTGAATCCCTCCAGGGATGGGGACTCCACCACCTCCCTGGGCAGCTGTTCCAGTGCCTGAGAACCCATTCAGTGAAGGAATTTTTCCTGATGTCCAGCCTGAACCTCTCCTGGTGCAGCTTGAGGTCATTTCCTCTCATCCTACCACCTGTGACTTGGGAGCAGAGCCACACCTCACCCCAACCTCCTTTAGGGCAGTTGTAGGGAGTGATGAGCTCTTCCATCCTTCAGGACGGAAGGTTATTCCACCCTGTTCTCACCTGATGGTCTCAGGCAGGAGGAGCTCTGTGGTCTTCTCACCAGTGTCACAAGGCTGGAAAGGACCTCTGAGATCATCAAGTCCAACCTATAACCCAACACCAACACCAACACCAACCCATCATCTAACCCATGGCACTCAGTGCCTCACCCAGTCTCCCCTTAAACCCCTCCAGGGTCGGTGACTCCACCCCCTCCCTGGGTGCTCATTCCAGTGACCAATCACCCTTGAAGAACTTCTTCCTCACATCAAGTCTAAATCTTTCCTTGACCAAGCTTGAGTCCCTGCCCTCCAGTTCTGTCACTGGGCACCTGAGAACTCCTGTACCACTGATGCAGGATGAGCACCAGGAGCTCCTGTATCACTGATACAGGATGAGCACCAGGAGCTCCTGTATCACTGATGCAGGATGAGCACCAGGAGCTCCTGTATCACTGATGCAGGATGAGCACCAGGAGCTCTGTATCACTGATGGAGGATGAGCACCAGGAGCTCTGTATCACTGATGCAGGATGAGCACCAGGAGCTCCTGTATCACTGATGCAGGATGAGCACCAGGAGCTCCTGTACCACTGATGCAGGATGAGCACCAGGAGCTCCTGTATCACTGATGCAGGATGAGCACCAGGAGCTCCTGTATCACTGATGCAGGATGAGCACCAGGAGCTCCTGTATCACTGATGCAGGATGAGCACCAGGAGCTCCTGTATCACTGATGCAGGATGAGCACCAGGAGCTCCTGTATCACTGATGGAGGATGAGCACCAGGAGCTCCTGTACCACTGATGCAGGATGAGCACCAGGAGCTCCTGTATCACTGATGCAGGATGAGCACCAGGAGCTCCTGTACCACTGATGCAGGATGAGCACCAGGAGCTCCTGTATCACTGATGCAGGATGAGCACCAGGGGCTCCTGTATCACTGATGCAGGATGAGCACCAGGAGCTCCTGTACCACTGATGCAGGATGAGCATCAGGAACTCACAGTATCACAAGTTTGGAAAGGACCTCTGAGATCATCCAGTCCAACCTATAACCCAACACCAACACCAACCCATCATCTAACCCATGGCACTCAGTGCCTCATCCAGTCTCCCCTTAAACCCCTCCAGGGTCGGTGACTCCACCCCCTCCCTGGGTGCTCATTCCAGTGACCAATCACCCTTTCAGTGAAGAACTTCTTCCTCACATCAAGTCTAGCACGGCCGTGAAAGGTTCATCCCAGGCTGCCCCCGCCCGGCTGAGGCTGCCTGAACGTGGGAGGAAACCCCTTCCCTACACAGGAGGCACCGGCCACAGGGGTTTGGTCTTCTCTCTCTTCCAAGGTGCCCCAACCAGTGCTTCCCAGCCTTGGAGAGCCCTCCCTGCTCACACACCAAGGCGGTGGTGGGTGAAGGATTGGGTGCAGTCAGCTCTCCGAGCTCCCTGACACTTCCAGCTCCCCAAGATTTCATCTCAATCTCCCATCTTTCAGCTCAAAACCCTTCCCCTTGTCCTATCCCTGCACTCCCTGATCCAGAGCCCCTCCCCAGCTTTCCTGGAGCCCCTTTCAGTCCTGAGAGGCTGCTCTAAGGTCTCCCCAGAGCCTCCTCCAGGCTGAACAACCCCAACTCTCCCAGCCTGTCCTCAGGGCAGAGGGGCTCCAGCCCTTGGATCATCTCTGTGGTCCCAACCAAGATGTCTCAACTCAAGACACAGCTGCTACAGGAGACCAATTTGACTCCCTTGCTGCTCAGCCCACACCAAGAAAGCCACGGTGATGGGCACAGAGGGCTCTGTGGACACGACGGACTACCAGGGTTGAGGAAGATGCTCTCAGCAAAGCCCCCACAGGCTCTCAAGCATCTTCATCTTCCAGGTGTGACCCAAAGAGCACCACCACAAGGACCATCCTGGAAGGGTTTGAAAGGTGGGTGGATGAATTTCTCAGGGACAGGGTTTAGTAAGGGGACAGGGATGGTTGGACTCCATCTCAGAGGTCTTTTCCAACCAGATGATTCCCGGTCGGCTGAAGGAGACCCGTCCTTCACAGCATCTCTCAGCCTGGGAGTGCTCTCCTGCTTTGGCTCGAAGCCTCCTTCAGTGTCAGCCCCTGGAGAGGGTCAGACGGCAGAGGATGCCCCTGTGCCCTTCTCCAAGGCCCTGCACACACCCAGGGCAGCTCCCACACTGCTGCAGGCGGAAGCAGAGCGCTGTGGGCTCGCTCTCTTATCTCCCCTTGGCAAGGGACCTGCACTGATAAACCTCTTGCTGGTTATTCATTAACTGCAAGAGGTTCATTCCCAAGATGGAGAGAAAACCACCACTGATTCTTAGGAAAAGCATAAAGGAAGGTTGTCAACGAGGAAAACCCATCCTGGGAGACCTCTCCAGCATGGGAAAGCAGCCCAAGGGTCTGAACCAGAACCACCAGGACACAGAACAACCAGGGACTTTTTCCAAGGGTCTGAAGTGACAGGATGAGGGGGAAGAGCTTTAAATTGAAAGGAGGAAGGATTGAGACTGGACATCAGGAAGAAATTCTTCAAAATGAGGGTGGGGAGGCCCTGGCCCAGGTTGCCCAGAGAAGCTGTGGCTGCCCCATCCCTGGAGGTGTTCAAGGCCAGGTTGGATGGGGCTTGGAGCCCCCTGATCCAGTGGGAGGTGTCCCTGGGGGTGGAACTGGATGAGCTTTGAGGTTCCTTCCCACCCAACCCATTCCATGATTCTCAGATTCTATTTACACAAAGATGTCTGGGACAGGATGGAAAGGAGCTGCTCCTGCACCCCACAGATCTTGTGCTGGTTCATCTGAGCTCTTCCAGACCCTGAGCCCAGCCCCTTATATCTGGATATTGCCCGTTCCAGCCCTTGCCGGCTGCAGAGCAAGGACTGGGAGCAGCACTTTGCTGCCAGTGGTGCTCAGCCAAGCACTGGGCACCCCAGCACGAGGGCAGCGCCACCAGCACGGGCACAGCACCCTCTGCTGCAGCGCAGGGCACATCCCAGCCACGGGGGATGGAGGAACGTTCACATCCAGAGTCACTGCAGAGAACAAACACAGGGATTTGCCCTCTGCTCCAGGGACTCGGGAAGCATTTTTGAGTTTGGAGTGGTTAAAACGGGCCAGCAACGTGTGCTCAGAGCCCAGAGCCCCCCCGAGTCCTGGGCTGCACCCAAAGAGTGGGAGCAGAGGGGAGGGAGGGGGTTCTGCCCCTCTGCTCCGCTCTGGGGTGACCCCACCTGGAGCCCTGGGGCCAGGTCTGGAGTCCTGAGCACAGGAAGGACCTGGAGCTGTTGGAGAGAGTCCAGAGGAGGCCACGGAGATGATCCAAGGGCTGGAGAACCTCTGCTGTGAGGACAGGGTGGGAGAGTTGGGGTTGTTCAGCCTGGAGAGGAGAAGGCTCTGGGGGAGACCTTAGAGCAGCCTTGAAAGGGGCTCCAGGAAAGCTGGGGAGGGGCTCTGGATCAGGGAGTGAAGGGATGGGATGAGGTGGAAGGGTTTTGAGCTGAAGGGGGGGAGGTTGAGATGTGATCTTGGGGAGAAATGTTCTCCTGTGAGGGTGGGGAGGCCCTGGCCCAGGTTGCCCAGAGAAGCTGTGGCTGCCCCATCCCTGGAGGTGTTCAAGGCCAGGTTGGATGGGGCTTGGAGCCCCCTGATCCAGTGGGAGGTGGCCCTGCCCGTGGCAGGGGGTGGAACTGGATGGGCTTTGAGGTCCCTCCCAACCCAACCCACCCTACAATGATTCATCTCCTTTTGCAGCTCCTGCCAAGCAAATCCAGGCTTGACTGAGCCCCTTGGACAGGAACAAGCAAGCTCAGGGAAGCTGGGCTTCCTTTTTGAGGAAACTCTGCCACTGGAAGAGTGGCAGCAGAAGGCAAGATTGCTGGAAAGCCACGGAAGTTCAGATGCTGTCAGAACTCACCTGGTTTCAGAGCAACTCCTGCAGGACACGTGAGCTTCAGCCTTCTTCACCCACCAGCTCTGCTGTTGTGGCCTGGGTGGGCTCTGTCCCAGCTCTTCTCCTCCTACCCCACTGCATGGCACTTTTCCACCTTCCCAAATCCCCAAGCTTTCCCTTCCAGAAGCAGCCTGGCCTGGCTCCTGCTCTCTTTTATAACCTGCCCTCATCAAACAAATTAGCACCACCACCTGTAATTGCAATCAGCACCCCTGTGATCCCTTATTGCTGACTGAAAGCACCCAGTTAACCTGCATCAAAGCACCAGGAGCTGGAGTCTCCTCCCAGCTGGAACTCCTTCCACACACAAATTGTTTCTATTTCCCTTAAGCTGTTTCCAAGAAATATCAGTTGGTCAGGGAAGGTTTTGGGTAATGCATCTGATCAGAACATTTCTGCTCTGCTCTGGGGAGACCCCACCTGGAGCCCTGGGGCCAGTTTGGAATCCTCAACATAGAAAGGACCTGGAGCTGTTGGGATGGGTCCAGAGGAGGCCACGGAGATGATCCAAGGGCTGGAGAACCTCTGCTGTGAGGACAGGCTGGGAGAGTTGGGGTTGTTCAGCCTGGAGAGGAGAAGGCTGTGGGGAGACCTTGGAGCAGCCTCCCAGGAGTGAAAGGGGCTCCAGGAAAGCTGGGAAGGGGCTCTTGAAAACAACCAATCATCAAACCTGTGCTGTGCTGGTTTCCCTCTACGAGTAACCAGCAATTAGCTCACAGCTTTCATTATTTCCATATTCCCTTTTCCTGGGAACACAGCAGTTTGCCTTATTTAAGATTCCTGGTGGCCTTCTGGACACTTTATGGGTCAAAAATGAGTTGAAACCCCACTTTTTCCCCAAGAAGCTGATATTACCTCTACAGCCACCAACATTCCACCCAGCCAGAGAAATCCTCTTGGAAACAGAAATCCCAGCCTCGGGTTAGGGCTCGACACCAGGTTTCAAAGCATCCCCCAGGGTGACTGCTCCATATTCATATATTTTGCTCCTTAGGAGCTGTCACTCATAAAGTGGATTATTTTCTGTTTATATAAGGGCTGTATCCCGAGGCTGATGTTTTCCTTTCCCTGGAGAGGAAGTGTTTACACAAGAGCCAATATCCTTTTACGAGGCCACGGGTAGGAGAAAGCCCACTCAGCCCAGAAGCACAGGAGCAGGGAGGCACTGACACAAAGCACCACTTTTTAAAGGTGCTTTTACAGGAACTCAGTAGTTCAGCCCCCTTTGAGCTCTTAATTCCCTGATGGTCCTCAGGCTCTCCAGGAGTGACCATCAAAACCATTCCAGCAGCCAGTAAGAGGATTATCTCCTTCCAGGCATTCCTTTTCCTGCCTGGCTTTCTGGTGGCTGCTCAGAAAGCTCCTCTCCTGAAGCTGCTCCCTTTATCCTCCCCCCTCCCTGGCCCTTTAAGCCCCAAGGATTGCTTTCCCCTCTCCGGAAGGTGAATTCCCAGAGCTGTTATTCCTCTCCCAGACACCGAGATCCTGCTTCACAAACCAACAAAGAGCTGTGGCCCTGCCTCTGCAGGGCACTCATGGCCCCCTCTGAGAAGATCTTCCTCACCAATCCCAGCCCTTCCTCACCAATCCCATCTCTCCCTCCACCAATCCCATCTCTCCCTCCACCAATCCCATCTCTCCCCGAAACCAATCCCATCTCTCCCCGAAACCAATCGCAACTCTTCCTCCACCAATTCCATCTCTCTCACCAATTCCAACCCTTCCTCCATCAATTCCAACTCCTCCTTACCAATACCAACCCTTCCTCCACCAATTCCATCTCTCTCTCACCAATTCCAGCCCTTTCTCCACAAATTCCATCTCTCTCTCACCAATTCCAGCCCTTTCTCCACAAATTCCATCTCTCTCTCACCAATTCCAGCCCTTTCTCCACAAATTCCATCTCTCTCTCACCAATTCCAGCCCTTTCTCCACAAATTCCATCTCTCTCTCACCAATTCCAACCCTTCCTCCACCAATTCCATCTCTCTCTCACCAATTCCAGCCCTTTCTCCACCAATTCCATCTCTCTCTCACCAATTCCAGCCCTTTCTCCACAAATTCCATCTCTCTCTCACCAATTCCAGCCCTTTCTCCACAAATTCCATCTCTCTCTCACCAATTCCAACCCTTCCTCCACCAATTCCATCTCTCTCTCACCAATTCCAACCCTTCCTCCACCAATTCCATCTCTCTCACCAATTCCAGCCCTTTCTCCACAAATTCCATCTCTCTCTCACCAATTCCAGCCCTTTCTCCACAAATTCCATCTCTCTCTCACCAATTCCAACTCTTCCTCCACAAATTCCATCTCTCTCACCAGTTCCACCTCTCCCTCACCAGTTCCACCTCTCCCCCACCAGTTCCACCTCTCCCCCACCAGTTCCACCTCTCCCTCACCATTTCCACCTCTCCCTCACCAGTTCCACCTCTCCCCCACCAGTTCCACCTCTCTCTCACCAATTCCAACACCTCCTCCACCAATTCCAGCCCTTCCTCCACCAATTCCTTTGCAGGAGGATCCCAGCCCCTTGCTATTTTTCCATGGGTTAAACCACCCAGCCTTCCTCTTCTCTGTCACCTCCTCCCACCCCTCCCGAGCCCCTCGCCACCACCTGCCTTTGGAGGCTCTGATGCAATCCTTTCCATACAGCAGAGGGAATTCAAGCACTTGGTAACTCAAAGCACCAAATCCCTTCCCAAAATCCCTTCTCTGAGGAGCAGAGGTTGCTGGAGCTGAGGAGTTTCCACCCTTGGCTGTGCAGCACCAAGGTGGAGCTGGCAATGTCCCCACCAAGGCGTGGGAGCCTCAGGCTGAGCTCAAGGGCCGGGGATGTTCCCCAAGGCATTTCTCCCTCTCCAAAGGCCCAGCTCCAGCACAGCCAGCGCTGGCGAGGTGATGATCAGCTGAAGTGCTCCCCAACTCCCCACCAGCACATTCCTCACCCTTTCTGCAAGGAGAGAGCACAGTGCACGTCCTTCCAACGCTCAGACTCACGCACAATCCCTTAGGACACGACCTCAGGCAAACCACAACCATCATTCTCCAGGTCAGCCTTGGGAACAGTCACCTACACCAGCCATGCTTCTACATCCACTTTATCCACGGTGCCATCCACCATACAGAAACTTTTATATACATAGCTCTTTATAGAATAGGCTATATTAATCTGTATCTTTCTTTACAGCAATATTAGTTTGGATCTTTCATACATAGGTACAAAAAGTCACGTGAGAATGGCACATGAGGAGTGCTTTAGTTTCCTTGTAGTCTTCATGCTGGGGCAGCTTGGAGCAGGGATTTGGAGGGCAGCATTCCCAGGACAGGCAGTGACCTCTCAAGTAGAGCGTGGGGGACGCAGGAGCCTGTGCTGTGTCCTCCCCCCCAGTTGCATATGAGAGCGCTCGAAGCCCTGCGAGAGGCAGGCAGAGCAGCTCAGAGCTTTCTAGAAGGACCTGTTCTCCCATAAAAGCAAAAGGCTTGAGCTCTAAAGAGGCAAGTCAAGGAGTTGATTGATTCATCTACTCTGAGCTGCCCCAGCACAGGAGGTGAGACAGGAGACAGAGACGGGCGGAAGGGCTTTTCCACCTCGGTGTCCGTTGATGGAGAGAGGAGGAGGCAATGTGTGTCATTCCTGCCGTGGGGAGACCCCCCCTGCTGGGCTCCCCCCAACTCAGCTGGCACGGAGAAGCACAAAAAGATGAGGAAGGGAAGAGTTTCCAGCAGTTTCTGCGCTGTCGGCACCGAGGGAACGCGGGCGGAGCGGCGGCTGCCACGGCGCGGAAGGCTGAGCCAAAGGAAAGGGGTCTGAAAGGGCAGAGAGCTCCTCTCCTGCTGCCCCATCAGCAGCAATTCCCCCTGTTGACATTAGTCATGAAGTTTATCACTAGGACAGGAGCTTGGGGCTATTCCCTGGACATCACCAACGCTGGGAGGCTGTGGCCTCAGTAGCTCCAGGTGACGCCGCTTTGCCACCGATGATTGGACCACAAAGACACCTGGATGGGATTGTTTGGGCCAAACAGCCCTGAAGAAGCGTGCCAAGGCAGGACAGATGACAGCAGCACGTGTCCAGCCAGGCTGCTGCTCCCTCATCTTGGTCCTACCAGGTGCACCTCACCTTGGTCCTGCCACACGCACCGGGTATCTCCAACTCGGAGCCATCAGAACTGCCCGTGATGGAAAGCAGGGCTGTGGAAGCCCAATAAATCCCAAAAGGAAGGCTCATCCCTGTGCTGCTCTGTGTTGAAAGACTTTCCAGCCATAAAGGAGCAGACAGACAGAGGTTCCCTCACCACGTGGATACGCTGGGCAGGTAGGAAACGTCAGGGAATGAAACACAGGATGACACGGGGAGGTGTCAAACACAGCAATGAAAGCAGCAAGAATGCCCAGCTCTTGGAAAAAAAGAGAGCTTCCCTTTGGAAGGTGGCTGAGAGAAATGCCAGCAAATCAAACCCACAGAGGACAGTTTGGGATAAGTGAAGTCCCTTTCAGCACAAGTTCTTGCAAAACCAGAGTCAGACCTTGAAGAGTAGGAAGAGTTTTACTCACAAATAGACCTGAGAGGGAGTTTTCCTCGTGTAAAGACCCGTTCAACGCTGCCTGAGGTCATGAAGACCATGGCTAAGAAGTGGTTGGGAAGCCTTCCCTTCCCAGTGCACCCACCACGCTCGCTTTGTCCCAGCCTGGAGGGGGCTCTCAGGGCAAAGGGACAAAGAAAGGGATCCGGATGCAACCTGAGGCAGCAGGGAAGAGCAACCAGGCAAGTCCTCACGAGGCCTGGCAGGAAGGAGAACTCCAAACCAGTCCTTGGCCACAGCGCAATCCTTTTCACCCACCCAGAGAAGAAACGATGTGCAGAAGTGGGCGAGGACGTTGGTCCCAAGCAGGAAACAAAGCCAATGGAAAATAAAGGCACAGTGGGTATGAACTCAGGAAAAGGAGCAAAAAAGACCATGGCAACGGAGACAACAACGTGCTTGGAAAGAGCTGATGCTTTCCAGGACCGCGAGTTCCTACGACAAGGCAAGGAATCACTCTCTTCTCGCTTAGTTTGAGGTTGCAGGGCTCATGCTGGAGTTCAGGCTCAACAACCTCCTGCACAGAGCACAACAGCTCCCAGGGAAGTGCTGGGCGTGGATGCAGCTGGATGATGGGGTGGGAAGAAGCGTGGAAGTGCTACACAAGGGAGCCAACAGCCTCGTGGCTCTGCAGGACGCGCTGCCCTCCCCACGGTGGGCGGTGACGGTGAAGGATCTCCTGCTCGAAGGGTTCCTCCACTCCAATGAGGGTTTACAAATGAACAGGGTTGAGGTTTTGGGGCTCTGACTGCCACCCATCTCCGTAGTGAAGTCCCTGACTCGCAGGAGATGGAATATAAACTCCAAAGCAAACCAACCAGGGCTCTCCAGGCTCATCCCTGGAAGGGGCAGCAGCTCCTTCCTTGAAGGGGACAGAGCAGACATCAGGAGCTGGCAGTGGGGGAGGACACAGCTAAATGCTGACACTTGACCCATAACACCAGCACCACCACCTCCTGGAGAGCAAAGAGCTCCCAGACCAAGCCCTGGGGCTGCATTCAGTCTTCCTCTCGCTCCAGAACGGGCAGCGTTGGCCTCCAGCCCGTGGAGCACCACGAGAGGGAGCTTTGGCACAAGAGATGCTGCTCTTCCCTAAACCCTTCCTTCGGAGCATCAGAGCAGGCTGGGCAAAACCACCGCGGCGCTCCCAACCCTCCTTTGCCTCCAGCAGACGAAGGAGGCACCGGGTAAACCCCAAAGAGGGAAGAAGCTGACACTTCAGAGCCAAAAAAACCCAACCACCTGTGTTAAATCAGTCTCGGTTTTCACACCGAGCCTTCAGGTTCAGTGCATCCGATACCTGACTCGTTTCCCTGTAACTCATTTCTTTCGCTGCCACAGAAGGGGGGAGCACTTGGCCAACAAATCCCTTCTCACCCCTATCCTTTTCCAACTCAGATCTCGGAGACTGCATCCTTCCCGAAGCGCAGGGAAGCTCTGGCAGAGGCTGTTGGCAGCAGAATCGTGAAGGAACAGCTCTCAGCTTCAGTGGGGTGAGTTTAAACAGAAGGGATGACAAACAAGTGGCAGCATGGAAGGATTGTCAGCAAAAGCCATCTCAGGCTGCAGGTGTCTGAGTGGAAAGAGGGAATGCAATGCTATGGATTGGAGGAAAGCCAAAGGAGCTTTGGATGCAAAAAATGGGGTTTGGGGGGGGGCCCACTGATTTAAAATGTTTCTGTATTAAAGACTTATAAACCACTTCATTGGCAAATTAGGAGCTGTGTGGCTTAAAAGGTGCTGCAGGCAGTAGTTGCAAGCACCTTCCCCCCCAAAAAACTGGTGCCCTTGCTGCAAAGTGAGAAAAGCTGCTGCAGCCAAAAGGCCTCCTGTTGCCAAGGGAAGAGCTCAACCCAGCGTCGAGAGGAGCTCCAGCTCAGGGCAAACACAGAAGGGCTTCTGTTGACCATGGAAAGGCAACAGGTTAGGGTGGGATGTCTTCCAGCATCCAGTTTTCAGACTGTAAAATGTGTGAAGGAACCCAGTCTGCACAGGTAATACATATCTTGGTCTGCTAGGAGAAAGTTCTAACAGCTATCCAAGAACAGGAGCAAGTTTTGGGGTGCCAATCCCATGGCCAATGACAATGCATGAACATTCTGGGCCAGCAAGAAGTGATGTTCTTCTCCCCAGTCTTCCCTGTAGGGATATAGCCACAAAAAGCACACTTCAAACACACCACCACTGCATTTCAGCAATGATTAACCCCAACTAATCACCACCACAAGGGATAATTTGGATTATTCACATGCCCCAAGTTGTAAATTAAACTGGGTTTCTGTGTGGGTGATTCACTGGAAATATCAGTCTTTGCCAAAGCTGAGAAAAACACCCAAGGTTGTAGAGGATACATAGAAGAGGCCATTCTGCAAATCAAAAGGTTCTCAAGCATGTACAGATCTCACTGCCCCATCTGAAAACAGGACAGGGGAAGGATTAAAATGAAGAGTGGGAAGCAGCAGCAACCAGAAACATGGAAAAGCTTTATAGAGAACGTCAAGATCGGTGCCCACATTGATCCAGGGCAGTGAAAAGGTCAGAGACACCTGATAAAGAAACAAAATCACTTCAGATATTAAGAAAAGGTTTAAAACCCCTTCTTAATTAGGCCCAGATTACAAACAGTGAAACTGGGCAGAGGGAACCTTACTGGGAGATACTGGTAAAGAAGTGATGCCCCATTCATCCAGCTTGTGGTGCTGGATGCAGATCAGCACTGCTTTGCCTCTCTTGATGGAGACAGGACACGGCAACAGGTTGGACTCCCACACCTGAAGCAGCTCCAGGGAGCACCCACCAGTCCTGCACCCCTTGTTCATTGACAGCAACACCTATTTCCCACCTAAATCCTGCTTGGGACCTTCAGGCATCATTGCAATCCAAGCACCAGTGTCCTCAAAGTACAGAAGAGGGAGTCACTGGGGCTGTGCATCTACACTCACCATCAGCTTTGCCATCCCAGTAGGGATGTAGGGAGCAAAAGAACCTCACACAACTCCTGTTTACTCAGAATAAAGTCCTTAAAAAGTTGCAGAAATGGTGAACACTGAAAACAGCGACCACAGAGCAGGTGAACAAAACCAGAGACGGCTGAAGAAGCTCAGTGTTGATGTGCTTTGACCTTTCCAGCTGGCTTTATCTGCCACAAAGGGCTGGAACTCTCAAGAGAATCCAGACAGGAATTCCATCCAGCTCTTCCAGGTCATCAGGAGACCCTGGGGAAGAGCTTTCCCATGCTTAAGTGTTGCCCAAACGGAGACACCATCACCACGAGATGACCAAGAGAAGTCAGCTCCTGGTTAGGTGACAGGAACAGGGGGCAAAGAAAAGAGGGAAAGTTAGAGGGTGGCAGTTTTAGGAGAAAATGCACATTCCAAAGGGAAAGGGCAGCTTCCCAGAGGAGGATGGTGGTAAGTTCAGAGAAGAACTTCCTTTTCATTCAGCACTCGGCACAGCAGGAGCCCCTCTACCTTCTTGGCACTGCTACAATTAAAGCAACAATAAAAGCAATTATTATTGATGCAGAAGAGCCTCCGAGCCCACAGGCAGCCCAGGTTAACCCACTCCAGCCTTGGCAATCCAAACCCACTGGGATATTGCCAAGGGGATTGTTTTATTCCCCTTTGGACACAACCCCAAAAGGGTCAGAGCGCAGTTCGGAGCTGCAAAGAGTAGAGAGCAGTGCCAACCCCTTCCCACCTTGTGAGGATTCACTGCAGAGCCAGGGCTCACCTGAACTCAGCTGGAGCTCAACACAGACCTAGCAAAGGGGCCTCCCGTGGTGCTCCTGAAGGTTTCAAGCCCTCGGGATCACATTCCATGAGAGTCTGCCAGGAAGAGCCCAAAGAAGCACACAAGGATGAGCCCTGCCACGTGGTCAGCTGAAAATTCCCACCCCGGGGGATCCTGGCAAGGGCAGAGAAATCAGCCAGGCTCTTTGGCAAAGCTCAAAGTGGTTTCCCTCCCCACACGTTAACGTTAAGGTGCACAAAGATCACTTTCTGCTTTCCACACCTCCACCAAAAAGCTCCTGGGGGGCGGGTTAAAGATGTGCCAAGAAACTGGGCTTTGAGCTGGGAGCAAGGCTGTCAGGCACTGTGAAGTGGCACTTCCAGCACTGCCTCCACCTCAGGGCAGGACATCCTGTTGAAATATATAGAGATCAGAAGGCACAAAGCTCCAGCAGAGCCCAGAAGCCAAGAGATTAAGAAATCTGAAGATGCTTTGTGTGAAGGGGAGGGTAGAAAAAGCAGGCAGGAGCACGCAGGACAGCGGATGGAGGAGGCAGCATCCTTCCAGGATGAGATCAGCCTGTCCAAATGCTCTCACAGCAAAGGAGTGATGAGGACACAGAGACACATTTAAAGCAGAAACAATGCAAACAACGTGGATTTATGAGGACTGGGAACAGATCTGTTTGTCCAGAGAACAACAGAGAACGGGAATTGCCCATAGAGTTGATGCAACAAGAACCTCAACTTAAAAGGGCTCTTTTGCACCTTTAATGCTGTGAGGGGTGGCAAGGCCAGGTCACAAGGATTAGGTACTTCCAGGCTTTTCAGAAGAAGCCTAATAACCAGAGAGCACAAACAAAGCCACAGGGATGCAGCATGCCAGGCTGTTTCCTGCTACAGAGGGACCAGGGCAAGGGAGCCCCATCCCAATGGCACAGAGAAGGGTGATGCACGGCATCGACGCCTTCCAGGACGTAGCAAAGGTGCACCCAGAAGTGACTTTCCAGTGCAATATCCCGACCCATTAAACACCATCAGGTCACTACAATTATCTCCTCAGAGGGAGGGAATCCACCTTTCCCACCTCCCTCCAGCAGGGCACCAGTGGTTCCACCTACTCCGAGAGAGGCACCTCCCAGCACCCCGGGACGATGCTTCCATCAAGGTTTGTAAAGTGCTTTGCAGATATAAAGCTCTGCCTCAAGTGCTGGGCATTGCCACTACCCAGGATTAGAGGCAGAAGTGAGCTCCTTTGCCCTGCTCTCCCACCACGTGTCAGCAGGGCACATCAGGGGCCGAGCTGGCCCGCCAGCTCCAGCCCCCCTACATTTCAGCTCCCTTTCTCCCTTCAGAATTACCCTGTTTACTGTGCATGTTCCTGGGACACCTTTTTTTAGTGTTTCTTGGCTGTGTGCAGCACTTCAGCCCTACCCTGTGATCTGCAGGCACTTACACAGCTGCTCTACACGAGCTCCTGAAGCTCTCAGCAAGAGGAACCAAACTGCTTGGTTCTGCAGGAGCTGCAAAGGAAAAAAAGGAACTTCTTGTTGCTCAGAAGCAAAGCATTTTGCTTTTACAAATGACTTTGAATTCAGAGGGGGTTCTTCCCTCCGATTCAAGAAAAGGTCACCTTTGGAACCTAAACCACAGGGATAACACTTCACTGCCCATTTAACAAAGCCCCTGTGATTCCCAAGGAGCAAGGGACAGAGCATCCCACACTAAACTGTCGAGAGGAGATCAGCACTCAGACACACAGTTCACCTCTGAGCACCCAAAGCCACCCACAGCAACGCACAGTGGCTGGAAAGGGCTCCTGTTCTGGCTTGAATCCCTCTCCTGCTCTGTTTGTGGGACAGTAGAGCTTCCCATGAGAAGCTCTGGGCACGCCCGGAGCTTCCAGAGACCACTCAGCTGGACACCAGGGCTAACAGGAGCTCAGGGATTTACCACAAGCTGAGCTCCTGGGAAGCCCAGCATCCTCCCACAACGGAAAGGAGGCCAATCACATCTCTGGGGTGAGAAGGAAGCTAAAATAGGAATTGCTTTCCCAGAGAGGGAGGACAGCGCTCCGCTGAGACCAAGTGGTAACTCCACTAAGCGTTGATATGAAGGTGCTTTGCCAATTAAAAGCCTTCTCCAGGTCACAGATTGGTAGTTTCTCTCCCGCTCCCATCCTTGGGAAGTGCTGAGATGGGCTGAGCAGGCTCCTTGGGGCACTGAGGCTTTGCTGAAAGCCTCCCTGTTTGCTTAATAAATACCTTCCAAAAAGCTTAGCAGCTCTGTAAACACACGAGAGATTTCAACACTTGGTGAAGGTTCCTCTTTTCCCTGATCTCCCAGTGACAGAGGCTGGCACTGCTCTGCAATTGATGCACGTGGGTGTGTGAAGGACCAGTTGGAGGCCAGGAGAGGCTCCCAGGCTCTGCAGGTGTCTGGATAATAAAATTGGGTGCTGTTAAATACTTCAGCTGATCCACCCATGCAGCTCCGAGACGAGAACGCTGTCAGTCCCACCGGGCGCCAGCTCAGAGCGGTCCAGGGAAGAGAGAAGTGATGATGGTGACATCCAAGAGAACTCTTTCTGGCAAAAGGAAGGACGTGGCAGAGGGCTTTGGCTCTTCAGGACAGTGTCCTTCCCTCTCAGTGGTCACTGAACACAGAAGCGCTCGGTGGGGGGAGAAAACACAGTGCCAGCCCCATCCCTGCTGTGCCTGGCCAGGGGAGGGGAGGCTGCATTTGGGGAGAATACAGCCCCAATGGCTTTGAAACAGGAGAGTGTCCTACAAAAGCAATCCCCACGGAAGTGGGAGGGATTGGATCTTGGGCCAGATCCGACCTGGTAGTGCAAAAGGGCCCAAAGTCTCAATCCACTCACTCCCAGAAGCACGGACACGGCACCAAAGGGGTGACCCGGCCTCACCGCCCCCCCCCTCCTTGCTTCTGTCTGTCCAATCCTTGAGCTTCAGAGAATCCACCCCCTTCACCCTCAGTGCCCGGGGAGGATTCCCTGGAGCAGGGCATCTCCCTCCCAAACTCAGCAGGTGCCCCGGGGCAAGGAATCTGCCACCGAAAGGAAAGGAGACAGGCTGAGGTAGGGAACTCGCTCTCAAACCCTCGTCGTGCAGCAGGCCTGGCTGCTCCTCCCAGCTGCAAAAGCACAGGCCTCCAAGCTCAATCCTCCACCAGCAACCGTGCCAGCCCAGGAGGGATGTTTTCCAGCCTTCTCCTCGGATCCAAACTGCCCAGTGCCCACCTCCTCCAAGTGCTATGGGATCAGCTCGCAGAGCCGCACCCCGTCGCCCTGCACTAGAGGGCTGAAATCATGAGGTCGTCCTGCTTGGCAGGGCTGGTTACGTGCCCAGAGGGGGTAGAAGTCCGGATTTTGTCAGTGGCCAGGCACTCCTGGCTGCTCACACCCGTGGGAGTGATGTCCATGAGTTCTCCAGATGAACTAAGGGGGAAAGAGGGAGAGACGGAGATGCCCGACGAAGGATCTGTTGAGCCTGCAAACAACCTCGGGGGCTTTGGGACTAAGTTGGGTTCATATTGTGCCCTCAGCAGGATCTCCTGCTCGCTGACGGACTTGGGCATCTCTGCAAAGTCACTGGAGCTGTCTGACACCATCATGCAGTAGATGTCCTGGAAGGAGCTGCTTTTGCTGTCCAGGTTGAAGAGGCTGTCTATGAACTCGGCGAACTCCAGCACTTGGGGACTGGGGACGTCGGCGAGGCGGCCGTTCTGGAGGGGCAGCTCCTCCCCAGGGCCTATGGGAAGGAGGTCCCCTTGGCTGCCAGCCCCCTCCTCGCTGCAGCGACGCCGCGGAGTGGTGGCACCGCTGTTGAGGGCGTTGTCGGGGGGTTGAGTCTCCTGGGAGTGTTTGGAGAGGCTGTCGGCAGCCAGAAGCTCGGTCCGGGAGCTGAGGGAGGGGTTCTCCTCAGGGATAACAGGGTCTATATAAAAGCAGTGGGTTTCATCCTTCTCCATGACAGCGTGGAGGCTGGGGGAGCCTCGGATGCTCCGGAACCCTGAGGAGCGCCGCGAGTCAAAGCTGTAGATGGACTCGTTGTCCGAGAGGCTCTCCATGGTGGCGAGAGGGGCACGGCGGTCCTGCAGCTCCACAGACAGACGTTCCTTTGTATCCAGGAGAAGCAGCTCCACGGGGTCTTTCCTCACAGGGGAAAGTGGCTTTGTCTCATAAAAGCCCTCCAAGCTGATTTCAGAATGGGATTTGCTCCTGCAAGGAGAAACGGAACAGGCGAGGCTGCGGTCACCGCCAGGAACGGCTGAGGAACCACAGGATTCCTCAGACACCACTGAGGGCACTTCTCATGCAATCCTGGAATGGGGTGGGTGGGAAGGGACCTCAAAGCCCAGCCAGTTCCAGCCCCCTGAATGGGCAGGGACACCTCCCACTGGATCAGGGGGCTCCAAGCCCCATCCACCAGGCCTTGAACACCTCCAGGGATGGGGCAACCTGGGACAGGGCTTCCCTTATTATGAAGAATTCCTTCCTAATGCCCAGTCCCAATCTTCCCTCTTCTAATTTAAAGCCCTCCCCTCATCCCATCACTCCAGGCCCTTGGGAAAAGCCCCTCCCCAGCTTTCCTGGAGCCCCTTTCAGTCCTGGGAGGCTGCTCTAAGGTCTCCCCACAGCCTTCTCCTCTCCAGGCTGAACAACCCCAACTCTCCCAGCCTGGCCTCACAGCAGAGGTTCTCCAGCCCTTGGATCATCTCCGTGGCCTCCTCTGATCCTTTTGGAATTTTGATAGAGGAATAGTGATCTGAGAAAGGTCTCAGGAATTCCTTAAAGAGGGAGTCTGACCCAGTAGGCTGGCTCTAACCTGGAATTAATCACAACCAACCTACAACTTCCTGCTGCAGCACCTCCCTTCAGCCTCTCTGCCTTCTCCCGTGTTCCTTTCCCTTTCCTGTCCCAGAATTCCCCCTCTGCTTTCCCTCACCTCAAAGGGAAGCAGCTCTTGGAATCTGCTGTAGCTTTGACACAGAAACCACCTCTCCTCTTCCTTCTGCTTGCCCTACTTCACCTCCTCAGCCTGACTGCAGCCTTCACAAGCACGGGCTGCTCCCTGTTCCTGCTGCTCCATCACAGCTGTGGTTGTGTTTCTAAGCTCTCCTCTCTCCTTCTCTGTCTCCAACCTTCCCTCTGTGACAAGAGCCTCACCATTTTCACATGATTTGCTGCCTTGCCTCTCTTTTAACTTCAACTCTGACTCGTGTTACCACAGGGATACTCAGCTGCCCACCTCACCCTGCCTCTTCCCACACACACAGCTTCTGGTTGGGTGTCTCCACCTGAAATCTCCAGAGAACTGCCTCCCTGGTGAGGAAACAATCCTCTCCCACCTACAGTTGTCTTGTGTTTCCCCTCACAACTCCCATTTGCTCCCTCTCACCACGAACCAGCTTCTCTCCCTCACTGCCTTCCTTGTTTTGTCTGCAAATTTGCCCTAAAAATGCAAATCTGGGATGCAAGTTGTGTTCTGACTTTGAAACAAGTCTTTGCCCCCATTTCTGTATTTTCTTTCCTTGCTTCTTGCAACTCTTTGGTCCTGAAACACCTCAAATGTTAACAGGAAGGAGACTCTGCCATCGGCCTCTGGAGGAAAGCCACAAGGAACAAGATCCTTCCCAAACCACTCCCTTGGATACCTTCTGGATGCTCCCCCACCCTTCAGCCTTTGCCAGCCCACTGATGGTCCAGAAAACAACCCCTGCAGGAGCTCCTTCAGCACTCAGGATGGGCCTTTTCCACTGGACTGAGCTCCCTGCTCTCATCCTGCACAAGCAGGACACCAACTGCCCTCCCCTCCCCTGTATCCGTGGTCCTGGATGGTCCTGTTCACAATATTACACATCAGGAAGAAGCTTTAAAGATGTCTATTCTGTAAGCTTATGGCTTTCCCTGCTTCTCAGGCTGCCTTTGGGCACACAAATCACACAGGACAAGGGAAATGTGGCTGCAGGCCTGCAAGTTTTGCCTTTGCTCTTTCAGGTAAACCCTCACTTGTCTGCATAAGGAGAAAAGGAAGTTCCTTCCCTATCATCAGCCTCAGGTTCTCCTGAGCTCGCTGCACTCCCAGGTTCTTGAGGAGCACAAAGGATTTCCCCCCCTCTAAGGTAACACAGAGGTATTTAAGAAAAGAAGTCCCACAAAGGCAGCCTTTGGACCCATCCTCCCCACAAACAATGATCCCAACACTCCAGGAGGACGAGGAGCAACACCTGGAGGGTGTTCCTTGAAGGAAATCAAAGGCAGAGCCTTACTTGGTACTGCTGTTCCTTCTGTCTGCTGTGAGGGCTCCGGTTCCGATCTGCACCGAGGGTCCACTGGGCAAGGGCTGACTCTGGAAGATCAGCTCCGGGGTGAGATCCACTTCTGTAGGACTCACCATCACTTTGGCTGCAGAAAGTAAAGCTGTTTTCCCCTTGTTGTAATTCTCCAGGACCTATGGGAGGAGACAAGCAGAGGAACAGTCGTGCTTCGCTGGGGAGAGGCTCTGCTGTGCTCAGCTCGGGGCCCTCAGGGCTTGAATCATGGTGTCACAGAAAAGGGTGGCTTGGAAGGGACCTCAAAGCCCAGCCAGTTCCACCCCCTGCCAGGGGGACACCTCCCACTGGATCAGGGGGCTCCAAGCCCCATCCAACCTGGCCTTCAACACCTCCAGGGATGGAGCAGCCACAGCTTCTCTGGGCAACCTGGGCCAGGGCCTCCCCACCCTCACAGGAGAACATTTCTCCACAAGATCTCATCTCAATCTCCCCTCTTTCACCTTCAAATCATCCCCCTCATCCCATCCCTGCACTCCCTGATCCAGAGCCCCTCCCCAGCTTTCCTGGAGCCCCTTTCAGTCCTGGGAGGCTGCTCCAAGGTCTCCCCAGAGCCTTCTCCTCTCCAGCCTCAACAACCCCAGCTCTCTCAGCCTCTCATCCTGTGACTGGCCCAGAGCACAACCTTCTTCCCTCCTCCCTTCCAAAGGTTTTGTGTATTGCAATTGTCAGGTCTCCTGGGCAAGGAATACCTGTCCTTTCAAAGGCCCCTGACCCTTTTTTAAGGCACCCAGTTGCCCCTTGATCCTAATTGTCCACCTCACCTTGTTGAGCCCTTCCATGACCACGTACGGGAGGTGCTCGTGCAGCATCGCCGGCGAGATGATCACTTCATTAAATGCTTTGTTGTCCCCCCAGATGGCAAAGTAAGTGGGGTCCTCTTGCTCACAGCAACTGGAAGAGGAGGTGGGATTCAAACAGGGGGGGAAAAGAGGGAGCAGGGGAGGAAAGGGCAGGATTTTGGCACGGAAAACGAAGGAACAGCAGGTTACAGGGATAAAAACCAACAGAAGGCAAAACACAGGGAGGAGATGTTAAAGTAGAGAAGCTACTGCCAAGGCTCCAGATCAGGAGGCAGCAGTGAGAGGATCATCTTTGTACTCTGACAGCACAGACACAACCACAGCCACAAGAGAGCAGGGAGAAAATCACAGACTCATGGGATGGGTTGGGTTGGAAGGGACCTCAAAGCCATCCAGTCCCACCCCCTGAATGGGCAGGGACACCTCCCACTGGATCAGGGGGCTCCAAGCTCCATCCACCCTGGCCTTCAACACCTCCAGGGATGGGGCAGCCACAGCTTCTCTGGGAAACCTGGGCCAGGGCCTCCCCACCCTCACAGGAGAACATTTCTCCCCAAGATCTCATCTCAATCTCCCCTCTTTCAGCTCCAAACCCTTCCCCTCGTCCCATCCCTGCACTCCCTGACCCAGAGCCCCTCCCCAGCTTTCCTGGAGCCCCTTTCAAGGCTGCTCCAAGGTCTCCCCAGAGCCTTCTCCTCTTCACGCTGAACAACCCCAACTCTCCCAACCTGTCCTCATAGGTCTTCCATCCCTTGGAAGATCTCCAGAGCCTCTCCAACACCTTTCCTGGAGCCCCTTTCAAGGCTGCTCCGAGGTCTCCCCACAGCCTTCTCCAGGCTGAACAACCCCAACTCTCCCAACCTGTCTTCACAGCAAAAGTCCTCCATCCCTTGGAAGATCTCCGGAGCCTCTCCAACACCTCCCAAGCCCTTCAGGAAGACTCCAAAACCAAACCCCACCTTCACAGAGGGATTGCTGCCTCGGGGAGCCTCTTCCGAAAGAGGGTTCCCCGCCGCCCGCGCGCCGCCGCGCCCGCACTCACCAGCACTGCTCGGCAGGGTGGTTGTGCACCACGTGGATGATGCGGCCCGGGGGGTAGAGAGGGGTGCTGGCCGACAGGGCGATGGTCAGGTCACTGGGGTGGGCCCAGAGGCGGTTACTGGTGACAGAGTTCTCTTCTGTCTCCTCGGGGAGCTCCGACTTGGGGATGCACTTGGTCGCACCCACAATGATTCGCCACTGGCCAACGGAAGAGAGCAGAGGGAGAGCATTGAGGGGAGAAAAGCAGGGGCACCTCAGAAGGCACTGCTGGGAGGTTTAAACTGAATATCTACAGCAGGGAAAACAGTGTGGTTTGATTGCTTAAATACCAGAGATAACCCTGCAAGGAGAAGTCATCTCTTCCTTTCCCAACTGGAAGAAGCCTACGGTCGGACTCGATGATCTCAAAGGTCTTTTCCAACCGAGTGTTTCTATGATCCTGTGAATTTTAACCTTAGAAGTGACAACATCTCATCCTTCCTTTTGTTTTTGTTTTTGCAGGAGGTTTCTGTAGAGTTAAGGATCCAACCTGTCCAAAGGGTAACTCAGTATTGTCCAAGGCAGATGGCAGCTCAGTTTGTAACGCACGACAGCAAGCAAAAGGCTACACAACACAACCAGGCAAAACTTCTGCTCAGGCCTTTCTTTACACACCAAAAGATGTCCTAAAACCTCCCCAAAAATCCCTGGAGGTGTTGAAGGCCAGCTTGGATGGGGCTTGGAGCCCCCTGATCCAGTGGGAGGTGTCCCTGCCCATGGCAGGGAGGTTGGAACTGGGTGGGCTTTGAGGTCCTTTCCAACCCAACCCATTCCATGATTCTATGACAGGGAGGTTGGAACTGGGTGGGCTTTGAGGTCCTTTCCAACCCAACCCATTCCATGATTCTATGACAGGGAGGTTGGAACTGGGTGGGCTTTGAGGTCCTTTCCAACCCAACCCATTCCATGATTCTATGACAGGGAGGTTGGAACTGGGTGGGCTTTGAGGTCCTTTCCAACCCAACCCATTCCATGATTCTATGACAGGGAGGTTGGAACTGGATGGGCTTTGAGGTCCTTTCCAACCCAACCCATTCCATGATTCTATGACAGGGAGGTTGGAACTGGGTGGGCTTTGAGGTCCTTTCCAACCCAACCCATTCCATGATTCTATGACAGGGAGGTTGGAACTGGATGGGCTTTGAGGTCCTTTCCAACCCAACCCAACCCATTCCATGGTTCTAAATTCACCCTATTGGCCAAAAAGTGTTTTAAAAAGGTTCCCCGTGGTTGCTGACTCCCCTCCAGGTGTTTGTCAAGGTTTGCCCTTACCTTTGGTTTGTTACTTCTTTGCAGAACATCCAGAAGCTGCCGGCGAAATCCCTCCAGCTGAGAGAGGCCAATCCTGGAAAAGAGGAGGAGGTGTTCACATCACCTGGCAGGGAAGAGGATGGCAGGGCCAGACAGCACCGAGGAGCAAGAAACAGAGGGTGCCAGGAGAATGCAACAACAACAAAGTGCAGGTGACTTCAGAGGGGGGTTGTGGCATCACCCAAGACCAGGAACGAGGGTGAAGAGGCCGTGGGAAGCACCAAACAGGTTTGAAATGTAACAGCAGGACCAGATGGGTGAGCACGGAGACCAGAGGTCAATGAAGAGATGATGCAATCACAGGGGGGGAAGGAACAAGTGTAGGATGACACAGAACAGGTCAATTGGAAAGGTGGCACAGAGCCCACTGAAGGTGGACACACAGGATGGACAGGATTTTGCCCTACAGGTTCCCCCAAGGCATGTTCTACACCACAAAGTGCTTTTCCCTCCACTCAACTCTCAGAGGTGGAAATATCATCGTTATCTGCGAGGGGAGAAGCAAACCCAAAGGCCAGGCTGCTCCCTCCCTACACCCTGGTGAGCAGAACACTTCCCAGGAGGTGAGGAGAGGTGAGGAATGCCAAGACCCAAGAAAGGAGGGAGCTGGTTCAGAGGTGTGAGATGGAATGGAATTCAGGGACGGGCAGCACCAGGTGAGATGGAAACACATCCAGAGATAAAAGAGACCCAAGAGAACACGAGGAACTGGGGTGATGGCATCCAGACATCAGCTCCACCAGTTGAGATGGGGAGGGATGGGCCTACAAACTGGTGAAACACCAGTACAGGTGCCCAGGTAACAGACAAGGAAGATGAGTGAGGAGCACACGAGGACAGGTGAGTGATGGAAGCAGGCACAGATGGGAGCCAAGGGAGCAAAGCAGATACTCAACAAGAAATCCAGACACTTCTCCACTTGCCTGGGCACTAGATCTTTGCCAAGCACGACTGCAGTCACAAACTCCTTTGAATACTCCATGGCATCCTCGCTGGAAGAGAAAGAGGACCAAGAGGAAGAAGTGTTTCACCAGCACCAAACTGCCCTTCGCTCCCAGTTTGCCACTGGTGTCAGAGGTTACCAAACAGGGAGCCAGGGTCACAAAACCCACAACCCAAGCTGCCTGAGGCTTCTGGGACTTAAATGCTGCTGAAGAAGAGCCTGATGTTCACATCCCAGGCCCCAAGGAACGTGACTCTAACGGTGCAGCTCTGGCAAACAGCAGCTCCTCCGTCCTTACCTGAGTATGGCTCTGAATAAACACACGTGCAAGAACTCAAACTCAAGGCCTCACAGTTGGTTTCCTCTGGTTTGGGAATGCCCAGGACAGCAGAAAGGAAGGAGAAAATATTCTGTGCTCCTGCCTACTCTAAAAAGAGAGTGTAGAACCAAGAGGGCCCCCTTCTGAGCATCAAGGTAAGAGGGAGTCAAGGCTCCCGCTCGGGTTCTGCAATCACTTAACTTCCTCGACACCACCTGCTGGATCACCTCAGGGGTCCTGAGGGTGGTCCAGAGATGCTCCTGGGCACACCAAGCAGTGTGGCACTCAGAGGCACCTCCTTGGGCTGAGCCAGCTGAGGTGTCACAGCACAGCGTGGCCCAAGCGATCGAGGGATCTCAGGAGGGGAAGCTCCGAGCAGAAAGCTCCAATGCTCTCCAGAACATTCCGTGGAGGAATTAACCTACAGCTACAGAAGATCAGGGACCACGGGTGCACCAAGACATGCTGATGCTCAGATTAATTAGCAGGATGGTTCACAACCCTTGGCTGCTCCTGGAACGTGACACGCTAACCGCCTCGAGAAGCTCCTGCAAGTCCAGAGCCGGTTTCAGGTGTCCCCGTGGTGTCTGTCACCACCAGAAAGACCTCATCTCACACCACATCAATCAGGTGTGATGGTTCTGTCTGGCAGAACACAACCAGCAGGTCTGTTCCAATTCACCGTGGGAGGAGCTCACCATAACTCCCTTCAGACACCTGAGGAGCCACCCTAGATTATCCCTAGAGACAAGGGACAGGCACCCAAGAAGCACCATCCCTCTGACTTGTTCTAGGAACCTGCTTGAGAGTGACAGAAATCACAGCCCAGCAGGGCCAACAGCTTTGTCAGCTGCAAAAGGAGTCCAGATAAGTAGAACAACTGATGCAGACATCTCTATTTGGTGAAATAGCTCCCTTACTGCCCGTTTGATTCCCAGCAGATGGGGAGGGAACACCCTTGGAATGAAGAGAGAACTGTCCACTCCCCGTCCACTCAGCTGGCATTTGGCACCAACCAGGGAGAAATCAGAGCCAGAGACCACTGAGTCATAAATCAGAATGAAAACTGGCTCCAGGAAAGCTGGGGAGGGGCTGTGGATCAGGGAGTGCAGGGAGAGGACGAGGGGGAAGGGTTTGAAGGTGAAAGAGGGGAGATTGAGATGAGATCTTGGGGAGAAATGTTCTCCTGGGAGGGTGGTGGCCCAGGTTGCCCAGAGAAGCTGTGGCTGCCCCATCCCTGGAGGTGTTGAAGGCCAGGTTGGATGGGGCTTGGAGCCCCCTGATCCAGTGGGAGGTGTCCCTGCCCATTCAGGGGGTGGAACTGGATGGGTTTGAGGTCCCTCCCAACCCAACCCATTCCCTGATGTTTGGGAGCGATGTCACCTGCCATCACAACCTGAACTCCAAACCATAACACCCAGCAAAGGCTGCCAACAACCCTCAGCTCCCATAAACTGCCCCTCCCTTCCTCTGCATGCTTCTTAGGGCAGAGATTTGTCTTCTCCTGCTCCTCAGAGCAGCACAAAGAGGACCTGACTCAGCTCCAAGTCTCCCCCTCCACCACCTCTCTTCTCCCCAGCCCTCCTGCCCCAGCACCTACCTCAGCAGCCCACCTGGGGGAGAATAGGCAAAGCACTTGAGCGTTGGGTACTGCGGACGCAAGAGGAAGGAGAGGATGGCAGCTGTGCCAGCCCCGAGGGAATGCCCAACCACGATCAGCCCATAGTGTTTGGTTCCTCTCCCCTGAAAACAAAAGTCAAAAGAAACTGAGGTCAGAAAGGTTAAGTCCACAATCCCCAAAATCTGCCCCTTTCCCCAGTTGGGTCGTTCCTATACAAGAAGAACATCCCCAACATAAGAAGGAGATGGAGCTGATGGAGCAGGTTCAGAGGAGGCCACGGAGATGATCCAAGGGCTGGAGAACCTCTGCTGTGAGGCCAGGCTGGGAGAGTTGGGGTTGTTCAGCCTGGAGAGGAGAAGGCTCTGGGGAGACCTTAGAGCAGCCTCCCAGGACTGAAAGGGGCTCCAGGAAAGCTGGGGAGGGGCTCTGGATCAGGGAGTGAAGGGATGGGATGAGGGGGAAGGGTTTTGAGCTGAAAGAGGGGAGATTGAGACGAGATCTTGGGGAGAAATGTTCACTCCAGGACCTTGGAAAAAGCCCCTTCCCAGCTTTCCTGGAGCCCCTTTCAGTCCTGGGAGGCTGCTGTAAGCTCCTTCCAGAGCCTTCTCCTCTCCAGGCTGAACAACCCCAACTCTCCCAGCCTGTCCTCACAGTAGAGGTTCTCCAGCCCTTGGATCATCTCCTTGGCCTCCTCTGGACCAGTTCCAACAGTTCCATCTCCTCCTTACATTGAGGATTCCAGACCTGGCCCCAGGGCTCCAGGTGGGGTCTCCCCGGAGCGGAACAGAGGGGGAGAACCCCCTCTCTCTCCCTGCTGGCCACTCTTTGGGTGCAGCCCAGGACAAGGGGGTTCCTGGGCTGGGAGTGCCCGTTCCTGGCTCACATCAAGCTCCTCATCCATCAGCACCCCAAGGCCTCCCCTGGGCTGCTCTCAATCAAATCACAAATCACGAGCTCTGCAGAGTTGGTGGTTTCAAAATAAAAAAAAGCCTTGGGGCAATGAGTAACTGGTTGTCTATTTGGCAATCCCAGAGGGATAGAAACTGAAGGAAGAGGGGAGAAATTAGAGCAGATCCAGGGACATGAGGATATTTTAGGGAGATCTCACCTTCTGTACAGTCTGAAAAGAGAGAGGAAAGCAAATACTCACCAAGTCTCGTCCAAAAGCTTGAGAAAGCACCATTTCTTGCTCCAGTTTCTTCTTGATGTACTCAGCAGACAGCACCATTCCCTGAGGGAAACAGAATGGGATGCACAGGGTTGACCACCAGCCCTGATCCAAGCACCCAGCACAGGGCCCTGAACTCGCCGTCGGCTCCAGAGCCCACACAGCTTGTGCCAAGGTCAAAAGGAACACTGACTCCACTCCACACCAAGGAACTGATTCATTGGGCACAAGTCCTGGCTCACTGACCCCACCACCAACTGCTCTGAATTAACAGCAGTTCTTAAATGAACCCCCCCTGAGCCCCCATTCCCGGGCTCAAGGTGTGAAGTCCAGGGAATAAAAGCCACCACCACCACCCAACCCAGCTGTGAACCACCAGCTTGGGTGGGTGGGTGCTCAGTGACACGGGGACCTGCAGCAGAATGGAGGAACCAGCTCTGATTTCCTGCACTGCTAAGGGGATTGAGCTGTCAAAGGACGTGAGTCACAAATTCTTACAGGATTCTCTTCACCTGAGCTGAGCTGGATGATGGGAAACAAGTTCTAAACTCTGCTCCTCTCTGCTGGTGGCTGCAGCTGGAGAGAGCTTCCCCCTCTCTGTAAGAGAATCATGGACTGCTTTGGGTTGGAAAGGAATGGGTACAGACCCAAGTGATGTTCTCATTGACAGCAGATGCCAGGCTTTAGAAGGGGTTGGGTTGGAAGGGACCTCAAAGCCCATCCAGTTCCAACCCCTCTGTGATAGATTCATGGAATGGTTTGGGTTGGAAGGGACCTCAAAGCCCAGCCAGTTCCACCCCCTGCCACGGGCAGGGACACCTCCCACTGGATCAGGGGGCTCCAAGCCCCATCCAACCTGGCCTTCAACACCTCCAGGGATGGGGCAGCCACAGCTTCTCTGGGCAACCTGGGCCAGGGCCTCCCCATACTTATTGCAAGGAATTTCTTCCCAATGTCCAATCTAAATCTTCCCCCTCCCAATTTAAAGCCGTTCCCCCGCATCCCATCACTCCAGGCCCTTGGAAAAAGTCCCTCCCCAGCTTTCTTGGAGGTGCCCTTCAGGAACTGGAAGGCCACTATGAGGTACCCCTGGAGATTCCTCCTCTCCAGGCTGAACAACCCCAACTCTCCCAGCCTGTCCTCACAGCAGAGGTTCTCCAGCTCTTGGATCATCTCCGTGGCCTCCTCTGGACTCTCTCCAACAGCTCCAGGTCCTTCCTGTGCTCAGGACTCCAGAGCTGGCCCCAGGGCTCCAGGTGGGGTCTCCCCAGAGCAGAGCAGAGGGGCAGAACCCCCTCCCTCCCCTCTGCTCCCACTCTTTGGGTGCAGCCCAGGGCACCTTTAGCATTCTGGGCTGGGAGTGCTTGTTGCTGGCTCGAGCTCCTCATCAATCAGCACTCCA
Organism: Tapera naevia; assembly: GCA_033556795.1. Classification (NCBI taxonomy): domain Eukaryota; kingdom Metazoa; phylum Chordata; class Aves; order Cuculiformes; family Neomorphidae; genus Tapera; species Tapera naevia. Next base: position 187,265 of record JAUMJJ010000089.1, on the reverse strand, counting down.
AGTCCTTCTCCACAGGGCTGTGGAGTTGTAATCATTACAAACGCAGTTGATCTCCATCTAGAATTTGGTCTGTGGCTTAAATTCTTGGTTATGCCTTTAGTACAGCTTAATTTGGTGGTCAGCAAGCCTGAAAACCAATGATGTGGCTCAGGATGAACACGGGTAAACAGAAATCAGCTGCTTCTAATCACAGCCCTCAAAGAATTCACATGGCCTGGGCTGGCCAAAGTCCAGGGAAGATGCTCTCCTTTGCTGTTTTCCATCACACCCCTACCTGAAACCAGTTTAAGTACAAAGGGAACGTTACGGAGCGCTGCTTGATCTCAGAGACATAAAAGACCTCGTGGTCCTCAAATAAAAGCAAAGAAAGGTGGAAATTTCAAAGTCCTCAACATCAAACACCATCAGGAGCAGGCTGACTGCTGGAAAGAAAGAGCAGAAGGCAGGGGGTTCTGCTGAGCCTGTAAATAGGACACTGGTAACACCACCACCAGGATCAGAGAGCGGATGCGGTGAGGCTCACGGTGGGGTTCAGAAGAGCCTCCCCTCTCCACCCTGACGAGAGGAAGCAGCAGGCTATGAATTCCTAAGGTGGATTTGGGGTTCTGTCTTTGCAAAGCATGACCTAAATCCACAGCCTTGTCATGAATGGGCCCTTAGCCAACCTCAGGGCTGTGTTTGATAATTACAGTGCATTCTAAAATAGACTCTGATTTGAATGGCACAGGATGAGACCTCTGCACTCAGACTGTCCAGTAGAGAATCCTGGAAAGGGTTGGGTTGGAAGGGACCTCAAAGCCCATCCAGTTCCACCCCCCTGCCATGGGCAGGGACACCTCCCACTGGATCAGGGGGCTCCAAGCCCCATCCAGCCTGGCCTGGAACACCTCCAGGGATGGGGCAGCCACAGCTTCTCTGGGCAACCTGGGCCAGGGCCTCCCCACCCTCACTGTGAAGAATTTCTTCCTGATGTCCAATCTAAATCTTCCCCCTTCCAGTTTAAAGCTGTTCCCCCTCATCCTGTCACTCCAGGCCCTTGGAAAAAGTCCCTCCCCAGCTTTCCTGTCCCTTCATATACTACAAGGCTGCTATGAGGTCCACCAGGAGCCTTCTCCTCTCCAGGCTGAACAACCCCAACTCTCCCAGCCTGTCCTCACAGCAGAGGTTCTCCAGCCCTTGGATCATCTCCGTGGCCTCCTCTTGACCCATCCCAACATCTCCAGGTCCTTCCTGTGCTCAGGACTCCAGACCTGGCCCCAGGGCTCCAGGTGGGGTCTCCCCAGAGCGGAGCAGAGGGGCAGAACCCCCTCCCTCCCCCTCTGCTCCCACTCTTCGGGTGCAGCCCAGGGGTTTCTGAGCTGGGAGCACCTCACGTCTGGTTTCTCCTCAATCAGCACCCCCAAGATATAATTTAGTGGTGGCACTCAGAGCGACACAAGCAATCCAAACCTTTCAGCTGTGGCACCAATGAGGGGGCTCACGTCAACACCAAGAGGTTTCATTTGTGGGATGTCTGATCGACGCCGCGTGGGAGAGAAGAAGCCACCACCAGGCTACGGGGTGCGTGGGACAGAATCAGCAAGAAGAGAAACCAAACACTTTCCAGAGAGCTCCTGAAAAGCCCAGTGCTTTTCTCCAAATTAAACGTGTCAGCAAGACACTTCATTAATTTTTGCATTAAAGTTGACTTTTGGACATTAAAAATGAATTAGTAGAGACATTTTAGAGTTCTATTACCCCCATTAAGCTCCCTCAGGAATCAAGAGTACATTATTGGCTGAAGATTAATCTTGATAATGATTTAAGATAAAGCTGCATTTCTGTACTAGCGACAATCCGGAGGAAATAACACAAAGGCCACATGAAAACTCAATTGAGAACAAAGGGAATAATCTGATCGTGTCTCAAATAAGTCACCAGCCTATGAATATTTTCACACCAAGATCAAAAGCAAAGGCAGCTTCTGCACGGATCAGCCGCAGCTTTTCTGCACATTCAAAGTGGAGCAGATTTCCCTTCGCTTGCCCTCAGCCTCCTTTCACCTCCCTCTCTGAGCCACTGAGCCCCCGGGTTGTGCAAAGGCTTTTGGAGATAAAGGATTGGGTACAGACCCAAGTGATGTTCTCATTGACAGCAGATGCCAGGCTTTAGAGGAGGTTGGGTTGGAAGGGACCTCCAAGCCCAGCCAGTTCCACCCCCTGAATGGGCAGGGACACCTCCCACTGGATCAGGGGGCTCCAAGCCCCATCCAACCTGGTCTTGAACACCTCCAGGGATGGGGCAACCACAGCTTCTCTGGGCAACCTGGGCCAGGACCTCCCCACCTCATCTCAATCTCCCCTCTTCCAGCTTCAAACCCTTCCCCCTCATCCCATCCCTGCACTCCTTGACCCAAAGCCCCTCCCCAGCTTTCCTGGAGCCCCTTTAAAGGCTGCTCTAAGATCTCCCCAGAGCCTTCTCCTCTCCAGGCTGAACAACCCCAACTCTCCCAGCCTGTCCTCACAGCAGAGGTTCTCCAGCCCTTGGATCATCTCCGTGGCCTCCTCTGGACTCTTTCCAACAGCTCCAGGTCCCTCCTCTGCTGAAAACTCCAAAGCTCAATGCAGGGCTCCAGGTGGGGTGTCTCCAGAGCATAGCAGAGGGGCAGAATCCCCTTCAATTACCCCTTTCTTTGGGAACTGCTTTCTTTATCAGAGCCCCACCTGGCTCAGCAGCCCCGTACGCAGTCAGCTGCCAGCTGCCAGTGCTCTACTGCCTCAAGCCAAGCATCAAAGCACAGAGCAGAGGTTGGGCATCCAGGCAGGACATCATGAAGGAAGCAGGAGCTCTCAGCTCGTGCCTCCCAAGGAGTTCCCAGCTCCACGGCCCACTCTGAAGGGACCCTGCCCAAATGATCAGCAACACCTTCTCTCCCTGGGCAGCCGCTCCGTTCCTTCCAACACAAGACACAACCTCCAGTTTGTGCTTCCCCTTTCCCAGTCTGGAACCGTGTCCTGAGAAGCTGCCACATCCCTGATAACCTTAAAACCCAGGATAAGTGCCATTACTTTGCTGGGTGGGGGCACAGGTGAGCTCTGCAGTGAGTCCATTGAGTCAGCCCCTTCCCCACCAGCGCCACGGACACACAGCACCTCTCCAACCACACTGATCCCAGTCCTGCCACGGTCCTGGTGGAGGTTCAAGGCCTCTCCCTTTGCAACAGGATTTCAAACACATTCCTAGGGTCTCACTGCAAATTCTGGACAAGCCATTGGAAAAAAAAAAGCAATTTGAATGAGTCCAATAACTTCGTTCTGCTGCTCTGAAGACGACTTTATGGTTTGTGTTTTACTAATCATAGAGTGCCCTGAGTTGGGAGGGACCCACAAGGCCCACCCTGGCCCTGTTGGACACCCCCAACGTTCACCCCGTGGGGCTGAGGGCCTTGGCCAAACCCTGCTGGAATATTCTGCTTCCCTGGGGAGCTGTTCCAGGGCTCCAGCACCCTCTGCTCTGGGGGAAGAACCTTCTCCTGGTGGCCAAGCCAACCCTCCCCTGGCCCATCTTCCTGCCCTTCCCTGGGCTCCTGGCGTTGGGCACCAGAGAGAAGAGCTCAGCGCCTGCTCCTCCTCCTCCCCTGCTGAGGAAGCAGTGAAGGGCCAGGAGGTCCCCCCTCAGTCTCCTCTTCTCCAGCTGAACAGCCCCAGTGCCTTCAGCCTCTCCTCAGAGGATTTCCCCTCCAGACCCTTCCCCAGCTTTGGGGCCTCCTCTGGCCACTCCCCAGTGCTTTGATGTCCTTTGGATCCCAAAGTGCCCCAAACTGAATGGCATTGGGTGTTTGCACCACAGAGTGATTTTAACTCTTACAACTAAGGGTTTTATCTGAACACCTCAAAGTCATTTGAGTCCAATTAAGGAACCTCCTTCCTAAAAGCACCTTGAGCCATTAACACCACTTTCTTTTGGCCTGTAATTAAAAAGCATTAGACAAAACGAGTGGGGTTTGTTTGGTTTGGTTTCTTTTACAGACCTTGTGTCCCAGCCACGTCCCGTGGTGACCCTCGACCGGAAGGCGCTCTGCGTCCCCAGTCAGGTCAGTCAAGGCATCCTGGAAGAGAAGCAGTGCTGCAGGTAAATCAAACACCACCTGCAGGTCAGGGAGCTCTCTCCTGAAAGGGTGGCCAAGGGAATGTGAGGTCACTGCACAGTGCACTTACCTTTGGAGACAGAGTTCCTCGGATACTAATGACCACCTTCTTCTTGTCGTGGTCCACGGCCACGTAGAAAGGGGTTTCATAAACCTGGAAAAGATCCACTGCTGTCACAACCAGGTGAGACATTCCTCTTTCATCACCCTCCTGCTGAGGGCTAAGGGGGTGGAGCAGCCTGACAGGTTATGCCTTAGGGGTCAGGGCTCCTCAGAGTCATCTGAGTTTTGGCTCTAGCAAGTATTTCTGTCCAAGTGGCAGCATTTGATGGAGAAATGGGATGGGGAGCTCCGGGGTCAGGAAAAGACTTAAGGTTCTTCCTTTGTACCACTACAGCTGGAAGCACGAGAACCCCAACAGGAAGAGGGGTGTGGATTCTCCTTACTGCATCGTGGCAAGAGGTGTAAACGATGTCCACTGAGGTCATGTTCTCATCCAAGAAGTGGCGCCGGATGGCGATGGCGTTGCAGCCGCAGCAATTGTCCTCCTCGATGGTGACGCCGGGCGCGTAGCGGGGACGCGACGGGCAGAGACAGCAACACCTGCAGGAGGAAAACCAGCCCTGAGGCAACGAGGAACACAAGAGATTGGCTGGAGAGAAAGGCAGATCCTCCCCACGCCACGCCGGCCTCATCTCCACAGCGCTGATTGCGGAGCTCTTGCACAAAGGAGAACAGAAGTCACGTTTCAGCACCGAAAAGGGACACCTGGAGCGGGTGTAGTTTTCATTCCCAGCACCAGAGAGAGCTACGGTGCAACCAGTGGCCGAGGAATCAAGGCACGGTGGGGCTGGGATCTCTCCTCAAAGGACACCTGCAGAACGGTCAAGAATTCAGGCCCAGCCAGCATGGGTTTAGGAGGGGTAGGTCCTGCCTGACCAACCTGATCTCCTTTTATGACCATGTGACTCGCCTGGTGGATGAGAGGAAGGCTGTGGATGTGGGATACCTGGACTTCAGTAAGGCCTTTGACACTGTCCCCCACAGCAGACTCCTAGGGAAGCTGGCAGCCCGTGGACTAGATGGGAGCACCCTGTGCTGGGTTAGGAATTGGCTGGATGGCTGAGCCCAGACAGTGGTGGTCAGTGGGGTCTCATCCAGTTGGTCACCAGTGGTGTCCCCAGGGATCGGTGTTGGGTCCCGTCCTGTTTAATATCTTTATTGACGATTTGGATGAGGGGATTGAGTCCATCATCAGCAAGTTTGCAGATGATACCAAGCTGGGAGGAAGAGTTGATCTGTTAGAGGGTAGGATGGCCCTACAGAGGGACCTGGACAGACTGGAGAGCTGGGCCGATTCTAATGGGATGATGTTTAATGAGTCCAAATGTCGGGTACTTCATTTTGGACACAACAATCCCATGCAGAGCTACAGACTGGGGACAGAGTGGCTGCAGAGGAGTCAGGCAGAAAAGGACCTGGGAGTGCTGGTGGCCAGGAAGCTCCCCATGAGCCAGCAGTGTGCCCAGGTGGCCAAGAAGGCCAATGGCATCCTGGCCTGCATCAGGAATGGTGTGGCCAGCAGGACCAGAGGAGTTATCATCCCCCTGTACTGGGCACTGGTCAGGCCTCATCTTGAATATTGTGTCCAGTTCTGGGCCCCCCAGTTTGGGAAAGATGTCAGGATACTGGAGAGTGTCCAGAGGAGGGCAACGAAGATGGGGAAGGGGCTGGAGCACAAGCCCTGTGAGGAGAGACTGAGGGAGTTGGGGCTGTTTAGTCTGGAGAAGAGGAGGCTCAGGGGAGACCTCATTGCTCTCTACAACTCCCTAAAAGGAGGTTGTAGTCGGGCAGGGGTTGGTCTCTTCTCTCAGGTGACCAGTGGTAGAACCAGAGGGCATGGACTCAAGCTTCGTCAGGGAAAGTTTAGACTTGATGTGAGGAAAAAATTCTTCCCTGAAAGGGTGATTGGTCATTGGAATGAGCACCCAGGGAGGGGGTGGAGTCACCGACCCTGGAGGTGTTTAAGGGGAGACTGGATGAGGCACTGAGTGCCATGGGTTAGATGATGGTTGGTGTTAGTGTTAGGTTATAGGTTGGACTTGATGATCTCAGAGGTCCTTTCCAACCTTGTGATACTGTGATACTGACACAACTGACAGAGCAGTCCTACATCACCCAACACAAAGCAGCGTTGCCTGAGCTCTACATCTGTTTATAACGAAGAAAACAGGTCTAGAATCCTTCCAGAACAAAAATAGAGGCACAGATTTATCTTTTTTTTTTTCCCTTCTGAGACATTTCACAAATAGAAGTGCTCAAAAAGGAGGATATTCCCCCTAATCAGTTCATTTAACATCAAATAAATGCCTGTGAAGGTTCAAAAAGCTCAAGCCCAAAGGGAATCTGATGACAGCGTTACGGGAGCTGAAAGCAAACCTTTCAAACAACGCAGCCCTGAACTAAACTGCAGCTCTGCTGCCACGAGGGCAGTGGCAGAAGAACATTTAGAGAGGACACAGCACTAATTCTGGCCAAGTCTTGCCAATGCTTTAATAGAGACCCAGATGTCAGCTCCCTGCATCTCTGGGCTTGGGGATAAATCAGATTTCTGAGCTCCGTGGCAGCAATTTTGAGCCAGTGTGAAAGCAGTCTTGTGCCAGATGAGTTCTCAAACTGCACAGGACTGACCTGATCCATAGTGCACCAGAGGCAACAGAGCACGGACAGACTGGTTTATTTATCAAGGTAAGCAGGGAATCACAGAATCACCTGCACTGGAAGGGACCCCCAAGGCCCATGGAGACTCCTCCTGCACAGGACAAGCCCAACGTTCACCCCGTGGGGCTGAGGGCCTTGGCCAAACCCTGCTGGAATATTGTCAGGCTGTGCCTGCTTCCCTGGGGAGCTGTTCCAGGGCTCCAGCACCCTCTGCTCTGGGGGAAGAACCTTCTCCTGGTGGCCAAGCCAACCCTCCCCTGGCCCATCTTCCTGCCCTTCCCTGGGCTCCTGGCGTTGGGCACCAGAGAGAAGAGCTCAGCGCCTGCTCCTCCTACTCCCCTGCTGAGGAAGCAGTGAAGGGACCCATAAACAACCACGAGGAAGATACTGAGGAGACACTGGAGTCCAAAGGCAGAGTGAGAGGGGAAGAACAAGCACAACAAGAGAAAAAAAAAAAAGCAGAAGAGGAAAGGAGGAGGGAAAAAGAAAGCGGTGACGGAGAGAGCAAAGCGCTGAAAGAAAGGGTAATTCTGGGAAAACCAGGAGGGAAAAGGGGAGAAGGGAAGGCAGGAGGGGAACTCACGAGCAGGATCTGGCCAGGCGACAGAGTCCACAGGTGGGCTTCCTCATCAGGTAGATGGGCCAGCCGTAGGCAGCCAGGGCAAACAGCATGTAGTAGCAGACCTCCTTGTACCGCTGCATCTCTTGCTGGAAGAGACAACACGCTGAAGGCTTCATTTCTGGTTTAGGCAGAGAGGAATTCCTGCTCTTTCCCTCTCCCCATCGCAGCCTGACACCTGCAGCCTTCTTTCTGAGCACCACTCTCCTCAGCACCTCCAGAACAGCACCTTCAGCACCTCCAGGTGGTGCAGGAGAGAGAGGTGGTTATGCTGGGCAGAACCCTTCCCCTGCCAAGGTGAGGCTGGTATGGCCATGTTTTCCCTCGAGCAGAGGGGCCTCACTGGCAGTTTAAGAAGACCAGAATTTAGTTGTAGAGAACTGGTTCTGGGTGTCAAACACCCTGCTGCACAGGAAGGTCATCCTGAGTGAGTTTTGCCCCAGTCTGCCCTTGCTGAGAAGAAAATAAAGTAGTTTAAGGCCCAAGAAGATGAGAGCTCTCTAAATTTACTGCGTTCCATGGTCACAGGCCATGAGGAAGGTGCCCAGAGAGGACCACAAAGCCAGTGTGGGGTCACATGGCTCGGTGCTGTCTTCTAGAAGCTCTGCTGATCTCTCCCCACACGCCAGTTTGGGAGGAGAAAGAAGCTGAAGGCAAGCAGGATGTCAGTATTAAACACAGCTCCAGAAGGTTCATCACAAACCCCTTCGTCAGAGACGCTGCGACTGGGTCGGTCTCACCTCTCCTGCAGCAGCATCACCTCATCAAGAGGAGTTTGCAAAAGCAGGGAGAAAAGCCAAGCTTAACTCACCCAGAACAGACTGGGCTGTTTCCATCCTGAGAACAACCAGCCCCAGGAAGGAAAGTACCATCTGACTGCAGGCAGCTCCCTGCCCTTAGCAAGCTCTCCCTGCCTGCTGGGCTCCATGAGCTTCTGCTGGTGGCCCCTTCCATATGGAGCTCCTCACACACTGCTGGATACCTCTGGCTTTGGAGAAACCTCACGTTGCCTTCCCCCAGCTGAGTGGAAGCACTGCTACTTCCCCCCCAGCAGAGGGTGGAGAAGGCTTTACAAATGATCTGAAGGAAATCCTCCAGACAGGATGCTGTTGGAATCATGGAATGCTTTGCCTTGGAAGGGACCTCCAAGCCCATCCAGTTCCCATGGGCAGGGACAGCTCCCACTGGATCAGGGGCTCCAAACCCCATCCAACCTGGCCTTGAACACCTCCAGGGATGGGGCAGGGGCACCTCCCACTGGATCAGGGGCTCCAAACCCCATCCAACCTGGCCTTGAACACCTCCAGGGATGGGGCAGGGACACCTCCCACTGGATCAGAGGCTCCAAACCCCATCCAATCTGGCCTTGAACACCTCCAGGGATGGGGCAGCCACAGCTTCTCTGGGCAACCTGAGCCAGGACCTATGCACCCTCACAATAACAAATTTCCTCCTAAGATCTCATCTCAGTTCCAACCCCCTGCTGCAGGAAGGAACCCTTTCAACGGGTCAGGGTCCTCCAAGCCCCATCCAACCTGGCTTTGAACACCTCCAGGGATGGGGCAGCCACCACTTCTCTGGGCAACCTGAGCCACCACCCTCCCAGGAGAACATTTCTCCCTAGGATCTCATCTCAATCTCCCCTCTTTCAGCTCCAAACCCTTCCCCTCATCCTGTCCCTGCACTCCCTGACCAAAAGCCCTTCTCCAGCGTTCCTGGAGCCCCTTCCAGCACTGGGAGGCTGCTCTAAGCTCTCCTCAGAGCCTTCTCACGTTGTGTCATGTTATTATAATCCACTGCACTAATCTTGAAGGGTTTTTCAGTTCTTCCAGAAAGGGGATGAAGATAAAGCACTGAGAAATAACCCAAGCAGGCCACCCGTGGCAGCAGGGTGAGGGTGCAAGGTCACAGCTTAGTCACTCACCGCGTTTTTCAGATCCAGGTACTTGGTGTTCCTGGTCACCGGCATCCCGGACAGGAAGGCCAAAATGTCATTGTTGGCCTGCAAAGTCACAAACAGAAAAAGTCTTCTTTGTGACACCGAGACAAAACCTACCCTGGTGAAACAGAAAATGCCACGTAACCAGGGACAAGATGTTCTCAAGTCTCCCACCCACTCTCTTCGAGCCCAATTTCGCTGTTCGGATTCGCGCCCGATCTGATCGTTGCTGTCCGAACCCAACTTCTGGGGGATAAAAACCACCAAGAAATTTCCTACTGGGTTGACAAATCACAAATCTCAGAGCCAATCACGGCGTGGGAATTTAGGAATTTTTCCCTAAAGTTCCTCCTGCAGCTTTAACCAAGGTGCTGGAGTCTTCTCCACATCGTTGTAAGGGAAGAAGAATCTTCCCATTCACTGCCAAGCACCAACCCATCTCCTTTCCAATGCAGTTGTCCATTTCATAGCATCATGGAATGGGTTGGGTTGGAAGGGACCTCAAAGCCATCCAGTTCCACCCCCAGGGGCACCTCCCACTGGATCAGGGGGCTCCAAGCACCATCCAACCTGACCTTGAACACCTCCAGGGATGGGGCAGCCACAGCTTCTCTGGGCAACCTGGGCCAGGGCCTCCCCACCCTCACTGTGAAGAATTTTCCCTCTAATCACAGAGTCATGGAACGGTTTGGGTTGGAAAGGACCTTCAAGACCCTCTCAGTGTAGAATTTCTTCTCTCTATCTAATCATAGAATCAGGGAATGGTCTGGGTTTGAAGGGACCCCAAAGCCCATCCAGTTCCAACCTGGCCTTGAACACCTCCAGGGAGATCTGGACTCGCCCTTGGCAGCAGAGGGGCTGCACCCACCTCGTCGAGCACGGCGCTGCGCTTCGCCCGCTGCCGCTGGCGCAGGAGGACGAGGCCCGCGATGATGTCAGAGGGGACGATGTCCAGGTCTCGGAAGAACTCAGCAAACAGGTAAGCGATTTCAGAGTAGGCATCCTGCAAAACATAAACCCAGGGGGAGAAGAGTCTGGGACGTGGGGAGCCTCAAAAGGGGACACAACGAGAGCCAACGCGGCGGCAACGGCCTCATTGCCGTAGCTCTCTCCGAAACAGCCACGAGGGTTCTTCAGGGAACACCATCTCTGGTCCAATCATGTTGATAACTCCTATTTATTTCTCATAGTCACACCCAGAGGCCTCAGCTGGGACTGAACTTGGCCTGGGTTGGGTGATGATGTGTGGGCAAGCAGAGCACCCAAACACCAGAAGAGCCAAGGCAGGCACAAAGGGAGAGAAGGGCAATGTTTTCATCTCTAGGTTGTAAATAAGACAGAAGCAGCAAGATGGGAACCAAGCAAATCCCGACTTGGTATCATTCTTGGAGTCACCTTTTCTCCTCAAAAGCAATTTCATTTGGACAAAGGCTATTTAAGGAAAAAAAAAAGGGCTGATTTTGCCCTGTTGAACAGCCTCTTCAATCCCAAAAATTCCGTCCTGGGATTGTTTTGCCCATCCTTAACCCAGATCACAGAGGAGGCAACAGCTCTTGAGTCCTGTAACTCAACAGCCTTGGTAGCTGCTCTTTGCTAGGTGATATCAAGGAGTTGATTACAACAGCAGCTCTTGGTCCTGCAGGGGCTGACCAAGTTACCAGGCTTTCCCAGGTTTATCTTGGACTAAACCCAAGCAAATGGGCCTGAAAAGAAGGAAACCCTGGGAAAAGATCTGAGTCATTAAATGCAGAGCTCTAGAAGAAAAGATAACCAAGGCCCACAAGGAAGACATCACAGGAGGGACAGAAGTGGAAGTGACCTGAGAAGGCCAAGCCAAGGCTCTGAGGCAAAATGATAAAGATATTTTGAGGAGAAATGTTATTTTCCCTTTTCCTCTGTCCAAAGAACTGCCCCAAAGTGTTAAATGAGAATGGTTTGGGAGGTGTGAGATGGGCTGGAGCACGAGACACCGCTGATTTGGGCACTGCTCATTCCAGCAACCTTAAAGCCAAGGATGACAATCACCAATTGTGGGACTGCAGTGCACCCAAGGACAGCTATTTTGACTCCTGCCATTGCTAAACTTCTCCTCCCAAGGTCTGTCACAGCTTTACCCTGAACTTTACCCTTGATTTCACAGCATCCGTCACTCGGCACCTAAAACCAGGCCATGCACTTCAAATAAGGCTGGTGTCCAGGACACCCCTCCTCTTGGAGAGGCAAGAGTGAATCCCTCCTCCCTCCCTGGCACTCTGGCAGGACATGACCTTCATTCTTTTATCTCTGACAAACTCCTGGAGCACAGGATTGCTTTTTATCACTTTTCACTTGCCTACAAACCCAAGTTATGTCAGCATTAAGAATGGGGCTTCAGGTGCCATCTGGGCAGGTTTCCACACCAGCTGTGCCTCTGAAGAGGCAAATGGACCAGCATCAACCTCTCCAATAGTACAACTGCAGCATCCTCGAGGAGCTGGCCCCAGAAATCTCAGCACAGCTGCCACAGGCACACAAGGAACACAAAGAGCCTCGAAGGGAAACACGAGGAGCACCCATTAAACTGTGGCGATGCCAACACCTCTAAATACTCCAATCACAGCATCATGGGATGGCTTGGGTTGGAAGGGACCTCAAAGCCCAGCCAGTTCCACCCCCATGGGCAGGGACACCTCCCACTGGATCAGGGGGCTCCAAGCCACATCCAACCTGGCCTTCAACACCTCCAGGGATGGGGCAGCCACAGCTTCTCTGGGCAACCTGGGCCAGGGCCTCCCCACCCTCACAGGAGAACATTTCTCCACAAGATCTCATCTCAATCTCCCCTCTTTCAGCTCAAAACCCTTCCCCTCATCCCATCCCTGCACTCCCTAATCAAGAGCCCCTCCCCAGCTTTCCTGGAGCCCCTTTCAGTCCTGGGAGGCTGCTCTAAGGTCTCCCCAGAGCCCTCTCCAGGCTGAACAACCCCTGCTCTCTCAGCCTCTCCTCACACCAGAGGTTCTCCAGACCTTGAATCATCTCCATGGCCACAGTGGAAGCTCCAAGTGGATGTTGTGTTCCAAAGGAAGACTTTCTGCTGCAGCACCTGATGTTATCCCAGTGTTCTGTCACAAACCCTGCAGACTGTGGAGCTGGTGGAGACTTCACACTTCAGTCTTCACTCCAGACCCATCAGATTCTGGCCCTGATGCTGTGGCCGCTCTGCAGAACTATTTCCCATCCCAGAGGAGGATGATCCTTGAAGGAATAATGCTTTCCATAAAGCTTGGGAGAGACAGCAATGGACTCATTCCTGACCCATCACATCCTCATTCATTCCTCACACTGTCACACCAGGACACAAAAAGCCAGAGCTTGTTTCTGCAAAGAAGAGAGCCTGAAAAACTGATCAAGTGGAATGTAAAATGGCAACTCCATGGCAGAAGATTGAACGAAGATTCTGGGATCTCCTTTTCCCTGAACCAAATAAAAACAACCAACCAAAGCCAAGCAGTCACTACAGAATGCAAAGTTTGTTTAAAAAGCTCAATATGAAGTGAAATATTTTGAATTCCTGAATAAAACAGAGTTGATCAGAAACCAGGGCATTCGGATGCCATCAGGGCTCTGCAGCCAGGATGCTGTGCCCTCAGGAAAAGCATCTCCAGGACAACCTGGTGGTGCTGCCAGGGCAAGGGACGCTGCTGCATCCACCAGTGCCTCTGGGAGCACTGGGAAGCAGAGGAGCTGAGAACACCCCCCCCAGGGAAACGCTGCTCTTTGAGCTGCCCTGGCACAAAGCTGCTTTTGTGTCAGTTTTCCAGATGGATTTCCCTCAGCAGCTCCAGCAGAGGATGAGGCTGAGCTGGCACTCCTGGCTGATGGCTTCTCAGGGGGCAGGGCTGGGACATTCCCTGGGAACACGGTGGCATTTCATCCAGTGCTGGAGGAGCCGTGGGGAGGATCCTCCTGCCAGGACACGGCGCTGGATTTCTGTGGAACAGCAAAGGGCTTTGTCCTGTAGTGACTCCTGCAACCACCTCCAGCACCGAGACGTGGAAGAGGGGAGACTGAGATGAGACCCTGGGGAGAAATGCTCTCCTGGGAGGGTGCTCAGGTTGCCCAGAGCAGTGGTGGGGGGCTTGGAGCCCCTTGATCCAGTGGGAGGTGTCCCTGGGGGTGGAACTGGATGGGCTTTGAGGTCCCTTCCATCTTAACCCATTCCATAGTTCTATCAAATCCCCTTTCTTTCGGTCTTGGCCAAGCAGTAAAGATGAAGATGTGGTTGCAGGGCTTTGAGCAGTTGTTCTTCTGAGGTGTTTGGTTTGCCAGGACAATCCCTGCAGTGGAAACTGCACCCTCTGGGGAAGGACAGAGCACTTTCCAATGAACCCTTTCCATCTAATCCATGCTGGTTCCCATCTGTGATCAACAACTGTTCCGGTAGCTTTCACCTGACTCTCCATTCCTCTTCTGCCCCTCTTCATCTTATTACACCACTCTTCATCTTATTAAACCTTTCCTTTGGAGCTTAAAATCCCAGCCTCATTTCTCTTCCTCTTCAAGTCCCCCTCCAACAGGCTCCTCTTTTCCTGCCGCATCCTTTAGGAGACCAACCACTATATTTAGGGAGGACACCACTGCTGTGGTCGAGCCCTTGGTGCTTCCACTGTCATTTTCTACTGAAGTTAAAGGTTTTTCTGATATTTTCACCTCTGTTGCACATTGAAGTCTTTGTTGAAGTGTCCTTGATAAGCACCAGCTCTTCTCCTCCAAGGCTGGAACTAATTCATTGCCCAGCACACGCAAGCAATTTAAATTCCTCCCTTACACACATCACCTCATCTTTCTTCATGACTTTCTTCTGCCTTTTTCTCCCTCCTTCTGCTCTGTCCTTCCAGAGAGCCCAAAAGCTCAGAATTCTCACCAACTTAAAGCCATCAGTGCAATTTTCCACCTCTCCAGCAAGGTCCTAAGGAATCCAGTCAAACATCCCAAACCTGCTCCCACTAAGAAAGCGCTGATGACTTTTGGGGGAGCAACATCAAAGCTCTCACTCTTCCCCACCAGGGGGATGACAGCAAGGGAAAATCCCAGCTGCAGAATAGAACTTCAAAGCCACAATCTGCAACTGCATCTCTGGATTAAGATTTTTTGATTGTTAGTAACCCAGGAATACCCTTTTCCAGCCTCTGACAGGTTGGTGTTTTCCCATTTGGAAGGAGATCTCTCTCCCTGAGTGCCTGAGACTGAGAAACTGCCAAAGCAAACCCAGCTGAGAGAGGGAAACTGAAGCTGCCACGAGCTGGTGTCAAATGTTGAACCCAAGCACAGTGAAAATATGTATTTCTTCCACTTAAAATGATTCTCCCAGTTCACTGCCACAGAACAGCGTCAGGAGCAGAGTTTAACACTGACAACACTGCTCTGCGGTGCTAATTTTACTCACAGAGAGTCCCCTGATGTTCAAAACCAGTGAGTTTAAGGGTGGATGTTTTGAGAAGACAACTGGCCTGCTCAGAGATGATCCATGTACATGGAGAGGGAAACACCAGCTCCTGCTTCTGTGTGGAAACCCCAGGCAACCCCCTGTGGAAACGTAAGAGCTCCCCCAGGCTCCTTGGGTTGAAAGGAAGGAAAAGGAAGCAGGATGCAGCTAAATCTCAAGCCTGGTCATTCCAAGAGTAGCTCAGCTTGCTGCTTCTTGGAAGGCATTCCCAGTCCTTCCATGTGCTGCTGTGTCTTCCCCCACTCCTTGTGCCTCCAGATCATAGAATGGCTGGGTTGGAAAAGACCTTTGAGATCATTGAGTCCAACCCTACCTGTCCACAGCTAAACCAGATCCCTGAGGACCTCATCCACCTATTAAACACCTCCAGGGATGGGGACTCAATCACAACCCTGGGTGCCTCTTCCTGAGAGCCCCTTCTGTAAAGAAATGCTTCCTGATGTCCAATCAAACCCTCTTCTGGTGCAACCCGAGGCCGTTTCCTCTCATCCCATCCCTTGGGAGCAGAGCCCAGCACCCACCTCCCCGCAGCCTCCTTCCAGGCAGTTGTGGACAGGGATGAGGGCTCCCTCGAGAAGGATTCTCCAAGTGGAGAGTCCTCATCAGGCCGGGCTGGCAGCAGGAAAGCCCTCACCCTCTGCCACAGGAGGGGGTTTGGCACCTACCGACTGCGAGTCCTTGGTCCGCGTGCAGCAAAGGAAAACCTTGAGCCTGCGTGTCCAGCTGCTGGCCTGACCCTCCTCCAGGCGGTGTCTGGGGAGAGAGGGCACAGCACACACGTGAGGACAGGCAGGAGAAGGGGCTGCAATGAGCAGGGAGCACCCAGAGTCACGCAGCCTACGCTGTCGCTGCTGAAACGCAAACCGAACCATGCTCTTGGATTTAGCCCGGTCTAGGATAGGAGAGACAAGGAAAACACATCTGGAATCCTGGAATGGGTTGGGTTGGGAGGGATCTCAAAGACCATCCAGTTCCACCCCCTGCCATGGGCAGGGACACCTCCCACTGGATCAGGGGGCTCCAAGCCCCATCCAACCTGGCCTTCAACACCTCCAGGGATGGGGCAGCCACAGCTTCTCTGGCCAGGGCCTCCCCACCCTCCCAGGAGAACATTTCTCCCCAAGATCTCATCTCAATCTCCCTCTTTCAGCTCCAAACCCTTCCACCTCATCCCATCCCTGCACTCCCTGATCCAGAGCCCCTCCCCAGCTTTCCTGGAGCCCCTTTCAAGGCTGCTCTAAGGTCTCCCCAGAGCCTTCTCCTCTCCAGGCTGATCAACCCCAACTCTCCCAGCCTGTCCTCACACCAGAGGTTCTCCAGCCCTTGGATCATCTCTGTGGCCTCCTCTGGACTCGCTCCAACAGCTCCATCTCCTTCTTACGCTGGGGATTCACATTATTCTTATGCTGGGCATTAATAGCTATTAACATAGATTAATAACATCTCATTTTATAGGACAGAAAGGTCAATAACCCACCTCTTCTGTCCAGGATCCAGCCTCTATTTATAAACATGGGGATCTGCCAGAATGGGACCATCATAGAATCACAGAATGCTTTGGGTTGGAAGGGACCTTTACAGCTTGTCCAGTTCAACCCCACTGCAGGAGCAGCAACATCTTTAACCACATCAGGCTGCTCAGAGTCCCATCCAACCTGATCTTGAATGTTTCCAAGGATGGGGCCTCCACCACCTCCCTGGGCAACCTGGGCCAGTGTTTCACCATCACCACAAACAATTTCTTCCTTATATCCAGTCTAAACTTCCCCTCCCTGAGCTCAAAACCATAACTCCTTCTCCTGTCACAACAGGCCTTGCTAAAAAGTCTGTCCCCAGCTTTCCCATCATAGAATCATGGAATGGTTTGGGCTGGAAGGGACCTTTAGAGCTCATCCAGTCCAAGTCCCTGCAGGAACAGGGACTTCTTTAACCACATCAGGTTGCTCAGAGCCCCATCCAACCTGACCCTGAATGTTTCCAAGGATGGGACCTCCACCACCTCCCTGAGCAACCTGGGCCAGGGTTTCCCCACCCTCATTGTAAACAATTTCTTCCTTCCCCTCCCTGGAGGTGTTCAAGGCCAGGTTGGATGGGGCTTGGAGCCCCCTGATCCAGTGGGAGGTGTCCCTGCCCATGGCAGGAGGGGTTGGAACTGGATGATCTTTGAGATCCCTTCCAACCCAAAGCATTCCATGGTTCTATATCCAGCCTAAATCTCCCCTCCCCTAATCCAAATCCACTCCTCCTTGTCCTGTCACAACAGGCCTTGCTAAAAAGCCTGCCTCAAGCTTTCCTGAAGGCCCCAATGGATGGCCATAAGGAAGGTGATGGCATTCTGGGTGTCTGCTGGAAGCAAGAGGCTCAAGAGGACCTGGATGGAAGGAGGTACAGGAGGAGGTGTGCAGATTTTTCCCCAATAAATGGCTTATTTAGAGAAATATATTAATTAACCCTAATACAGGCTCTGAACTGAACCACCAGGCACTCTTTATCCAAGGTTCTCCTTCTACTTCACAAAGGTTAAGAAAGGCTGAAGAGAGGTTTGGCTCCACCCCCATTTCTTTCGTGTGACATTCCAATTTCAGCTCCCAACTCAGCTAATTGGATAAAGCCATTAGAAATGAATCACAGGTGAAGCTCACTCCACTGTTGGGACTTTGTCCCAGTTCCTACAGTTTGCAGGAGGAATTCTTTTCTTAGTTCTATCACTATTTTTCATAATCACTAATATTTTTTGACCGCTGTCCCTGCAAACAACCCTCAAGAACGAGGCCTGGTGGTGTGGAAGGAGGTGATTCCTTGCCAGGGAGCCACACGACCCACACATGGAGACTCCACAGCTCTGCTCCAGGGTGTTTGTAATAAAAGATCACTTCTGTTGTCTGGCAAATGATCCCATCAGGAGAAGCCCAAACTCAGAGAATGGGCTGCATCAGATGCAGGTAAAGGAGTATTGGCCTGCAAAGAGAGGAGCAGATCCTGCAGGGGGACCCAGCAACTCACACCTGAGCTTTCCACAGCGACTCCCCACAACCTCCAAGGAAGACTCCAAAAGAGGAACAGGAATCACTGAGCTCTCAGCTCATCCAGTCCAACCATCAGCACAACCCCACGGTGCCTGCTAAACCCTGGCCCCAGGTGCCACGTGGCTTTTGAAGCCCTCCAGGGATGGAGACTCCACCCCTGCCCTGGGCAGCCTCTGCCAGGGCTTCACCACTCTCTCCATAAAGAAATCTCCAACACAAACATCTCCTGGAGCAACTTGAGGCCATTTCCTCTCATCCCATCCCCTGGGAGCAGAGCCCAGCACCCCCCTCCCCACAGCCTCCTCTCAGGCAGCTGTGGACAGGGATGAGGTCTCCCCTCAGCCCCCTCTTCTCCAGACCAAACCCCCCCAGGTCCCTCAGCTGCTCCCACAACCCCTGTTCTCCAGCCCCTTCCCCAATTCCCTTCTCTGGACGCTCTCCAGCCCTCCAGGGCCTTCTTGGAGTGAGGGGCCCAAAGGTGACCCCAGGATTCCAGGGGTGGCCTCCCCAGGACCAAGTCCAGGAGGACAATCCCTTCCCTGCTCCTGCTGCCACCCCAGGGCTGATCCAAGCCAGGATGCTGGTGGCCTTCTTGGCCCCCTGGGCCACTGCTGGCTCACGTTCAGCCACTATTGATCAGCACCCTCAGATCCTTCTCAGCTGAGGAAAAGGACTTCTTCCCCAGGCCTGGAGCAGTGCCTGAGGTTGTTGTCACCAAACAGGAACACGAGGGTCTGAAGACAGAGCTGGCAGCAGCACTCAGCTCCACCAAATGCCAAAGAGCTCGGGCAGCGACGCGAAGAACTTCACAACTCCGCTGCGGGGGCTGAACGAGCAAGTTTGCTCTGAGCTATTTTCACTCTGACTTTTTCCCAAATTCTCTCTTCCTAACTCTGAACTTCCCCATGTTCCACACGAGCTCTAAAGGAAGTTTCTTAGAAAAGCCTCAGAGCAATCAGCTGAGCCTTTTGTTGTTGTTTTATTTCTTAGCTCTGCAAGAACATAAAAGCCCCCGCACGGTCACGATGCCACCAGCAGAGGAGAACCATGGTAAGGGAGTCCAACAGCTACAGTGGAGAACTGCAACAAGGAGGGCAAAGCCACCCATTTCCATAATGTCCCAAACTGAGCTGTTTCATGAGCTAAGACAGAGGAAATAGAGCTCAGGGTAAGAGTGGATGAAACCAAGCTGACGGGGGCAGTGGTCACACCAGAGGGCTGGGATGGCATCCAGAGGGACCTGGACGAGCTGGAGAAGTGGAGCTGTGGGAACCTCGTGAGGTTCAACAAGGCCAAGGGACATCAAAGCCCAGCCAGTTCCACCACCTGAATGGGCAGGGACACCTCCCACTGGATCAGGGGGCTCCAAGCCCCATCCAACCTGGCCTTCAACACCTCCAGGGATGGGGCAGCCACAGCTTCTCTGGGCAACCTGGGCCAGGGCCTCCCCACCCTCCCAGGAGAACATTTCTCCCCAAGATCTCATCTCAATCTCCCCCCTTTCAGCTCCAAACCCTTCCCCCTCATCCCATCCCTGCACTCCCTGATCAAGAGCCCCTCCCCAGCTTTCCTGGAGCCCCTTTCAGTCCTGGGAGGCTGCTCTAAGGTCTCCCCAGAGCCTTCTCCTCTCCAGGTTGAACAACCCCACCTCTCCCAGCCTGTCCTCACAGCAGAGGTTCTCCAGCCCTTGATTCATCTCCATGGCCTCCTCTGGACCCATTCTAACAGTTCCATCTCCTTCTTATGTTGGGGATTCCAGACCTGGCCCCAGGGCTCCAGGTGGGGTCTCCCCAGAGCGGAGCAGAGGGGCAGAACCCCCTCCCTCCCCTCTGCTCCCACTCTTTGGGTGCAGCCCAGGCCACGGGGGGTTTCTGGACTGGGTGCACTCATTGAGCTTCTCCTCCCCCAGCACCCCAAGTCCTTCTCCTCAGTTCTGCTCCCAACCCATTCCCCACCCAGCCTGCAACTGTGCTTTTTAACTCAAAAAGACTTCGTGGAAGATTCTATTTCCAGAGATTGGGAAGAGGACGTATTCAAAACACCCTCCTGAATGCACATTCCCAATGAGAAATGCAAAATTTGCAAAGTATTTCTTAAAAGCCTCATTTTTCAGCACTCAAAACCCAACGCCCTCGAGTCCTCCAGAGGCACATTCCTCGCTGGCAGTCTGATATGTCAGGACTGTGCAAGGAAACAAAGCCTGTTTGTGTTGTCCTGCTCCTGGAAAAACTTGCCTGAAAAATGACTTTCTTGGATAAAAAGCAATGAAACCCCCACTCGGGTAGCTCAAAGAGGTAATCAATTCTTAATTAAACGACCTGAGTGTTGATACTAAAGAAATCACTTCTTGGCCAAGATCAAGGCAACGAGAAACCTCACAGGGCAAAAGGTTGGAGTGTGAAGATAAGAATAAAGGAGCAAAGGGGCTTTGGAAGAAGATGCTGCCTCATCCTAAGCAAACTCTGAGCACTCTCTTGCTGTTGGCAGGCAAACAGTGCTACAGGATAGACAAACAAGGTGGTGTGGTCAATGCAGCAGCTCCAGGGGATCCACAAATCCACCTCCTTTGGATGCCGACGCCCGCACACAGCCCCTGACCGAGCCACCTTCTTCCCAAACCACCCTCAGCAGCAAAGGGAAGCAGTGCCTGAAGCTGAATGCTTCACAGCAAGGTGAGGAGAAGGTCAGGGACCCCCCAAAAGCCAAGGTGCCCTCTTGAGGATGCTCCTTTACCGCAGGTTGTAGGTCCTCAGGTTGCGCTGCCTCCGCTTCGTGGCGCGCAGCTTGACAAAGGTGCGTCCCGTCGGGTCGAAGACGCACAGGACAGTGATGCAGACGCTCAGGATGACGACCCAGTTGCAAACCACCATCCCTGCAAAGGGTGAAGAGGAGTCAGGGACACCTGGGCAGCTTTGCTTCCTGCCTTTTGACACACACAGCGTAGAGTCATAGAATGCCCTGAGCTGGAAGACCCCCAAGGCTCATCCAGTCCAACCCCTGGCCCTGTTGGACACCCCCAACGTTCACCCCGTGGGGCTGAGGGCCTTGGCCAAACCCTGCTGGAATATTGTCAGGCTGTGCCTGCTTCCCTGGGGAGCTGTTCCAGGGCTCCAGCACCCTCTGCTCTGGGGGAAGAACCTTCTCCTGGTGGCCAAGCCAACCCTCCCCTGGCCCATCTTCCTGCCCTTCCCTGGGCTCCTGGCGTTGGGCACCAGAGAGAAGAGCTCAGCGCCTGCTCCTCCTCCTGCCCTGCTGAGGAAGCAGTGAAGGGCCAGGAGGTCCCCCCTCAGTCTCCTCTTCTCCAGCTGAACAGACCCAGTGCCTTCAGCCTCTCCTCAGAGGATTTCCCCTCCAGACCCTTCCCCAGCTTTGGGGCCTCCTCTGGCCACTCCCCAGTGCTTTGATGTCCTTTGGATCCCAAAGTGCCCCCAACCCTCGAGGTGGGGCCTCCCCAGAGCAGAGCAGAGCGGGACAATCCCCTCCCTGGCCTGGCTGGTGGTGCTGGGCTTGATGCCCCCCAGGACACAGTTGCCCCCTTGGCTGCCAGGGCTCGTGGTCACCCAGAACCCCCAGATCCTTCTCCACAGGGCTGCTCTCCAGCCTCTCTCTCCCCAGTCCGTATCCAGGGTCGCTGTGTCCCAGGTACAGAACCCACCACCTGCCCTTGTCACATTCCATGCAGCTGGTGATTCCCCAGCTCTCCAGTCTGTCCAGACCCCTCTGCAGGACCCCTTTTCCCCCAGGAGTGTCAACAGCTTCCCCCAGTTTTGTGTCATCAGCAAACTTCATCAATAAAAC
Organism: Tapera naevia; assembly: GCA_033556795.1. Classification (NCBI taxonomy): domain Eukaryota; kingdom Metazoa; phylum Chordata; class Aves; order Cuculiformes; family Neomorphidae; genus Tapera; species Tapera naevia. Next base: position 165,551 of record JAUMJJ010000089.1, on the reverse strand, counting down.
TTCAAGTCCGTTATCTACATCATTTATCAAGATACTGGAGAGCCCCAGGATGGATCCCAGGACCAGATCCACCTCTCCCTCAGTGCAGGGCAGAGAAGGCCCAAACTCTCACAACCACCTACAGCAAAAGGAAGTCCTCTGGAAAGACTTGTGAAGCACAGCCAGGTTCTCCAGCTGGTTTAGGAGACTGCTCGAGCATCAGGCTGTTAAATACTCACTGAATATCTGGGGGACTCACCTAGGAGACGAGCTGAGAGTGAAAAAAGAGCTCTAGGAAAACACTAAAGTCATTTTGAACTGAAGGAGGGGAACGAGGGCTCACAGAACCCCCAGCCAGACTCTTCCATGGCAAGAGGAATTCTTGCCTCGGCGCAGACAGCACCAACAAATGAACAGAGCAACTGTGCCCAGCAGTAATGTCTCAGGAAACCAAGCAGCACGTTTAGAGCTACAATGCACTTCCCAAGAGGCAATCCCCACGGGCAGGAGAGCCTTGGCTCTCCAAGGAGAGAGGAGCTGGCTGTGGGTACACCAGCCACGCTCCAGCCACGTACCCAGGGTGACGCTCTTCGCTGTGACGTCGTTGCAGGAGCTGTAGTACTGGGTCAGCCAAACGATGCCCACGATGGCGTACACCAACTCGATCACCAGGATAGCTGAAAGCACAAGGGACACGAGGGAGAGTGGGGCAGCACCTCCCCAGGGATTGGCAGCTGCCTCTGGCCCTCTCGTGGAGGGGAAACCTAAGGGCAGCTGCTCTAGCAGGACAGAAGAAATGATTGCAGGATGCTCGGTGCTTTTGGAAGGTGGTTTTCAAGAAAACGAACCAAAAATGTGATGTCCTTAGCCCTAAGTGACACAAGGACCCCAGGAGCACGGAGCTGTGAGTGCCCTTGGCTGGATTAGAGGTGTGAATCACCCAGTGGTACCTTCCACCCATTGCAGAAAGACTCCCTTAGGTCACAAGAATCACCTTCCTGGGTCTTAGCCACCCTGACATGAAATAAATAGCAGCACGTAGCCAGGATTAATCCTGCTTACTCCTCTTGGCAAAACATTCCCAAACCTCTGCCTTTTGCAGCCCTTCCAGTAACAGTTCCCAGGACCCAGTCCTTAGGGAGACTTTTACTGGTTCCTCAGTTTTGCCTGTAAAGAACAAGAAACTGGGGGCTGACGGTGGCTCCCCAAATCAAAAGAGTTGGGAAACACTGCTGTGAGATGCTGATCCTCATCTTCTCCACACGTTACAACCCCAAAGGACAGGTGGGAGAGGTGTGGAGGAGTAAGGACAGGTATGGAGAGGGTTAACAGCTACCTTAGCAATACCTGGGAAGCCTTTGGTGGAGCCAAGAGCGGAACCCTACTCCAGCCTAGGTGACTCTGACCAACCACTCTCCTTATCTATGTGTCAGCATGGAATCTTTTGTGTCCCATCATCCTGGAAAGACCAGTTCCAAGAGCTTTCAAGAGCAGTGGGGAAGGAATCAGGGTTGGACCTGGCTCCTGATCAGCACAGCCCTATTCCTACTCCAAGCCAGGTTCTGCTTGCCCCATCTCCCCTCCGGAATTACCGGCTGCAGGACAGGGGCAGCAGTAGCATGGGTGAAGCTCTCCTGGGTTTGTACTGGAATTCTTTCCCTGGATTCACATGTTCTGAACAGCAAGAGCTTAAAATGGGATGGTCACATGGACCTTGCCCACGCAACGGTCACGCTCCTGTTTCTGTCACCAGAACTGATGAAGAGCGAAAAGCCCCGTGAAATCACCGCACACAAGACCCAAGATACAGGATAAATACAGATCCTGAGCAGTTTAAGGCAGATAAGGATGAAAAGCAGATAATTCTTGGGTAGGAAAATGGTTTTTAGGTTTCTCCCTACCTCCCTTGCCCCATTTAGTCTGGATTTAACATTGTGTTCCTCAAACTGTCAGGCTCTCCGCGATTCCCAAGGGAGACTGCGGTGTGTCTGGGAAACTGGAGAGAGACATTTGTTTGCTATTCACATTAATGATTTGCACTTAGCACTCAAAGGTGGAAACATCTCTCAGACAGAGCTTTTGAGCAAGGGCACCCATACTTTGGCAAATGAAAATGATCCAGCAAAGCCAGAGATGCAAAACAATGAGATGCTTTGTTTGGAATGGGCTCAGCTCAGCATCTCCAAAAGATTTTTCTCTTAAAAACCTTCACTCAAAAAAATCTGACCAAGTTTCTGTACCTGGAAGACAACAGGACAGGGGAGAAAAGACAAGCTGAGAGTCAAGGCCTGAAGGAGAAATCAAGGAATGACCTCTTTTTCGATCTAATTCTTGGTGGGTGAGGTGGGAAATGTTTTTCAGAAGGTAAATACGGACTCTAAGAGAGGGGATGCAAGCAGTGAGCAGGTGGGAAGCTGCTCTATCTCAGGGTGCCTGGAGGTGGAGGGTCAAAGGGCAGGTTGGAGGATGGAGAGATGCACCCCTTGTGAGCCAAGAGGCCAAGTGTGTGTCTCAGGGGTAGGTGGGTGGAGATTGAAGTGTCAACAGGCACACGCCTCGGGGTCAGAACCACCAGGATTTACGCAGGCTTATTCCCGTATCCCAGGGAAACGTGGGGAAGGAAAGGTGGGGGAGAGGTGTAGAAGCATCTCACTGTGGCAGATCCGTGTTGCCAGACAGCAGGAGAGCCTGTTTTGCCAGAGGAGAAGGAGGCACCTGCATGGCAACGAGGGTGGCAACTCCAGAAAGGTATCTGGGGCAGCGCATGAGAGTCTTGCAGCAACGAGGGCCGCAGTGGTGTATTCTGGATGCATCTCACATCCAAGTGGCCATCTGGATGTCTTTCAGAGGCTGGGTGTTTGTCAGGGTGTGGGGAGAGAAGGCTTTCTGCAGTTTAGCAGATGGCAGTGTGGAGGCTGAGTCATCAGGAGGCCTCAAGGCCGCTGCCTCTTACCCAGTCTGACATAGAGCACATACTGCATGGAGTCCCGGGGCTCTGTGTAGAGGATGCTGCCTCGCATGCTGAGCCAGATGATGGCCACCTCTGCAATCATACAGCTGAGCAGGATGCCCAGGTAGCCTCTGCCGTGGTCCACCAGGTTAAGGGAGCAGGTCTCGTTGGGGTTGTACACCAGCCCAAAGAGCACCACAGAGAGGATCACAAACCTGCCGGTCACAAACCCAGCTCGTTACCAGAAGTAAAGCCACAGGGAGCTCCACGCGACATCCCCGCGCCCGCTCCCCTCAAAAAGCTACTCAGGATCACTGTTTGGGTTGGAAGGGACCTTAAAACCATCCAGTTCCAGCCCCTCCTGCCCCTGACACCTCCCACGGGACCAGGTTGCTCAAGACACCAGGATCCTCCATGTCCCACAGCTAAATCTAGGCTGGAAATCTCCTCCCCACAAGCCACCCAGAGGTGCTGCCACCCCAGTCACAACAGTTTGATGATCTACGTCACGTTATCCCACGGGATCCACCACTCCAATGGTTTCTCTTGAGCCCCTGTACAGAAGCACAGCCTCAAACTCCTGCAGACAACCTTGGGTAGCACAGGAGGATGACAGGAGCTCTGGTCGGGCTCCTTTGGAACTGCAACTAAAACTTAGGCTAGAACTTCTCCAAAGACCCAGGAGCTGGAAACACATTGGTGTCTGTCAGAAACGCTTCCAGCTGCGTGTGTGAGCACAGGAAGAATTGCAGCTGCAAGGAACAGGAGCAGCAGAAAGAAATCATGGGAGAATTGCAGCCCTCGCTCTCCCTTTCCCCCTTACCAGGTGGTGTGCAGGAGGAAGAGGAACACGGCTGGCAAAACCAGGTCATCGCTGCCTACAGACCAGCGCCGGCGGAACACGACAATCCCTGGCATGGCTGGCAGGTCTGAGGAAGTCCAGCAGGCACAACGCTCACCTCCTGCAAAAGGAGAGAAGCAAAGATGCTGCTGAGCCCCACATGAGCAGAACAGCTTTAGTTTAGCACTGTTTCAGGGAAGCAGGGCTACCCCGTTTCGCACCAAACCTGGCAGAGCTTCTTCCTCCCAGCAGCAGGGGGCACGGCACGTTGGAGAAGGAGCAAGGAGGTTTAAAGAAGGACAAGGAGCAGGTGGAGCAGGTGGAGGACTCGCTGAACACAATCACCACTCACCCAGCTCCACTTCATGGGATCACCCGGAATTCCGTTAGGGCTGCGCGCCGGGAAGCGGTCGCCGCGGGCTGTTGTGGACAGGTTGTACCAGCCCTATCCCCACGTTCTTCTCCAGGCACACCTGCTGTCTGCCTCTCCCCTTGTCATCCAACACCTTTTCCCCCTCCCGTGGCTCAGAGAGCCAAAACACCCATTTAGCAGTCAGCAGCAGCATCTGGGAAAGCTATCGACCGGCTCCCAACGGGCAGCGCTTCGAGGTGAGGGAACAAGCTCCTAGGAGAGCTCCCACTCCACCATCAGGGTGCAGAAGCTCCACATCCCAGCTCCACATCTCCTGTTCCTCTGCTCACGCTGGCCCTGACAGGCACCAACCACTAAAAGGTCGAGAATCGAGGAGCTGGCTGTTCCTCCCCTGCATTTCGTTTTCCTCCTATTTTTAAAGCTCCACAAAGCCTTTAAAAAAAAGAAACAGCAGTGGCATCCGTCACGAGACTCAGCAGGGCCATCCAGACACCTCCTCCCAGCACACCTCTCCCACACCACTGCAGTCCTGCTCTGCACACTCCAACCTGCTCCAGCCCAAGCCCACCACACCGGAGCTGCTCGCTCTGCTCCTGCAGCACACGCTCTCTCCCTCCCCTCCGCATTTCTCCTGTGATGCACTTCAACCACGACCCACGACCACGAATTCTGTTGGGTTTTGCCAGCCTTTGGCTTCTGAGATGTTTCTGAGATCATGTCTATGCTCTCTGTCCACAGCCAGCAGTGATCTCCTGACTGCATCCCATCCCATCCCATCCCATCCCATCCCATCCCATCCCATCCCATCCCATCCCATCCCATCCCATCCCATCCCATCCCATCCCATCCCATCCCATCCCATCCCATCCCATCCCATCCCATCCCATCCCATCCCATCCCGGTGGATGAAGGGAAGCCCGTGGATGTGGTCTATCTGGACTTGAGCAAAGCCTTTGGCACTGTCTCCCATGGCATACTCCTGGACAAACTGGGAGCTCGTGGCTTGGACTGGTGCCCTCTCAGCTGGTTGAGAACTGGATGGATGACTGGACCCAGAGGGTGCTGGTGAACGGGGCTGCGTCCAGTTCAGGGTCACCACTGGTGTCCCCCAGGGACCAGTGTTGGGTCCAGTTCTGTTTAACATCTCCATCGATGGTTTAGATGAAGGGATTGAGCCCATCATGAGTAAATCTGCGGGTGACACCAAGTTGGGAGGGAGGAGGGCTCTGCAGAGGGACCTGGACAGGCTGGAGATGGGCTGAGTCCAACGGGATGAAGGTCAACAAGGCCAAGGTCCTGCACTTTGGCCACAACACCCCCCTGCAGCTCTCCAGGCTGGGGACAGAGTGGCTGGAGAGCAGCCAGGTGGAAAGGGACCTGGGGGTGCTGATGGACAGGAGGCTCAACGTGAGCCAGCAGAGTGCCCAGGTGGCCAAGGAGGCCAATGGCATCCTGGGATCAGGAATGGTGTGGCCAGCAGGGCGAGGGAGGTGACCCTTCCCCTGTCCTCGGCGTTGGTGAGGCCACACCTTGAGTCTTGTGTCCAGTTCTGGGCCCCTCGGGTCAAGAAAGGTCTTGAGGGGCTGGAGAGGGTCCAGAGAAGAGCAACAAAACTGGTGAAGGGACTGGAGCACAAGAGCTGTGGAGAGAGGCTGAGGGAGCTGGGGTTGGTCAGCCTGGAGAAGAGGAGGCTCAGGGTGACCTCATCACTCTCTATAACTGTCCAAAAGGAGGTTGTAGACAGGTGGGGGTGGGACTCTTCCCCAGAACAAGAGAGCACGAGCTCAGACTCTGCCAGGGAAGGTTCTGGATATCAGAACAAAGTTCTTCCCAGAGCGAGCACTCAGGCCTTGGAATGGCCTGTCCAGAGAGGGGGTGGAGTCACCATCCCTGGAGGTCTTTAAAATAAGACTGGATGTGGCACTTGGTGCCATGATCTGGTAACCATGAGGACATGGGATTCAGGGTTGGACTTGATGGTCTTGGAGGTCTCTTCCAACCCAGATAATTCTATGATTCTATGATCCCAAGCCATCCCACCCCTCTTTTCCATACCCTGAATACTTCCTACCTGCACCCTCCTGTGCTACCACAGCCTGAGGGACGCCATATATTGGCTTTCTCCTCCAAGCCACCACCTCAAGAGTGCCAAGTTCTCCCAATTGATGCATCTCAGTTCCAAATCACCTCCACCCCTGGCCCGCGGTGACCACGCTGCTCCAAAGCTGCACCTCTAAAGTAATAACTGCTCTGTGCACTCATCTGGCAATTTGCTGTTAGGCTCACAGGGGCAAAAAATCACTGTCCAAATTTGTTACTTACAATGTAATCAAGATTTCCAAAGGTATTTCAGAGGGAACATCACCTGCCACGCCCTGGGCACCAGGTAAAAAAATCAAACTTGTCTGTGGTGTCTCTAATTTAGTGCTCTGGGTGAAAGAAAGAGGGGAGCAGTGACACAGACTCATGGAATGGGTTGGGAAGGGACCTCAAAGCCCACCCAGTTCCACCCCTGCCATGGGCAGGGACACCTCCCACTGGATCAGGGGGCTCCAAGCCCCATCCAACCTGGCCTTCAACACCTCCAGAGATGAGGCAGCCACAGCTTCTCTGGGCAACCTGGGCCAGGGCCTCCCCACCCTCATGGTGAAGAATTTCCTCCTGATGTCCAATCTAAATCTTCCCCCTTCCAATTTAAAGCTGTTCCTCCTCATCCTGTCAGTCCAGGCCCTTGGAAAATGTCCCTCCCCAGCTTTCTTGTAATACCCTTCAGGTACTGAAAGGCTGCTCTAAGGTCTCCCCAGAGCCTTCTCCTCTCCAGGCTGAACAACCCCAACTCCCCCACCCTGTCCTCACAGCAGAGGTTCTCCAGCTCTTGGATCATCTTTGTTGCCCTCCCCCTCACTCCTCCTCTGGCCACCACAGCACCTCCCAGCCAAGCTCTGACCTCAGTTCCCAGCACCCCTTCTTTGAATCCTGCCAACACACTTTGCACAACCCTTCCACCTCTCCAGACACAAGTGGTTGTGCTCTGCCTGCTTTCAGTGCCAGTCTAAGGGACAGGGAATCAGCAAGAGCAGCAAATGTGGAACAGGAATTCCTTATCCAACAGGCAAAGATGGAGCAGAGCAGCTCCACTCCTTGTCACACATGAGAACACTCGCTGTGGGACCCTCACTCTGAGCTGCAGACTTTCCAGGCACTTGGAACATCACAGGAAGAGTCCCAATTGATTTCCAAGTCTGGGGCCTTGCCCTCAGTTTGGAAAGTAGGGAGATGATGAGAGGCTGGAGACTGGAAAGCCCACAAGCAGTAAAATAGCAAATTGCCCAGTGTGAGGACTCTTTGGCTTCATCCCAGGAGTCACATTTTAAGATGATTTAGCAGAAGAATTGGGAAGAAAGCAGAAGGTCAGAGTGCAAACAGCCCTGAGACCACTGGCCCCAGGTCTGCAACAGCAAGAACCCCCTACACTGCCCCTAAAATTGCTGCGGAGAGTGAAAAATTCCCAACACCCTGAGTCCTGAACCCCAAAACATCAAATCCCAAGGTCCCCAAACTGAAATCAGAGGGAAGCACACGCAGGCACAAGCTTTGTGTGCAAGGTGTCCAGAGCCCTTGACCTTTGGATGAGAGAAAGGTCCGTGGAAGCAGGGATCTTACATGGCATGTGGTCCAGCTGCCGCGCATCCTTCTTCCCCGCGAGGGTATCCCGGGAAAAGTGCATATCCACGGAGCCAGGCATCACCAGCAAAGGAGGGAACAGCAAACTCTTCTTGCAGCCATTGAAAAGCCCACTCGGCACAGGCAAGGATGGGGTGGTGACTCCCTGCTGACAGAGCCGGGCATCGTCTTCAGAGCCGCTCCTGCCCTCCGAGCCCGCAACCTCTTTTATTCCCGGCAGCTGCCGAAAGCCACCGAGCCAGGGGTCGTGACTCCCCTTCTTCCACACCCCCGGCACCCTCTGGAAGGAAGTGACATCATCCCTATTCTGAGGAGCTTGTGTGTGAATTGTGGGAAGGAGCGAGAGCGGGCGATGCTGTCAGAGATGCACGGAGCCAGGAGAGAGGGAAAGCCCTCCGGCGGCGAACGCGGCGGCACCAACCTCCTCCCCTCTCGCTGCCGGCAGCTCCGAGGCAGTGCTTTGGGCTCGTCCTGGAGCCCCTCGGCTGCACACCATGGCATCGGGCACCGCTGCCCGACTGGGAAAGGCTGAGGGCCACCGGCCTCTCCTCTGGCGTGGGGGGTGGGTGGGAATCGGATGGGACACAAAAGGGGCACAGAGAGGGGGCCACCCTGGGCACAGAAAGGAGAGCCTGTTCCCGAGGAGCAGCCTCTCCCAGGCCTTTTGAGCCCGTTAATTCCTTGTGACACGCTCTGGGGGTATGACAGGATGTGGGGGAAGGGGAGCATTAGCTGTCTGGAAGGGAGGGCTTAGAGAAAAGAGCAAGGGAGAAAAACCCAACGAGACAACATTCCAGCTAACCCAAGGAGATTTAACCTAATCCAACATCCCATCCCATCTGACGTTGCCCTCGGAAGGTGCACACGTAACTACAAGCTGAAGGTGGCCATGGGTGAAGGAGAGAGACCACGGGTAGGTCTGGCACTGGAGGAGACCACCCACACCACACCAACACCCCGCGAGAGAACCGGTTTCCCCCCCCATCACCCAAAGCCACAGCAGGATTAGTTTGAAGCTCACGGCATCGCGCCGACACCCGAGGCACTTCTGCACCCACACAAAGCCAGTCCTCATCCCTGGATCCACAGGGCCTTGCAGGCAGCATCCCTGCCTCCACCACCCAAAAACCTCCTGCTCTTCAGACCATCACTTGCTGCTCCTGTCAAACAGAACAGAGGTGGCCAAGGCCACGCGGAAATCGAATCCATAGTGCCCATGGTTTCTTCTCATTCAGGTGATGGCCATGCAGAGGCAGTCGCAGGATGAAGCCCTGCTGGCCCAACACATTCATCACCAACCTCTCATCGAATGGTTTGAGTTGGAAGGGGCCTTGAAGGTCATTAGTGACCTGCTTGCAACTTCACACAACCCAGGCGTGACAGAGGAATTCAATCTCATCCACATTTCCATGTCTTTCAGCTGGTCTCCTCAAATTGTCCCTCAGCTCCAGAGTCCCACAGTAGGATCCACCTCAAAATAACAACTGCTCAAAGCCCTGCAACCACATCTTCATCTTTACTGCTTGGCCAAGACCGAAAGAAAGGGGATTTGATAGAACTATGGAATGGGTTAAGATGGAAGGGACCTCAAAGCCCATCCAGTTCCACCCCCAGGGACACCTCCCACTGGATCAAGGGGCTCCAAGCCCCCCACCACTGCTCTGGGCAACCTGAGCACCCTCCCAGGAGAGCATTTCTCCCCAGGGTCTCATCTCAGTCTCCCCTCTTCCACGTCTCAGTGCTGGAGGTGGTTGCAGGAGTCACTACAGGACAAAGCCCTTTGCTGTTCCACAGAAATCCAGCGCCGTGTCCTGGCAGGAGGATCCTCCCCACGGCTCCTCCAGCACTGGATGAAATGCCACCGTGTTCCCAGGGAATGTCCCAGCCCTGCCCCCTGAGAAGCCATCAGCCAGGAGTGCCAGCTCAGCCTCATCCTCTGCTGGAGCTGCTGAGGGAAATCCATCTGGAAAACTGACACAAAAGCAGCTTTGTGCCAGGGCAGCTCAAAGAGCAGCGTTTCCCTGGGGGGGGGTGTTCTCAGCTCCTCTGCTTCCCAGTGCTCCCAGAGGCACTGGTGGATGCAGCAGCGTCCCTTGCCCTGGCAGCACCACCAGGTTGTCCTGGAGATGCTTTTCCTGAGGGCACAGCATCCTGGCTGAAGAATCCCCAGAGGAGAACAGGGTCACCTCCCAGGTAAGCCCCGAGAGCCATCCCAGTAGCCCAGGCAGGCACAGGACAGTGTCTGGGCATCCCAGATTAACTCCATGTGGTTTGGTCCTCTGGAACTGCCCTCTGGCTCCTGCCGTGCAGGATGCCAACCACAAGTGCTCCTCACAGTGCTGCCCAACCTTCCTTGACTCCTCCTGTGGACAGAACCACATCCTGTCTCCTGCTGCTGTACCTGCATTTCCTCTTTCTCAAGTTATTTATTAGAGCTACTGAAGCTCTCTGGACTTCTTGCAGATGCCAAAGTTGTTTTTATGCTGAAGGGAACTATAAAAAGCAACAGCATTTTAAGAAAACCACATTTGTCAAATTTGGGTGACCAAAAATTACATTCAGCTTGCTCAACCACCCAGCTCCTGCCCCTGAAACATCTGCTGGTTCATGAAATGCAAACACTTCTCCCCGGGTTCCAGCTCCACCAAGTCACCCCTACCTGAACCCCACATCCTTGCTTTCCTCACAAGCTTGTCCCACACAGGGGGGACAAGGGGACACTGGCTTGGTGCTCCAGGTTGGGCCATCACCCTTGGAGCTGGAGAAACCTCCTGGTCCATCAAGCACATGTTTCCATAAGCACTCACTGCACTTGTTAGTCAGACACTACTTGGATCACAGGTTCAGGGAATCACAGAGGGTCCCCAGTTGGAAGGGACCCACAAGGACCATCGAGCCCAGCTCCTGTCCCTGCCCAGGACAACCCCTAAAACCAACTTCTTCAGCCCTCATCCAGCTATTTTTAAGGCCTTAAATGGAGCTCCTTCTGTGTCCAAGTTTGGTTCCTCACAATCCAGGAACTGTTCATAGACTCATGGAATGGGTTGGGCTGGAAGGGACCTCAAAGCCCATCCAGTTCCAACCCCCCTGCCATGGGCAGGGACACCTCCCACTGGATCAGGGGGCTCCAAGCCCCATCCAACCTGGCCTTGGACACCTCCAGGGATGGGGCAGCCACAGCTTCTCTGGAGAACTGGATCCAGTGCCTCACCAACTCGGTTCTCCCCTTGCAAGTAGAAGGGGAGATGTGGTTCCATCCACAAAGAATGTCCTGAAGCTGGCTGGGAGGGATTTGCTGGCCTCTTCCCACACACATATAAATGCACCTCCCTTCCAGCACCTCTTGTAGGACCCATCCTGAAGAAGATAGCAAGGTCTGTGCTGTGTTTCTCCCAGTACAATTTATCCATAACAACCAGTAGCAAGAAACAGTGGAAAAAAAACCCAATAGGATGGCTGACAAGTTATCCAAACCTTTGAAAAGTGCCCTTCCAGGCTGGGAATATCTCAGAGCATCTTATAAAAGGGAGGAACACCTACTCAACACACACAGTGTGGGACAGAGGCTCATGATGTAAGGTGGGGACAAACTACCCAGCATCAAAGGAAGATGAGCCCTTCCAAGCCAGGGTTGCCTTTTACAAGTGGCTGTAGATACCCACTGTGAGGATGCCCCTGGGAATTGCATGGAAAGCTCCTTCCCTGGGGAAGGGGGATGGCACAGCAGCCACCAGAAGGTTGTGAGGATAGTTCTGGTGTGACTGAACGTGACTAAGAGAACAGATTTGTACTCTGAAGACTATTAATGTAACATCTCTGAGCTGTATTTGCAACCAGACCACAGCTGGGACAGGGAATGCTGGCAAAACTCAACGGGTTCCTCAATTCTGGAATATCAATTTCACCCTGACTTTTAAGATTCTCCCATTTTGCAAGGAGAAGGAGAGAAAAAGGAGTCAGTGCCAAAGCCATGAGACCGAGCCACTGGGTTTGAGAAAGGAAAGGCTCAAAGCCTCTCGTGGCTTGGCACATTTCAGATGTGTCTCCCCCAGGAGAGGTCACCACAATTGTCTCGCTACAAGGTCATCGTCACAGAACTGAAGTGATTGGGTTGGATCTGGAGCTGCAAGGCTGCCCACTGACACAAATACCCAAAATAGATCCTGGAGTATAAACTGCCCTTCAAAACTCAGGGGGTGAGAACCTACCTGCACGTCCCACTGGCCTAATCCTAAATGCTGGAATAAAGGGACCCTTGGGAGGGGAACGGTGATGGCCTCAAAGACACAGTGGTAGGAACAAGAACACCCTGGCCTGTTGGCCCAATGCTGGCCAACCTCCATCAGCTTATCCCCCCTAACAGTTCATCACAGAGCCCCTTTGCCTCAGGCACCATAAACACATCAAGGTATTTCCACGTGCTCCTTGCTAAATCCATCCCCTTTGTCCCTTACTCCAAACACCTTTCACCTTGAGGACAAACAGCTCTCCCACATGAAGTTCAAACACAGACAACATCTCCTACCTGTTACCTCCTTGAACCTCACAGCCTTGCTATTTATCCCTTGAATTTCAAAAGCCTCTTATCAGCTTTCCTTCTTCTCCCACAGGAAAAAAAAAACAACCACCAGCCCTAAAACCTAATGCAGAATGTGAAGAATCACCTTAGTGTTAGGTTATAGGTTGGACTTGATGATCTCAGAGATCCTTTCCAACCTTGTGATACTGTGATACTGTGATACATCCAATATCCACTCCAAACTGGTTATTCTCCAGTAGAACAAGGCTGTGCACAGCACGCCACAAAGGGTCCAATGCTGATATATCATCTGCTCCTGAGCAATGGTTTTGAAAATCCCAGGGATTCTGAGCCACTGAGATGTCAAAATCCACGAGAATTTTTAAAAGGAGATGCTACGATTCTGGGGAGACCTTAGAGCAGCCTCCCAGGACTGAAAGGGGTGCCAGGAAAGCTGGGGAGAGGCTCTGGATCAGGGAGTGCAGGGATAGGATGAGGAGGAAAGGTTTTGAGGTGAAAGAGGGGAGATTGAGATGAGATCTTTGGGAGAAATATTTTGCTGTGAGGGTGGGGAGGGCCTGGCCCAGGTTGCCCAGAGAAGCTGTGGCTGCCCCATCCCTGGAGGTGTTCAAGGCCAGGTTGGATGGGGCTTGGAGCCCCCTGATCCAGTGGGAGGTGTCCCTGCCCATGGCAGGGGGTGGAACTGGATGGGCTTTGAGGTCCCTTCCAACCCAACCCATTCTGTGACTCTCCCTGGTTTGCCCTCGCATGGTGCGTGTCTGGGACTGCCCTTGGGCAGTCAGGGATGTTGCCAACTTGCAGGGTATTTGTTCTTTTCCTTAAATGATCACTTCCCTGTTTAGTTTCACGGGGAGAAGTTCTAATCCTTGCCATGGCAGAGAAATGCTTCAAAATTTGAACCCTTTGTGTGCAGAGACCAAAATCAAACTTGAATATTTTAGTCACGGAATGGTTTGGGTTGGAAGGGACCTCAAAGCCCACCCAGTCCCACCCCCTGCCATGGGCAGGGACACCTCCCACTGGATCAGGGGGCTCCAAGCCCCATCCAACCTGGCCTTGAACACCTCCAGGGATGGGGCAGCCACAGCTTCTCTGGGCAACCTGGGCCAGGGCCTCCCCACCCTCAGTGTGAAGAATTCCTTCCTGATGTCCAATCTCAATCTTCCCCCTTCCAATTTAAAGCCCTCCCCTCATCCCATCACTCCAGGCCCTTGGAAAAAGCCCCTCCCCAGCTTTCCTGGAGCCCCTTTCAGTCCTGGGAGGCTGCTCTAAGGTCCTTCCAGAGCCTTCTCCTCTCCAGGCTGAACAACCCCAACTCTCACCTCCAGCCCAGCCCAGCAGCACCTCACGTGCTTTTGGAAAGTTCACCAGCCACACCAGTGCTCCCTTCTGGAACACAGCTGGTTCTTGCAAAGCTAAATCCATTTTGTGAATGATTCCCTTTTATTACAGAGACACCAGAACAACAGTGGTGTGTTCAGGAAAAAAAAAGAAAAGAGCTTGCAATTCTCATTGTTTTGAGTGCAAGAGTGTGGAAAGGTCCTGAGCAGAGTTAAATGACACCAAAACACGGCTGTTGACAACTTCACAATCACAAATTAAAAGCAGGATAAAGGATGCACTGAATTCAAGAGGAATTCTCTACGCTGGGATGTGCCTCCCCTAATCACCTGGTATCACTTCACAGCCTGTTCCCAGGGATTGCACTGCTACAAAGTGAGGACACAAGGGTTCCCAGCAGGAGGACAATGCCCTGGAAGCCCTGCACCACCCTGTGTTTCACAGCACAAGAGCTGAACATCACTTGTCCTGGCAGCCCTCAGCACCCTCCTGTGAGCAGAGCATTTCCACCAAGTGCACTTAAAGGGTGGATCTGCCCAGGGTGCTGCCTGCAGAATGTGTGTGTAAAGAGGGGAAAAAACAAACCAGAAGTATCTGAAGTCTCTCCTCCTGGTTTTATTTTTCCAGCTGGGATACCCCACAGGCAAGGATTAGTCCATGAGCAACCAAGAAAGAAGTCTGTAGGGATATGCACAATCCTCCTCTTGAAAGCACCTTCATTTTAGTACATAGAACCACAGGGAGCCCCAAGTTGGGAGGGACCCCCAAGGCCCATGGAGTCCAACTCCTGGCCCTGTTGGACAACCCCAACGTTCACCCCGTGGGGCTGAGGGCCTTGGCCAAACCCTGCTGGAATATTGTCAGGCTGTGCCTGCTTCCCTGGGGAGCTGTTCCAGGGCTCCAGCACCCTCTGCTCTGGGGGAAGAACCTTCTCCTGGTGGCCAAGCCAACCCTCCCCTGGCCCATCTTCCTGCCCTTCCCTGGGCTCCTGGCGTTGGGCACCAGAGAGAAGAGCTCAGCGCCTGCTCCTCCTCCTCCCCTGCTGAGGAAGCAGTGAAGGGCCAGGAGGTCCCCCCTCAGGCTCCTCTTCTCCAGCTGAACAGACCCAGTGCCTTCAGCCTCTCCTCAGAGGATTTCCCCTCTGATATAAAGACAGGGAGCACCGTGAGACACTTCAAGAGCCCAAATTAGAGGAAGACCCATCTTCTTAGAGCTGAAAAAAGCCTCCCCCTAGAGCGCCGAGGTGACCAGAACTTGACCTCAGCCAGAGCACAGTTCAACTCCAAGTTTCACATCTGTCAGCCTATGGAAAATTCAAAGCCTTTGTGAACAACTGGTCAAGAAACAGAAGTCGAGGGATAAGCTTATTCTAAAATGAGGCACTCCTGAAAACCTGGGAGTGGAGAGGAGCAGAGTCCCAGTCTGCTGACACTAATTTAGTTAAAAACAACACCCAATCGTTGTATCGATGCCGACATATCTGCAACCACCTACATTCTGTGCTAGCAAAGCCCACAATCTGAGCTCTCTGACGACTCCGAGCTCGAGCAAAAATAATGTCCAAGTTGCTAGGGGGAAAAAATGCATTAAAAAGTGAAACTAATTTTATATTTGAAATAGAACTTACTGTTCTACAGGGTAATAAAAATCTGCTAATGTTTAATAAGCAACGACGAGAAAATGGGGCAGGGAAAATACATGGAAAGAGGATGTTGGGATGAGTTGACCCAAGTCTGCAGATAGAGCAAGAACCTCACTTTTAAAACACTGAGCAGCTCAGCACCCCAAATCTGTCTGGTTAGCAGCAGGCAACACCCAAAGGCCTGGTCAATCCACGCTCTTGTGTGAGGTACAACTGTTTATTTTGCATGGACATGATTATTGGGGATCAAAGTTCTTCATTTTTGTTGTAACACCCCGTGGCTGCCTTCAAAATTTGTTAACTTGTGGCTGTAAACCACACACCTATTAATTTGTCTGTAGTCAAACTAACAAGGGCTGGATTAAGTCAGCCAGGGCAGAATGAAGTGGTTCATCATTGAATCATGGAATGGTTTGGGATGGAAGGGACCTCAAAGCCCATCCAGTTCCACCCCCTGCCATGGGCAGGGACACCTCCCACTGGATCAGGGGGCTCCAAGCCCCATCCAACTTGGTCTTGAACACCTCCAGGGATGGGGCAGCCACAGCTTCTCTGGGAAACCTGGGCCAGGGCCTCCCCACCCTCACAGGAGAATATTTCCCCCTAAGAGTTCATCTCAATCTCCCCTCTTCCACCTTAACACCATTCCCTCTTGTCCTACCCTTGCACTCCTTGATCAAGAGCCCCTCCCCAGCCTTCCTGTAGGTGAGGACTGGATTGAGGGCTGGATTAAGCCAACCAGGGCAGGCCGGGGTGGTAGATGGTACTTACGAAAGGCGTATTTCCGACGTAGCCGCCCGGTGCCGATCTGACAGCCTCATTTCTTTAGATGAGCTGGTTTTCACTACAATACTGGCAAATTCACTCCTGTCAGCTTTACTCCACCCTGGAACACTTATCAGATCAGGCACCTTAAAAAAAAAAAAGGGAGAAAAAAATCAGGAGGAGCACATTTCAAGGTGAAAATGAAAATACTCAGTAGTGTATTCCTGCGACAGCAACTCTGGAAACGACCTGCCTTTAGGAAAAGAGGACAACACCAGCCCTGCTGAGAGATAAATGTCTCTTTGATCACACAAGCAGGTTCCCTGGCTTCCTAGTTTACGCTAGTGGCAAACAGTTTTCCCAATAACTTGACTCATTGCTTCAGGAATTCCCTAGAGGATGAGTCACATTGAGGGAAAGCCACCAGTCATTCCACGGGAGCTGCGCGACCACCGCTGCCAACACGAGGAGAGTGAAAGAAGTGGGAGAACACGAGATCAGTGCCAAACTTGGTCCACACCGCTCCTTGGCAATCCTTCCCAGCTTCACCCCCCCAAAAAAAAGTGTGCCAACGAGCAGAGGCAGCTGAGAGGCAGCACCAGGCTCTGGAGGGAAGGGATCGCTCTGCAGCGGTTTTTCTCCATGAGCAATGGCCAAAGCAGCCCTGAGGAGAAGGACTTGGGGTGCTGGGGGAGGAGAAGCTCCACATGAGCCAGCAACGTGTGCTCCCAGCCCAGAAACCACCCATGGCCTGGGCTGCACCCAAAGAGTGGGAGCAGAGGGGGAGGGAGGGGGTTCTGCCCCTCTGCTCCGCTCTGGGGAGACCCCACCTGGAGCCCTGGGGCCAGGTCTGGAGTCCTGAGCACAGGAAGGACCTGGAGCTGTTGGACAAGTCCAGAGGAGGCCACGGAGATGATCCAAGGGCTGGAGAACCTCTGCTGTGAGGACAGGCTGGGAGAGTTGGGGTTGTTCAGCCTGGAGAAGAGAAACCTCTAGGCAGACTTTAAAGCCACCTTCCAGACTGAAGACCTCAAAGCCCATCCAGTTCCACCCCCTGCCATGGGCAGGGACACCTCCCACTGGATCAGGGGGCTCCAAGCCCCATCCAACCTGGCCTTGAACACCTCCAGGGATGGGGCAGCCACAGCTTCTCTGGCCAGGGCCTCCCCACCCTCACAGGAGAACATTTCTCCCCAAGATCTCATCTCAACCTCCCCTCTTTCAGCTTGAAACCCTTCCTCCTCGTCCTATCCCTGCACTCCCTGATCCAGAGCCCCTCCCCAGCTTTCCTGGAGCCTCTCTCAGTCCTGGGAGGCTGCTCTAAGGTCTCCCCAGAGCCTCCTCTTCTCTAGGCTGCACAGTCAAGCTCTTGCTGTTTCTCCAGGTCATTCACACCAAGGGTTGCTCTCTTACAACTCACAATGAACAACCCTTTGCTAAAAGTTTTCCCACAGCCAGCGCCGTGAATGCACATAAACACATTTCACAACCACTCCCTGAAAGGTCACTCCAAACCATGAAATCTTTGATGTCCACCACTCCTGCCAGTCCCCAGTGACTCCAGATCCATCTTCTTCCAAAGTTCAGACGAGTTCCCAGCAGACAGCCACCACCACAGCCCCCAGGAGCCCCCTTCACTCCACTCTGTGCCTGTATTTCATCGCAAATGAACACTTCCTTTTCCCATTACTCCCCAAACTTTCCCACTTTCTGACAGCTTATTCCTCCCCAGAGCCTTGCACCTTATTAAGCAGCACCTCTTCTATTCCTTGCCCCCAGCATTGGATTCCTTAGAGCCTTCACTAAAAATAGATCCAACATCAGGATAGACTGCAAGAAGCAGCAGTTATTTTTGCAAACACATTTAATAAAACAGAACCTAAAGAATATCCTCAAGGATATGGAGCTGTTGGAGCAGGTCCAGAGGAGGCTACGAAGATGATCAAAGGGCTGGAGCACTTCTTCTATGAGAACAGGCTGAGAGAGTTGGGGTTGTTCAGCCTGGAGAGGAGAAGACTCCTAGGGGACCTCACAGCAGCCTCCCAGGACTGAAAGGGGCTCCAGGAAAGCTGGGGAGGGGTTTTTTCCAAGGGCCTGGAGTGATGGGATGAGGGGGAACGGCTTTAAATTGGAAGAGGGAAGATTGAGATTGGACATCAGGAAGGAATTCTTCACAATGAGGGTGGGGAGGCCCTGGCACAGGTTGCCCAGAGAAGCTGTGGCTGCCCCATCCCTGGAGGTGTTGAAGGCCAGGTGGATGGGGCTTGGAGCCCCCTGATCCAGTGGGAGGTGTCCCTGCCCATGGCAGGGGGTGGAACTGGATGGGCTTTGAGGTCCTTTCAAATCCAAACCATTCCACGCTTCTGTGAAATATTTATGGCATCCTATTTAGAAACCCATCTCTAGATGGAGATCATTCCCCCTCCTCAGAGCAATTTCAGCTTCACAGAAGTCAAAACCAAAAACCCCCTTGGATCCATTTTTTTGCCAACGAGATCTTGGGAAGCCTCATAACTTCCCAACACCCCGGGGATGGCTGCTTCCCAGAAGAGGGCAGGAATCCAGAGCACCTGCCCATATCCACTTTCACTTGAATGCTCAGCCCGGGGCATTAAGGAAGGGAAGATCAAACACTGGAGTAATGAGCTCTCCCCTGGAAGGGCGTTGTGTGGTGCTCAGGCATTTTACCAACCCAAGTGGTTGCACAGCAGTGATTGCTTTCAGCGTAGCGTAAACACATCGTGTTTGCTGAAATACTAAAATACTGGAGCAGAGAACTGGGAATTTCAGTTTGGAGACATCCTTGACTTGGAATAATATCCTAAAGCACACGAGAACGGAGCTTTGCCACTGAGAAACTCAGGTATCACCCATCCGGACCCACACCCCAACGCTCTGCTGGGCTCAGTCCATCACTCCAGGTAATCAAAAAAGGCTTTTCAGATTTTAAAGGAAAGGCTTTCAAGGTAAAGGAGAGGCTTTCAAGGCAAAGGAGAGGCTTTCAAGGCAAAGGAGATGTTTTCAAGGTAAAGAAGACGCTTTCAAGGTAAACGAAAGCAGAACAGTTTCATATCGACTAATAAGCTCATTTTGCATCCAAGACCAGCCTGAATTTGTACAGATCAGACTCTTAAAAAGGTTTTTTTCCCATTGCTCCTCAGCTAAAAGTGAACATTTAAAGCCTAACTCTGAATTTTCAGATGCTGCCACTTCAGAAGCGACGCGGTTCTGCCCCTCCCATCTCGTGGCTTCCACCTCAGTGCGCGAGAACAGCCCTTGAAATAAAACAAACGACGGGGCTAAGCATTCCCAGAAGAAAAAGCTTTCCTTATTCCTGCCTGGAGAAAGGACTTTTTCTAAAGAAAGCCACCAGCTCTGACCCAGCTGATGTAAAAGCTTGCTAATTACAGTGAGAATGTGAAGAGAGCAAGAGCAGGAGGGAGGGAGAGCTCGGCTCCAGCTCTCCAGTTCACACAAATGACAGCTTGAGCAAACTTTTCCTGCCTCGGTGGTTGCTGCTATAAATAACCCCCTCCAGGGCTCAGCACTGCAGGAACCCAATCCCAGCCACCTCTTAGACCCTCAGAAGCCTGAGCTGCTCTGTACACACAGGAGCTTCAGAGCAGCCTCCTTCCAGTCCACTCCAACAGCTCTCACGTGCAGTCCCAGCCTTGTCCTGCTCTCACACACACACACGCTGCTTCCCAAAAGCCTCCCTTAGCTCTTCACCCAATCCTTTACATTTTATGCATCTTTTCTCCTCTCTGGTAACCCACTCCCCCATCATTCTGTCATTCTCTTACTCCCTTTTTCAGTCCCCACATTCCCTGTGGATTTCTATTGCAGCTCTCCATCTACTTCTCCACATTTTGATGCCCTCGAGCCAAGCAGAGCTCCTCCTTCCAGCTGCTGACAGCTGTTTTCTAGCCCCAAAGGCTCACCCATTAGGAACCCAGAGGAAGCCCAAGCTTGCAAAAGGTAAAGTCACCAACCGTTCAGTGCTCGCAGCTCCCTCCTGGTTTAGGGAATGAAGTCCCAAATTCAGACCTGGTGGAAATCAAATCCAGGCAGTTCTTCCTTGCTTCCCCTCTCCCAGCCTCCTCCAGCTGGTGCTTCAGATAAAGCTGCTGTAACCACCCCGTGCAGCCCTGCAAACAGCAGCCCAGGTCTCACCTCCACCTACCAGCAATCGCCCGGAGCAGCAACCAAACTGCTTCCTCCTCTTCTCAGAACCTCTTGCCTGGTCAGTGCTTCCCTAAAGACACAGCCAGATGAACCCAAGCTCCTGGGCTGAATCCTGCCAAGCTGAAGCAGCAAGACTCTTCCCGAATCTCAGATTTGGAACGCGTGTCACAGGAGGCAGGAATCCTATTTTCATTTTGCTTATGTAAGCAAGGATGAATCAAGCCCAGGTTTCTCTGATCTTGTGTCATATTTAAACCTTAAATATATATATATAAATCTTCCCATACCCCAGGGCTAAGAAGCCCTTCTCTCCAGACAGAGCCCCCCTCAGCTACACCTCTCCACCGCAGCACACACAGCCTCCTCCGCGCCGCCCACGCACCTCCTGCCCACGCAATCCTCCCTGTCATCTGCACCCAGAGCTCAGCTCCACAGCCCCCAGCTCCCCCAGGTGGCTGCACCTCACCTGCTGCTGCCAGCACACACCTCACCCCACCCCTCACCAGCACCAGCCTCCCCACGGAGAGCTGCTGGGTGAGCGCAGAACTCCGGTTTCTGGCTCAGAAAACACTTAATTAGGCCACTTGCTTTTTGAAGAGCTGCTTAAGGCCCTCTGGTTTTCCAGCTGTGAGTCCTGTAAATACCCTGCCTTATCCATATCCACTGGTTTTCCAGCTGTGAGTCCTGCAAATACCCTGCCTTATCCATATCCACTGGTTTTCCAGCTGTGAGTCCTGCAAATACCCTGCCTTATCCATATCCACTGGTTTTCCAGCTGTGAGTCCTGCAAACACCCTGCCTTATCCATATCCACTGGTTTTCCAGCTGTGAGTCCTGCAAATACCCTGCCATAATTATCCATATCCACTGGTTTTCCAGCTGTGAGTCCTGCAAACACCCTGCCTTATCCATATCCACTGGTTTTCCAGCTGTGAGTCCTGCAAATACCCTGCCATAATTATCCATATTCACTGGTTTTCCAGCTGTGAGTCCTGCAAACACCCTGCCTTATCCATATCCACTGGTTTTCCAGCTGTGAGTCCTGCAAACACCCTGCCTTATCCATATCCACTGGTTTTCCAGCTGTGAGTCCTGCAAATACCCTGCCTTATCCATATTTCCTCCAACGTTCTCCCTGTCCTGTCCTGGATCTCACACAGACACCTCCTGCCTCTTTCTCTCCCTGGGTTCATCACTACAGACCCTGGAGGCAGAACAGCAAATTCCCACCTCATCCTGTGCTCCCCACGTCTGACAAATGCACTCCTACAGGTAGAACAGCCACGTTCCTGCCTTCAGCCAAGATCTCCTCCTCACAGCACACCCAAATTTTCACGTTTATTCCCTAAATTTGCACTCCCACATTTTCTTCCAAGCGTCTCCCTTAATCTCTACCTTACAGCTCTCCCCAAATCCCAGTTGCAGGATGCTTTCCAGCTGACTTTCCTTGGGCCTCTAACAGGAGCATCACAAAACAAACTGGTTACTATTTATTCCACCACTCCAGCTCTGGAAGAAGGTTACCTGAAGGCCCTACACGAAGCAGACTGTAGGGATAAGCGTATCCTCCTTCACATAAACACATGCACATGGAGCTCACAGCTAATTGGATAAGATCTCAGTGTAAGCCAAGTGTTTCTAGCCTGTCCCAAGCATTGCCTTGACATTTTCACATGTTTTTAAAATCACAGACTCATGGAATGGGTTGGGTTGGAAGGGACCTCAAAGCCCATCCAGTCCCACCCCTGCCATGGGCAGGGACACCTCCCACTGGATCAGGAGGATCCAAGCCCCATCCAACCTGGCCTTCAACACCTCCAGGGATGGGGCAGCCACCACTGCTCTGGGCAACCTGGGCCAGGGCCTCCCCACCCTCACAGGAGAACATTTCTCCATAAGATCTCATCCCAGTCTCCCTTCTTTCACCTTAAAACCATTCCCCTTGTCCTATCCCTGCACTCCCTGACCAAGAGCCCCTCCCCAGCTTTCCTGGAGCCCCTTTCAGCCCTGGGAGGCTGCTCTAAGGTCTCCCAGAGCCTTCTCTTCTCCAGGCTGAACAACCCCAACTCTTTCAGCCTGTCTTTCTCCTTTTGCCATCATCCTGCCCTCTTCCATATGCTCCTCACTCTCTCTCGTTAGCAGCTCCTAGGGAAGGCCCTAAGCCCACGTTGTTGGGAGCTGGGACAGCTGTCACGACAGGGACAGCATCTCTGCCCTCCTGGCCACCCAGCTCTGTGCTCACAATGAGTTTAGCAAGGATGGACAGAAGTGAGGGGAAAGGAGGTGAGGCAGAAGCAGACCTCCCGCGTCACAAGAGGAGAGCTGCAGCAGCAGCCGTGCCCTGGAAAAGCATTCCTTAGCTTCAAGCAGCTGTACAGACACGAAGCACAGATTGGAACTGTCTGGTTCTGTGGGTAACAATTGGTCACACTGAAAGGAAATCAGGAGGAACTCTTCCCCAAGCTGACGGAAACACAGAGTATCCACACACAGAAGTGCAACTCCGGCGTTGCAGACTGCTAGGGCTGTGGTAGGAGGTACAGAAAAGCAGCAGGAGACTGTTCAGAACATAAATCAAAACCATGGTTACTAAAATACAGAGAGAAGAATCACGAAAATCAGATGAAGGGGATCAGAGATCACAAAAGAGGGACTGGGAAAGGAGCTAAGTATCTTCTCACTGCCAAAGAGAAGCGGACAGAATTTAGGCTCTGTCTAAATGACATCGCTTTGGTGCCAGGAAGGTGCAAAGGATAAAGAAACAGGACTTGCTGTCTTACCTGCGAGCACATAACACATGGGGAGATCTGCCAGACACCACCTCACCCGGTACCCAGCTCCAGACCCTCCAGAAATAAAAAAGCACCCTGCTTTGAAAGGTGATCTGCTTGTGCCAGTCTCTTTTGAAAAGAGGGTGGACTGGCGTAACGTGCTCCTCCTCAAACCAGCCCTCAAGTCCACGTCGGGTCTGAGCTGAACAAGAAAACTGGCACCTTTCCTGCAGAAACCAGCAGGGTCACCCTCAGGGCCGTGCAGGGCCTCCTTATCTGCTCCCAGGTACAAACACGAGCGTTGTGAGGATGGATCCTCCGGGACTCGGCTGCTGAAGGGCCTGGACTAAAGCCAGATCCCAGCTCCGCTCTCTCTCTACGGAACTAAACTTCTGTTGGAAGATGAAGACATCAAAAACTCAGCAGTTTTTGTCAAACAAAGGGAAGCAATTTCACTTTTCCATCAGTGGGAAAGATGAAGAACAGAAGTTGACCCCAACTCTGCTCTAGAGAGCTTCCTAACCTGAAGGGAAAGGATCACCCCTCCGATAGCTGTGTGGGAAAGGATGCGCTTCCAAATCGATTTCTGTACAAGAAGCCACCTTTAGTCTTTGTCTTACAGATAAGAATTTCAAACACTGAGTCTTCACACTTGAATTTATAATCCAAACAGGATTATAAGGAAAAAAATAGCTGTTTATTCAGTTCTACTCCAGGACAGGTGACTGGCTCCAAGCCGACCCAGTTTTAAGCTATTAGAAGAGAAAGCACTTTTTCCTCTTATGCTGGAGGCAATGCATCATTATCCCTGTAATTAAATTTAAAGCCTTTGTGGCAATGCCTTTTTCAGGATTTATCTAGGTGTGGACTTTTTTCCCCCCTTTCCTTTAATTATATTACAATTAACCATGCAATGCCCATTCATTTCAAGCTTTTCAATTGCACTGCAGAAATAAATGCCCGAAACAGCCCTTGGTGAGAACGTTATAATTATCTCGGAAGAGATCAGGAGCACAAGATCTGGGGTTTGGTAACCAAGTCGTTTACTGTTGCTGCAAATGAACTTCCAAAGCCTGCAAAAAGATCTTTATTTCATCTTTTTCAGTTACAGATCCTGATCCCCATCCTCAATTAGAGCTCAAAGGCCTCAGAGTGATATTATACTGCAATTAACCCAGCTGATTAAGGCATAATCAAGCACTCGAGCATCAGCCACAAGCTTAGCCCAGGCCTGAGCTTCTCGGCCTCTTAATCCTGTGCTGCTTTTTCTCCCTCAGTTTCTTCCCTCAATCACTTAAATTCTGAGCTCAGGCACGAACATTCCAGCTGGGATTTCCCACAGTTCTTTTCTGAGCGATGTGGGGAATCATTCCCAGCCCTTTGGAAAAGGAATTACAGGAGTTATGCCTGCATTCTCACAGAAAGGTTGTGATTGACAAACTCTGCGTGGAGCCTGCAGACCACCAAGAGGAGCCCACAGGACCAGCAAATTCACCTTCAAATCCCAGCCTGAGCCCTTCTGAGTGTACAACACTTTGCAAGGACAAAAGCTATGGAAGAGTCTGCTCAGATGGCTCCAATTCTTTCCCAAAATCACAGCTGTAAGCACAGGGTGCTCCCCTCTCTCCAGCCTTTTCCCTCTGCAATTGCCCATCAGGCAGCTCACTTTTCCACATTCCTTCCTTGAAACTTGTAGCAGTGGGGCAGGTGCCAAGGGGTGCCCAGTTGAAAACACAGCAATTGTCTTCACTGGGGGGAATTCTTTGTCAGAACCTGTCAGTGATGAGGTTATTGTTGGGTGCAAGGTCAGGAAGAACTCTTATTTACACATAGAACTCGTTAACCCAAAGTGTCAGCAACACCCCTTAATAATCCAACCAAAGGAAAAGAACCACAGAATCGTGGAATGGGTTGGGTTGGAAGGGGCCTCAAAGCCCAGCCAGTTCCAACCTCCCTGTCATAGAATCATGGAATAGGTTGGGCTGGAAGGGACTTTAATGCCCATCCAGTTCCACCCTGACCCCTGTCATGAAATCATGGAATGGGCTGGGTTGGAAGGGACATCAAAGCCCACCCAGTCCCACCCCCTGCCATGGGCAGGGACATCTCCCACTGGATCAGGGGCTCTAAGCCCCATCCAACCTGGCCTTGAACACCTCCAGGGATGGGGCAGCCACAGCTTCTCTGGGCAACCTGGGCCAGGGCCTCCCCACTCTCAGTGTGAAGAATTTCTTCCTGATGTCCAATCTAAATCTTCTCCCTTGCAGTTTTAAGCCCTTCCACCTCATCCTGTCACTCCAGGCCATGGGCAGGGACACCTCCCACTGGATCAGGGGGCTCCAAACCCCATCCAACCTGGCCTTCAACACCTCCAGGGATGGGGCAGCCACAGCTTCTCTGGGCAACCTGGGCCAGGGCCTCCCCACCCTCACAGGGAAGAATTTCTTCCCAAGATCTCACCTCAATCTCCCCTCTTTCAGTTCAAAATCCTCCTGTCCCTGCACTCCCTGCCACATATCAGCATCAATATTATTCACATCACGAACTGATATCTCATATCTTAGGATGCACAACATCCATGATATCGTGGCAGAAAGCCACGTGGATAGTTTATGATTTAATTTCCACTGCAAAGACAAAACCAGGAGAGACCCAGAGAGCACAGTTTGCTACAGCATCCAGTTTGAAGCAATTTGCCCAACTCATAATGAATTCAAGCATTCTTTAAACTGGAAAAAATGAATGTCCACAGGCTTCTTCCTTCCTCCCCTGCACTCCTTGGCAAAGCTGGGACACGAATCCTGCAGAAGAGCACAAAGCACCACACAGCACCCCCACTTGAGCAGAATGAGGGCCACTGAGAGGCCAAAGGAAGCGAGGAAAGAAGAACAGTGGTGGAACGACACTGTGAATAATTCACGGGCGGTTATACGACCTCACCTGGCACCACTGCAATTTTAAAAGGTGTTCCAGCTGCCAGACCCAAATGTGGAAGAGGAGAAAAGGAGACGAAAGACACAAGAATGACCCCGCTCTCTTTCCACGGGGTAGGTTTTAAATTGCAACACCAGCAGCCCCCGCCGCGCCTCCATCCCCCTCTCCCTCCTCCTCTCCCTATGCTGCACCCTGATACGGCAGGGAGGAGAAAAACAGGGCAAAGTGGAAAAATCCTGGATTTCCACTGGTGCTAGGCTGTATGGGGAAGAGGGAGGGGAGGGATGGAGGCAATGTGGTCTCCCAAATGTGTTAGGTTATGGGATAAAAATCTCACCTACGCACACAGGGGCAAAATGGCAAGGGGGGGGACCCAAAGAACGCTCTCACCTGGCTCCTCCCAGGCCACAGGAGTCACTGCTCCACCAAAGGCCCCTCTCTGTGGGTGCAGAGGCACCACGGCATTGGCCTGGACAGAGTGGAGAATCCTAGAGCCATTAAGGCTGGAAAACACCTCTCAGCTCATCCAGTTCAACCATCAGCTCAACCCCACCGTGCCCGCTGAACCCTGGCCCCAAGGGCTACATCCACATATTTTTTGAACCCCTCCAGGGGTGGAGGCTCCACCCCTGCCCTGGGCAGCCTCTGCCAGGCCTTCACCACTCTGTCAGGGAAGAAATGGTTCCCAATATCCAATCTAAACCTCCCCTGGCACAACTTGAGGCCATTTCCTCTCATCCCATCACTTGGGAGCAGAGCCCAGCACCCCCCTCCCCACAGCCTCCTCTCAGGCAGTTGTGGACAGGGATGAGGTCTCCCCTCAGCCTCCTCTTCTCCAGACCAAACCCCCCCAGGTCCCTCAACTGCTCCCACAACCCCTGTTCTCCAGCCCCTTCCCCAGTTCCCTTCTCTGGACACTCTCCAGCCCCTCCAGGGCCTTCTTGGAGTGAGGGCCCCAAAGCTGACCCTTCCCCAGCTCTGTTGTCCTGGCTCCTCTCCAGGCTGTCACAGCACATATTCCATACACATCACATACATTCATGTCCATGCTGTCTGTGTATGTGTTCTCCTACCAGGACTTACACTCTCAGCCTCACTTTTGGTTGGATCTGGGCCACCACCTTGCCTCCACTTGGCTACCAGATCTTGCAAACCACATAAGAATAACTTACTTTCTGACCCAGCCAGCTGGAAAAGGACATGGAAAACCAAAGCATTATCAGGATGGGAGACAAAAATCTAGAAGGGATGGAAGGGCAGGAGGGAGGACTTTAAAGACCCTGAAGGAGTGCAGTGAGAGCCTGCAGCTTTAACACCCTCCCTCAGCTGACAGCAACCAGGCATCACATTCCCACTCCAGGCTGCCAGCGAGGGCTCAGTGACCTTTGTGCTCTCCTTCTCCAGAGAACACAAGAGCCAGGCACCAACAGCACACAATTTGTATCCAGGCTTCCTTCAAATGCCTCCAACTTCTTGACATTGCAACTTTAAGGAAAGCTGAGATAAAGATTTGTGATTCTTGCAGTCAAGAACAGAAGCTCAAAACCCCCACATTCCCAGGGTGGGCTTTCTCCCCTCCACAAAGAAGCTGAAATCATGTTCTCTAAATAGTTCCAAGCCTTCAGTACCAAGGAGGTATTGTATTTAATTACCTCCTCCAATCGAAGACCCATGGATTTGATGGTGGGAAGACTTGGAGCTCTCCTCCTTATCATGAAGGAAGAGACATTAACCCACGGGCAGGAGTTTGCTGATTGTAACCCAACCACAGAGGCAGAAGAGGCCCTGGAAGCTCCACCAAGCTCAGCTGCTCCAGTGCAGACCCCAACACCTCTTTTCACCACTGCAAACAGTCTCAAACACCACACCTACAGCTCCTGAAACTGAGCCACAGCCTTAGTTCTGCTCGCTGCCCGTATTGTGTTGACTTTGTACCAGCTGAAGAACCAGGATGTGTACAAGAACATCAAAGGGGACTTGTCCCAAGAGCTAAGTGTGAAATGATGGGGTTTACTCACCTGACAAGGTCCGTTTGAAGACCAAACCTCCTTCTTCCCCTCAGCCTTTTGGCAGCAGAACAAACTGCCAAAGGCATCGGGTTCCTTAAAGAAAAAGCTATTGCTGGGCACCAGGAAATGCACCCATTCAAGAGCCAGCAAGGCAGCACCCTAGGCAGGTGCCTGCTTTCCCTGGAATTTAGCTGGAAACAAGACACTTTCTGTTAGGAACCAAAAACCTCTTTGTTAATCGAGCTCCTTTCTTTTTGCCATTTCAATTTGCAGACAGGACAACCTAACTCTGGGACTCTTTAGGTGACACAATCATTGAATCATGGAACGGGTTGGGTTGGGAGGGACCTCAAAGCCCAGCCAGTTCCACCCCCTGCCATAGCCAGGGACACCTCCCACTGGATCAGAGGGCTCCAAGCCCCATCCAACCTGGCCTTGAACACCTCCAGGGATGGGGCAGCCACAGCTTCTCTGGGAAACCTGGGCCAGGGCCTCCCCATGCTCACTGCAAAATATTTCTCTCTGAGATCTCATCTCAATCTCCCCTCTTTCAGCTCCAAACCCTTCCCCCTCATCCCATCCCTGCACTCCCTGATCCAGAGCCCCTCCCCAGCTTTCCTGGAGCCCCTTTCAGTCCTGGGAGGCTGCTCTAAGGTCTCCCCAGAGCCTTCTCTTCTCCAGGCTGAACAACCCCAACTCAGCCTCTCCTCGTATGGAAGGTTCTCCAGCCCTCACATCATCTCTGTGGCCTCCTCTGGACTTGCTCCAACAGATCCATGTCCTTCCTATTTTCCTTTTAATTTTTCCCTTTTCCATTTTGATGCAGCTGTTTTCCTCAACACACCAGGAATCTCATCCAGCCTTTTTGCAGAGGCAGAACCTACTTGATCCCCCACGAGGAGAAGCGAGCTAGACAAGACTGGGCAGTCTGGAATTTCCCAGGAATTGCTTCACCAGGCTGCAGTGCAAACAAAACTGGATGTGTCTGCCTGGAGCATCTTATCTACTTTAAATGAGGTGGTGAGAGTGGATTCCCAAACAGTTTAGTCTGGAGCACTCCTTCTGACCGGGTTGGCAGGAGCTGTGTGGAACAGAGCAGGGTTTGCATTCCCACCCAGCAGATGCCTTTGGTCTTTTTGCTGCCCCCTCCACCCAAAAGGAGCTCTGATCTGCTGAGCCAGCAACCCGGCAGCAGGGTGGACTCATCCATCTCACTGGGCAACTTGTAATTAACTCCGTGGCTACAGAGCAGTGAAGGGGCCTTAAGATGCTGCACAAAATCCCATCTCCTTTTCAGCAGGAGAAAACTTCATCAGGAGCCCCAGAGAATGAATAGTGGGTTCCCACTCGAACCAGAAATTAAATCTTTTTCCCACCTTTCTTGACAAATCTCCTTATAGTTGAGATTTCAAGCCCTTGCATCTCCTATCTGTTCCCATAGGAACTGCTTCCACCCTCACCTCCTTTTCCAAGAGCAGAAATAGCCAACAAGGGCCTGGCAGCCCCACTCTGCAGAGGGAACCTTGGAGAAGAGAGACAGGTAACACTTTCCTCACCTCTTCTGCACCTGCCCTCTACAAAAAGGGAGCAGCAGCCACAGTCTTGAGGGCCACTGAGCCTTATTGAATCACTTTTCCTCCCGTTTTCCTCTCTGCTAACTGGCATCCATCACTTTTTCTCTTCAAAAAGGTAGAGTTTAAACAAAATCTCCATTATGAACTGCAAACTCAGTAGTCAGGCTGAGCAAACACCAGCCCATTTATCTAAAGCACATGGAAGCAAACGTGCTGGAAACAGTGTCCATCTCCTGCTTTGCCATGCTTAGACAACCAGGACTTCCCCTATCCCAGCCTCTGGCACAGCACCTTCTCCTCAGTGAGGGCCTTGCAGCCCCAGATGCAAAGGAGAGACCAACCTGCAGTTCACATGGTCATCACAAAGGCTGCAAGCCCAGGCAGACTGGAAGGAATAAAGTGATCCAGAAGAGAACAGAAGAGAATCATGGAATTGCTTGAGCAGGAAGGGACCTCAAAATCCATCCAGTTCCATGGGCAGGGACACCTCCCACTGGATCAGGGGGCTCCAAGCCCCATCCAACCTGGCCTTGAACACCTCCAGGGATGGGGCAGCCACCACTGCTCTGGGCAACCTGGACCCTCATTGTGAAGAATTTCTTCCTAATTTCTAACCTAAATCTTCCCCCTTCCAATTTAAAGCTGTTTCCCCTCATCCTGTCACTCCATGCCCTTGTAAAAAGCCCCTCCCCAGCTTTCCAGGAGCCCCTTTCAGTCCTGGGAGGCTGCTGTGAGGTTCCCCTGGAGCCTTCTCTTCTCCACGCTGAACAACCCCACCTCTTTCAGCCTGTCCTCACAGCAGAGGGGTTTTGTGAGGGGGTTCCCTCACACTCCCCACCCAAAAGACTTCCTCAAATATTACCTAAATGAATCCATCACGCCAAGTGTGGCTGCTGAAAGGGCTGAAAGTTCCACTCTTTCTTCTTCAGGAGCATTTGGTCCTTGTGGTCCCGACCAGAGGCTCGGGAGCTGCATTTTCACACTCCAGCCCAGAGGGAGTGTTCTGGCACAACACCAGGTAACTTACAGGCCAACGGTTTGCAAAACAAATCCAGGTTAGCATGGAGATTTTCGTGTCATAAATCAGGTAATTTGAAGTGAAAAGGTTCCTGATTGCTTTAGCCACACCCTTTCACGCTGTTGCACTCAAAAGGGTTCCAGTTGAGGGCCACAACACACAGAACAGTGACACAAAATGCAAACACCTGCAGCTACAGCAGCAGGAACCCAGCAGTTTCTCCCCTTCCAGTTTAACTCTTAGTTCCCAACAGCCACACCTCCTTGCCTACTGCTGGGATCACCCCAATGAAAGGCCTTATTCCTGAGGAATAATTTTATGTGGGAAGCAAGACTGGAGATTTCTTGCCATCCTCTCTTCAAATCAAGCACCATCCCTTGTGCTGCTTTTAAGTCTTTTTCTTGTTCATAACAAAAGAATTACCTAGAAAAGAAAGATGAGCAGAGGAGCTGCTCATCTTTCCCACAGGATAAGCAGCAGGGGACATAAAGGACATTGACTTGTCCATTGCACAATCAGTAGCTCAGAGAAGGATAGTCCAGGATGCTCAGTGTTGGAGAGAATTCCACGTTCCCTTGGGCAACTCCATCCTCTTCCTCAGCCCAGCAGGCAAGATCCCTCGGGGGAGCTGAGAAGAGCACCCTGTGCATCCAGCAGTGGCTGCACCAGAGCTGCAAGAGTCATCTGACTGCAAACTGGAGTGCTTACTCACTTCAGAGAACACACACAGGCACTTGCCTTCCACTCCCTTGACTCAAGAAATATTTGGGAGAGTTCAGAGTGATTGAACTGAGCCACAACGAGCGCTCCCAGCCCAGAAACCCCCCGTGGCCTGGGCTGCACCCAAAGAGTGGGAGCAGAGGGGGAGGGAGGGGGTTCTGCCCCTCTGCTCCGCTCTGGGGAGACCCCACCTGGAGCCCTGGGGCCAGCTCTGGAGTCCTGAGCACAGGAAGGACCTGGAACTGTTGGACAAGTCCAGAGGAGGCCACGGAGATGATCCAAGGACTGGAGAACCTCTGCTGTGAGGACAGGCTGGGAGAGTTGGGGTTGTCCAGCCTGTGGGGAGACCTTAGAGTAGCCTCCCAGGACTGAAAGGGGCTCCAGGAAAGCTGGGGAGGGGCTCTGGATCAGGGAGTGCAGGGATGGGATGAGGGGGAAGGGTTTGGAGCTGAAAGAGGGAGATTGAGATGAGATCTTAGGGAGAATTTTTTTGCTGTGAGGGTGGGGAGGCCCTGGCCCAGGTTGCCCAGAGAAGTAGCTGAGGCCCTCTCCCTGGAAACATTCAAGGTCAGGTTTGGATGGGGCTCTAAATGACCCAATCTGGTTAAAGATGTCCCTGTTCCTGCAGGATGATCTCTAAATGTCCATTCCAACCCATTCTATGGTGGATCATCCCCCCTGTACTCAGCACTGGTGAGGCCACATCTCAGGTCCCGTGTTTGGAGTCTGCACGTACACAACCAACCCCCTGCAAACTCACAAACTCAATCACAGAGCCACTGCCCTGCTCAGGCCTTCTCCACAGATACCTTCAACCCACCTCACGCTGGACCACTGGGCTTTCTGCCCACCCACCCCTGAACAAGCTCAAATCCCCCCTCCTCTTCCTTGGGGCAAGCTAAACCTACCTGACACTTGCCAGGCTTGTGAGCAAGCTCACGTGCTGCAGACTCCCAACTCAAAGTCCCAAACCATTACCAGCTGGCTCCCAGGAGGCACCTCAGATGCCTGCACCACACTTACTCAGCCACCCCTTCCCTCAAGAGCCAGTATTTACCACAGCATCCTACGTGGTTCCCACCCCCAAACCCGCCTGCACTGATCCCTCCGCCCTCAGCCAAGAGAAAGACAAAGAGAATGGATGAATTCCCTTCCCCACCAGAGAGCTGGGATCCTTTAAAGCAAAGGAAAGGAGTTATGTGCAACAAAGGATCTTTATCCAAGCCTTCTCCAGGCCAGTAACACTTCATAGAATCATGGAATGGGTTGGAAGGGACCTCAAAGCCCATCCAGTTCCACCCCCTGCCATGGGCAGGGACACCTCCCACTGGATCAGGGGGCTCCAAGCCCCATCCAACCTGGCCTGGAACACCTCCAGGGATGGGGCAGCCACAGCTTCTCTGGGCAACCTGGGCCAGGGCCTCCCCACCCTCACAGGAGAACATTTCTCTCCAAGATCTCATCTCAATCTCCCCTCTTTCAGCTCCAAACCATTCCCTTCATCCCATCCCTGCACTCCCTGATTCAGAGCCCCTCCCCAGCTTTCCTGGAGCCTCCTTTAAGCACCGAAAGGACAGCTCTGAGGACAACACTTCATTTGTGGATGTCCTTGTTAAATTCAATTATGGCCCCTAAGGTATTCAAAAGGATTTGCTCTCAGATCTGGAAGAAAATGTACGCTTTTTTTTTCCTTTAACAAACTGAGGACAAAAGACCATTTTCCAAATGCAAAGTATTGAACCAGGAATAGGCACAGAACTCAGAGAGGAAAGAGCTTCTGGAGCAAGCAACCCATGGCTTCCTGCAGGCTGAAGTTTGAACACCACAATTATGCAGAGGTGCTTTGTCCTGTGCTCCTTTTGTGTCACTGAAGTTTGAGGGAAGCTCCACTCTTTCCCAGTTTAGAATGTGCACGTAACATCCTGGGAAAGGCATCTCTTGCTTCCTGTGTGCTTCATCATTCACACACCAAATAGTTGTAGCCCCTGGATAACCTCGGAAGGAAGACTTGATGAGAAAGATCAGTCTGTTTCTCAGCTAGAAAATCAAGGAAAAGGATAAAAGGGAGGGGAAGGGCAATCCCAGTGCACCCACAGAGAGAAAATCTCTCAAAGAAATTTCCCTTCTGATCAGGGGAAAAAAGAGCATCCACTAAAACAGGAACTTGAGAGAAGTGGCAAAGTTGTGCTTCCTCATATTCTTTTAAAGATGTAACTCCTTGGGTGGAGCAAATGGAAACTCTTTTTACTTCCTCTGAGAGGGGATGGAGGACAAATGTTTCCCCCCAAGCAAAAATGCAGAGGCTTCTATCTGAATGCTCTCATTTAGTGAAGCAGTTGACATTAAGTGATGCTTGGATACCATGGAGATGGTGACAAACAACTGAATCAGAGGCAACACAGTCACAAAAAGGGTACTGGAGTTCAAAAGGTGAAATGTGGCCAAGAGGTAACACAGTCACACAAGACTTGCCAAGTGGAAGAGCACATCATCTTGGCAGGGATATCCTGGAACAAGATGCAGACCACTGGGATGGAAAAACTCATTTCCAGAGGGTCTAAGGCTGATGTTCTCGAAGCCTGGTGGATGCCCTTTTAGAAGAGCCTGCTCTGAGCTCCTCAGTGAAGTGGTCCAGTTGCTGTTCCACAACCACTTAGCAAAGGAGAGCTGCACTGAGTTCATTCCCTGCTGCTCACACCTGAATCCTCCAACACCAAAATCCACGCTGTGTTGCAAAAAGGAAAGGTCAGATATTTTGGCCAAAGACAAGCCAAGTGCAGAGGGAAGTTATGGACAGCACAAGGTTGAATTGCAATGAAGAACACTTTCAAGAGGTCCTGACATGAGCAAGAAAAGAGGAGGCTGATTCTAATGGGATGATGTTTAATAAGTCCAAATGTTGGGCACTTCATTTTGGACACAACAATCCCATGCAGAGCTCCAGACTGGGGACAGAGTGGCTGGAGAGGAGTCAGGCAGAAAGGGAGCTGGGAGTGCTGGTGGCCAGGAAGCTCCCCATGAGCCAGCAGTGTGCCCAGGTGGCCAAGAAGGCCAATGGCATCCTGGCCTGCATCAGGAATGGTGTGGCCAGCAGGACCAGAGGAGTTATCATCCCCCTGTACTGGGCACTGGTCAGGCCTCATCTTGAATATTGTGTCCAGTTCTGGGCCCCCCAGTTTGGGAAAGATGTCAGGATGCTGGAGAGTGTCCAGAGGAGGGCAACGAAGATGGTGAAGGGGCTGGAGCACAAGCCCTACGAGGAGAGACTGAGGGAGTTGGGGCTGTTTAGTCTGGAGAAGAGGAGGCTCAGGGGAGACCTCATTGCTCTCTACAACTCCCTAAAAGGAGGTTGGAGTGGGGCAGGAGTTGGTCTCTTCTCTCAGGTGACAGAACTGGAGGGCAGGGACTCAAGCTTGGTCAGGGAAAGGTTGGACTTGATGTGAGGAGAAAGTTCTTCACTGAAAGGGTGATTGGTCACTGGAATGAGCACCCAGGGAGGGGGTGGAGTCACCGACCCTGGAGGTGTTTAAGGGGAGACTGGGTGAGGCACTGAGTGCCATGGGTTAGATGATGGGGTGGTGTTGGTGTTGGGTTATAGGTTGGACTGGATGATCTCAGAGGTCCTTTCCAACCTTATGATGCTGTGATACTTCATTCAGGACAGTCAGAGGTTGACTGAGAAGCTACAAACTCACAAGCAGCACCTGACTTGTTCTTATTTTATGGGAGGTAAAACAGTTACTTTCCCGTGACAGAAAACAGCACAGTTTTGCAGCATCATTTGGCAGATCACATGGGGAAAAGACAAACCTCCAGAGGAGCTCAGACTTTGGAGCTGGAATCTATATTCCAAAAATACATCAAGGCTGTATCTATGGCTGTAAACACCAGCAAGCACGTTACACAGATCCGTGCCAAAAAGACAAGCCATGACATAATATTAAATGTCATTCTTCTTTCTAAAAGATGCAGAGCTGTGTGAATTCCAACCTCTAACAGATATGGAGCAGAATAAAGGATCTGAATGGAAAACCTTTCAGGTAGAAATACACAGGAGCTTTTTTCCTTACCAGCCTCCCTATTTCCTTTGCACTTACTGCAACAGAGGTCCTGAATTTCCCTGTTTCTTCCTATTATCCAGTTTAATTTGATTTAATGTGGCCTAAGGGATTCAGCATTTTATTTGCACCTTTGTTCTTCATTAAAGACAAAAGACTCAGCCTAGAAGCCTGTCTGGATCTAAACTCAGAATCTCAGGTCTGTGCTGATCCTTGTACCTCTAAACCAACACAACACAGAGCAGACAGATGTTACAGAGGCAAAAAGGCACAGCAAATGCTTAGAGCATTCATTTAAGGTAGGCTTCTCACATTTATCAATTAATTAATTACCTCTAGTAACCATAAACACTGTTTAAAATTATCTCACTGCATCTTCACAAGAGGAGACTCTCACACGAGCAGTTGAAGTACCAGCAGGTCTGTGCTCTGGTTCAGCACAGGGTTAGAAGCTCTTCAATAAGGTGACACTCCCTGTTTAGATGCTCCGAGCAAGTCTTCCCATCTCACACATCATAGAAGACCCATCTGTACCAAATAAGCTATTCCACCAGCACCAGTGGGAGAACAAGCTCCAGAGAAGGATCAGCACCTCTTAACTCACCCCTAACGATGCCAACGCTCCATCCAAGGAAGAGGGACCAACACAGACACCCTTGAGGCCTGCATCTGGCAGCTTCCTCAGCCAGAACCCCCTCAGGGCACAAGGACATCCTCACTCAGAGAAGACAGAAGCACAATCTTACACCTGCAGGAAGGAGCTCACAAAACTTCTCAGGGAACAGGAGGTGTCTAGCAAATACACACAGCACACACCAAAAGTACAAAACCCCACCCCAGAGGGCTCAGATGGGATCCCCAGAATAACCTCTGTAGGTACAAACGAGGAGAGGGCTTTCCACCACTGCACGGCAGGGCTGTGCATAATGTTATGGAAATGGGACCAATTTAGACAATTTACCACACCACTGGCTCACCAACATATGGAGGAGATGGAATTCTTGGAGCAGATCTAGAGGAGGGCTATGAAGATGATCAAGAGAACCTCTGCTGTGTGGCGAGGCTGGGAGAGTTGGGGTTGTTCAGCCTGGAGAAGGCTCTGGAGGGACCTCATAGCAGCCTCCCAGGACTTACAGGGGCTCCTGGAAAGCTGGGGAGGGGCTTTTTCCAAGGGCCTGTGGTGACAGGATGA
This sequence comes from Tapera naevia, assembly GCA_033556795.1. Taxonomy (NCBI): domain Eukaryota; kingdom Metazoa; phylum Chordata; class Aves; order Cuculiformes; family Neomorphidae; genus Tapera; species Tapera naevia. The sequence continues at coordinate 128,975 of JAUMJJ010000089.1, read as the reverse complement.
GGGGGAACAGCTTGAAATTGGAAGGGGAAAAATTTATATTAGGCATCAGGAAGAAATTCTTCACGATGAGGGTGGGGAGGCCCTGGCCCAGGTTGCCCAGAGAAGCTGTGGCTGCCCCATCCCTGGAGCTGTTGAAGGCCAGGTTGGATGGGGCTTGGAGCCCCCTGATCCACTGGGAGGTGTCCCTCCAGTAGGAACTGGCTGGGCTTTGAGGTCCCTTCCAGCCCAACCCTTTCTATGACTCTAAACCAGCTGCACTGAGGGTTTTAGCACTTGAACAGCACCTTCACCTGCTGAAATGGCAAGTGCAGAACAAGCAAAATTACAGGTTTTTTTAAGATTCCAGATTGCATCTCGTATCCTGCTTTCAGGGAGAAATCCTTATTAAGGTCAAAGACATAGCAGAGGAATCCACTTGAAGTCTTAATTTCACACAAAGGGAGGATGCAAGAACCAAAACCAGGCCGACTGCTGATTGAATACCTTGCTTGGAACTAAAAACCAGGAATCCTCACTCAATTCCACAGATATTTGTAGTCACCCTGAAGGAGACCAGGCCAGGCCTCCTCAAAGAGGACAGACACACCATTGGAAAGGGAAGAAGGAATGCCAGGGGGCTGCAAGAGTCTGCAGGAACACGAGCCCAGTTAAAGCAGAGTTGGGTAAGAGCAGGCAGACTGGAAGCCTTGGGGTTAAGAGCCCACGAGCAAACTCCTCGTTAGAGAAGCAGCCTCTGCTTGCCATGCAGATTTTCTGCTTTTGCTGCAAGGAGGACAAAATTAATCAGCAACCTTTTTTATTTCATCTTTTAGCCTGACGCCTTTTCAAACAAATCCAGGGTATGAGGTAAGGGACTCGACTCCTTCCACTGGAAGGAGTTGCAAAAAAAGGGATGAAACAGAAAAGAACTGACTGAAAACAGAAGGGACATTTTGCCTAAAGCTCAGTAGGAATTCTCCCTTTTATTTAAAGTCATCACAAGGTGCAGCTCCATTATGCTCTGCATTTACACCCCAATTTTGTCTGCATTTTATATTAGGGCATTCCACTTCACTGTGTTTTTGCTTCATTGCCTTGACATTTTCACATGGTTTTAGAATCACAGACTCGTGGAATGGGTTGGGTTAGAAGGGACCTCAAAGCCCAGCCAGTTCCAACCCCCTCCCATGGGCAGGGACACCTCCCACTGGATCAGGGGGCTCCAAGCCCCATCCAACCAGGCCTTCAACACCTCCAGGGATGGGGCAGCCACAGCTTCTCTGGGCAACCTGGGCCAGGGCCTCCCCACCCTCGCTGTGAAGAATTTCTTCATCATGTCCAATCTAAATCTTCCCCCTTCCAATTTAAAGCTGTTCCCCCTCGTCCTGTCACTCCATGTCCTTGGAAAAAGCCCCTCCCCAGCTTTCCTGGAGCCCCTTTCAGTCCTGGGAGGCTGCTCTAAGGTCTCCCCACAGCCTTCTCCTCTCCAAGCTGAACCACCCCATCTCTTCCTGCCTGGCCTCACAGCAGAGGTTCTCCAGCCCTCAGATCATATTCACAGCCTCCTCTGGACTCCCTCCAGCAGCTCCATCTCCTCCTTACGTTGGGGATTCCAGAACTGGCCCCAGGGCTCCAGGTGGGGTCTCCCCAGAGGGGAGCAGAGGGAGAGAATCCCCTCCCTCTCCCTGCTGGCCACGCTTTTCTTGATGCAGCCCAGAGCCCTCTCCTCCAGCCCTGGCAACCTCAACTCTCTCTCACACGCATCGTTAGCATTCTTTAAAGCCTGTAATGATGCTCGAAATAGTTAATTAAAGAAAACCCCAACTCTGAAATGCCGTGGAGCATTTAACAGCTCGCTCACAGGCTCGTTCCTATATTCACTGTGGTCCATAATGAGCTTAGGAACAAGGCACCAGGCACCGTGGCTTCAACCCAATGCATCCCGAGCAGAGTGCAAGTGCTCAGCATCGTGCACTTCAGCACAGGCAGAGCAGTCCCTGCTGCAGGAGACAAAATACATCGTGGTGTTGGAAAGCAGAGAGATGCAGCGAGCAGGGTCGACGCGGGTGCACAAAGGGAGCAGACTGGAGTCTGGCTCTGTGCCCTCTGAGCAAGCCATCAGCTCCCAGCTGCATCATTTGATTTCAGTTTTCCATTTCTTATCAAAATCAGAAAAATCATTCCAGTTTCTCCTGTCTTAAAAGTCCAGAGCTGGACAGATGCTGCACCTGGCAAAACTTGCAGGTTTTTTCTGTGATTTCTCTGTAGAAATACACAAAACAAAGCCTCAGCTCAAAAGCAAAGGAATGTAGTGCTGCCCAGAAGCATCACAAAGATTCCCACCACCAGGAAACCTGTGCCATGTATGCTCACTGTGGCAGACACACGCTTAGTTTACCACTCTCCTGTATGTACAGTGCAGAATAAAGGACGTATCAGCACAAACCAGATTCAAATCAAAAGTCTGCTTTACTCCAAGAATCTATTCCAGCAGGAATACACATCCCAAAGCTATCCACAGATCCCAGGACTCCATTTGTCACGCTCCTGAGAGCACAAAGGGCACTTTCATCAACTCCTTTCCCCCAGCAGATGAAAAGAGATTCAGCCCTCCAAGCATCTCACTCGCTGTCTCTTTAAATACAACTTCCTCAAACTGCAATGCCGAATCCAGCTCAGGATGCACTTATTCATCTGCTGGATCACTGTCAGGATCAGAGGCTGCTGGCTTTAACCAAGTATTATTTATTGCTGCCTAAGAGGGGAGCTGAGAAGGGGAGAAAGGAGGAAAAGCAGGGTGCAGGCAGACTCCCCAAAATAAAAGGGTGTAAGGCTTCGTTACCCAACGAGACAACCTCCGACATCCCTCCCGTGCATGAGGACAGAACAAAACCACTGCTGGTTTAATGCCAAGAAGTTGAATAAGTTTTAAGCAGGCCTGTGAAGGTCTCAGAGTCTCCCCAGTGTTATCTTCCCAACGCTGAACCCCACCCCAAGCACGCTGGGGTTTACAATCCCAAGTGTCAGCACTCCTGTACCTCCTACAGGTCTCCAGGTCACTGCTCCTTGCCTGGAAGGACCCACAAAACCAAGAGGATTGGTACTTATGTTGTTGAAGGAGAATTTTCTAAGTCATAAAGGCTTGGAAGAAGTATATAAATCATGTCTGTAAGTCTGTGCCATTTTATTGCAACTCAGAAATCAAAGGGACCTGGGTTTGAGGAGCCAACTCAAAACTAATCCAATTCTAAGACGCGGCTGCACAGGGAACACCCTCTGCCCCCTTTTTACACTTGGTACTGTAAAACCCCACTCCACTTCTCCCCACTCCACTTCAGCATCTTTGGATTAAGGGTCACATCACAGACATCACCTGTACTGCAGGTGGATTACACAGCAGCCCACAGCTGGAACACTCGGATCCCACAGGGAACACCAAACTCTTAGAGAAGGAAGCAAAGATAAAACCATGCCAGAGGTCCACAAAGGGCAGCTGGAGAGCTGGCACTTTCCCCTCTCCAGTTGCTGGTGAGATGAGTTCAGGGGATACTTAATTCTTCCACCTCAAAAGAAACTAAAGGAGACAGAGCATGAGGAAAGTGTCGTTTATATTCCCCCCCTGAGGTCCAAAAACACATCCACGCTCTCACATACAAAGCAGGTTTTGATGTCACTGACTATTTGTTCAGAGGAATTTTGACTAAGTTGCATAAAAAGTCAAACTCTGCCAGAATTCAGCACAACCCAAACACGCTGAGAAGCTGATGAAGCCAAGTCTCCAGCACTTCTAAACAGTCTGACATCCACATTCATTCATTTCTTAAGGCTGACAGGTACTTTGGGTTTTCCTCTCTAATTTCTTTTGAATACAACTTCCTCGTCGGATGGAGAATGATTTTCATCTTTTCTCACTTTAACCACCCAGCTCACACCATTGCACACCCGTTCCCTCCCAGGACTCCAGAAGAGGCCTGGGTGGACACAGCACAGAGGACTTTGCCCTTCTCACTGCCCACTTCCCAACGATGATTAATCCAGCAAGGCCTTACAGCAATCCCCGTTTCCATGACTTCTGATTTGATTTTGCCCACAGCAATCACAAGGTCCTAACCCAGTGCTTTAAGTTAAAGTGGAATTCTGGTCAAACCTGGGTTTACACAGCAGCACCATCAAAACCAGTGCTGGTTCTCCCATCCTCCACTCTGTAATTTTGACTCCTAAAGAGTAAAATCACCGTAGAACAGCAGAGGTAACTCCCAAATCTTCTCTTTTATTTAAACGTGGAATAAAGAGGAACCTTTGCCCTTCTCCTTCCTGAAAAGCCCACCACCAGCTGCCACGCAGCCACTGGGCTGAGCAGCGACTGAATTGAAGAACCCCACGTAACTTTCAGGACACAAAAAGCCAACACATTGGATGAGGAATAACTTTGTGCAGATCCCACTTTCTATTTTGAAAGCTTTCCGCCGGTGCCCATTAGATATTCCTTCCTCCCCAACCACAACCAGCGGAGACACTTCCCCACCAGACACACGTTGCACCGAAGCCAAGGTCGTAAAACACAAAGATTAAAGACTCTCCCTTCACAAAAGCCACTTCCTCCAATTTCATTATCTCCCAACCACCACTATTTTAAAACCCCGCTCCGCCTGACCACACCAACTCCAATGCTCCTCCTTGTTCAACCAGAAAACGTTGTCAGTGGGGTGTTGCAACCCACCCCCAAGGTTTGATCCCAGTTTACCTCCTTCCCACCTTAGCAGAGGTTACACTTTCCCTCAGAACCATTTCTTTCAAGGTGCTGGCTCATCCATCAAACAGATTTGCTGCTTTCAGTGCACAACACAAACACTCCAGCGCCCCAGGAGCTGCATCTTTGGCAAAGAGTATCCCAATTCCCACCTGGAGCTGGCTGTTTGTACCCACCCTGCCCAGCGGGACCTGCAGACTCATCAATCACCATTCTCACATTCCAAGTGACAACTGAAGCCTGTCCCAGCCACACCAGCAGGCACCAGATTCCCAGAAATGGGCACAGCGTGAATTCTGGCAACATCCCAGTGATATATCCATTAATTTATAAGAATGCAGCTCTCTGTGACCCTACCCTGGGAATTTTACAGCCAGGGCACAACACCCGCTGCGGCAGATCCGGGGCACTGAGGTACTTTTAGCACTGTTTTGGGATACCATTCCCTGTGGAGAAGCAATAAAGGCTCAGAGCAAAAATCCAGGTGTCATCCCCACCCTCGGTCACAAAGCAGCACCCATCCTGTCTCCCACACCAGGATAGTGCTTGGGAAGCAATGCCAGCTTGGATTTTTCAGGATACCAAAGCAATAAATGCCGAGAGCAAGAATCCATGTGCCACATTCACCACCCTCTGCACAGCAGCACCCATCCTGTCTCCCAAATTGGGACAGTGCTTGGGAAGCGATGCCAGCCTGGACTGTTTTGGGATACCATTCTCTGCAGAGAAGCAATAAAGGCTGAGAGCAAGAATCCATGTGTCACACCCACCACCCTCTGCACAGCAGGGAATAGGAAGCAAGGCCAGCCTGGATCCTGCATCCCAATTCCTTGGATCTGTCTGGATGGAAGGGATGGGTTTGTTCCATAGGAAGGGGGCCTTGTGGCTGGAGACAGCGCCTGGTGCTCCCAGTAACCACGGCTCCCACCAGCAAAGGCTCCACCAGCTGCATTCCCAGTAGGATGGAGCAGCACTGGGACGCCAGCCCCAGGAATCACAGGTCCCACTGGGAAATCCTCCAGGAGCCGCATTCCCGAAGGCGCTGAGTGGGGGATGTCACTGGGGGAGACAGCACTGGGACCCCCCCCTCACCTCCAGCCACCACAGCTCCCACTGGAAAACGGCTCCACCAGCTGCATTCCCAGTGGGATGGGGCAGGACAAGGTCCTGATGGATGGGGGGGGTAGTACCAGGATCCCCCCCAGTCCCTCACACCCCCCCCCCCCCCCCCCCAGGTCCTGCCCCCTCGCTGCAGAAAAAGCCCCCCCCGCCCCATAACCACCACGACCAGGGGTCACGACCACCGCCCCAGCTCCCCCCGCATCTCCATCCTCACCTCTCGGCCGCCGCAGGGCCCGGGCCGCCGGGGGGGGGGGGGGGGGCCGGCGGCCCCGCGATTCCCGATCGCCGCCCCCGCCCGCGCAGGGGCCGCCCCCGCCAGGCCGCACCGCCCACTGCGTCAGCGGCGCAGCGGCCGCTACGCGACCAGCGGTCGCCATGGAGACGGCGGGGATGTGCGGGAGGGGGACGCGGCGCCCCCTGGTGGCTATCGCGGGAACAACCGCCACCGTGATGGTACCCGGGGAGGGGACCCTGAGCATCGTCCGGAGACCTCGCCGAGGGGGAGAAGGAACTGGAAAGCCTTTCTGGAAAGATCTGAGAGTGTTTTGAAAATATTGTACAGTTCTTTTTAGGAAAAGTAATTTCTTAGGGTATTTTATTTGTAAAGTGCTTTTTTTGGTAAAGACTTTTTTTAGGTAAAGAGGTTTTATTGGTAAAGTTTTTTTTTTTGTAAAGTTTATCTTTTTTTGCAAAGTTCTTTTTCGAAAAAGTTCTTTTTTAATAAATTTATTTTGTGACTTTTTTGTAAAGATTATTTTTGGTAGGGTTTTTTTTTGTAAAGTTTATTTTTTGGTAATTTTTTGTGTGTAGATTTTTTTTTGGTAAAGTTTATTTTATTTGTAAAGTGTTGTTTTGGTAAAGTGGGGTTTTTTTTGGTAAAGTTTTTGTTTTAAGGTGTTTTTTTTGGTAAAGTTTTTGTTTTAAGGGTTTTTTTTGGTAAAGTTTTTGTTTTAAGGTGTTTTTTTTGGTAAAGTTTTTGTTTTAAGGGTTTTTTTTGGTAAAGTTTTTGTTTTAAGGGTTTTTTTTGGTAAAGTTTTTGTTTTAAGGTGTTTTTTTTGGTAAAGTTTTTGTTTTAAGGGTTTTTTTTGGTAAAGTTTTTGTTTTAAGGTGTTTTTTTTGGTAAAGTTTTTGTTTTAAGGGTTTTTTTTGGTAAAGTTTTTGTTTTAAGGGTTTTTTTGGTAAAGTTTTTGTTTTAAGGTGGTTTTTTTTGGTAAAGTTTTTGTTTTAAGGGTTTTTTTTGGTAAAGTTTTTGTTTTAAGGGTTTTTTTTGGTAAAGTTTTTGTTTAAATTTTTTTTGGTAAAGTTTTTGTTTTAATTTTTTTTGGTAAAGTTTTTGTTTTAAGTTTTTTTGGTAAAGTTTTTGTTTTAAGTTTTTTTGGTAAAGTTTTTGTTTTAAGTTTTTTTGGTAAAGTTTTTGTTTTAAGTTTTTTTGGTAAAGTTTTTGTTTTAAGTTTTTTTGGTAAAGTTTTTGTTTTAAGTTTTTTTGGTAAAGTTTTTTTTGTAAAGTTCTGTTTTTTGTAAATTTTTTTTGTAAAGTATTTTTTTGTAAAGTTTTTTTCTTGTGAAGTACTTTTTGGGTAAAGTACTTTTTGAAGTATTTAAGTATTTTAAAAGCATTTTTAAGCAAAATATTTTAAATGTATTTTTAAGTAAACAGTTTTAAACTATTTTTAATTAAGTACTTTTTAAAGTAAAATACTTTTTAAAGAGTTTTTAAAAGAGTTTTCCAAGGTTTTTTAAAAGTAAAATGGTTTTTAAAGTAGTTAACTGAAGTATTTTTTAAGTAAAATAGTTGTAAATTATTTTTAAGTAATAGAGTAGCTTTGTTAACCCACAAACACCACCCACCACTCCCAGACTCTCAGGACATCCCAGGTGCTGCCTTTCAGTGGGAAGAGCATCTCCACCTCCCCATCCTCTCCACCTCCCCATCCTCTCCACCTCCCCATCCTCTCCACCTCCCCATCCTCTCCACCTCCCCATCCTCTCCACCTCCCCATCCTCTCCACCTCCCCATCCTCTCCATCCACCACCCTCAGGACATCCCAGGTGCTGCCTTTCAATGGGAAGAGCATCTCCACCTCCCCATCACCTCCACCTCCCCATCACCTCCACCTCCCCATCACCTCCACCTCCCCATCACCTCCACCTCCCCATCACCTCCACCTCCCCATCACCTCCACCTCCCCATCACCTCCACCTCCCCATCACCTCCACCTCCCCATCACCTCCACCTCCCCATCACCTCCACCTCCCCATCACCTCCACCTCCCCATCACCTCCACCTCCCCATCCTCTCCATCCACCACCCTCAGGACACCCCAGGTGATGCTTTTCAAAGGGAAGAGATGTTTTGTTACCCCCAAAATGCCACCCACTGTTCCCAGGACACCCCTTTCGGTGGGAAGAGCAGCTTTATTCCTCTACCAACGGCATCCACCGCTCCTCTTTCAGAGGGAATTTTGCCATTTCCAGCTCTCCCAACATCTCATCCCTTCCCTGGGAAGGACCCTCCACCCCACATGGAAAGCTCCCTCAGGAACCCTCCCCGGGTCCAGATCCTGCTCTGCCACAGCCTCTCCAGGTGGTCCTGGCTGGGTGCACGCCCACCAATCCCTGGATAACAGGGATTATTATTATAATTTATTATAATAATAATGACTGGGCTTGAAATTTAATCAACCTTTTAATCAAAAAAAGGCTTCCATAACACAACCAAAATGGAAATCATTGGATCATGGAATGGGTTGGAATCATAGAATCTTCTGGTTGGAAAAGACCTTGGAGATCCTTGAGTCCAACTGCACCCATCGTCCCCTAAACCGTGTCCCTCAAAAACTCATCTATCCTTTTTTTAAACCCCTCCAGGGATGGGGACTCCACCCCCTCCCTGGGCAGCTGTGCCAGGGCCTGAGAACCCTTTTGGTGAAGAAATTCTTCCCAACATCCAGTCTGACCCTCCCCTGGCACCACTCATGGCCATTTCCCCTTGTCCCATCCCCTGTCACTTGAGAGAAGAGATCAACACTGGCTCTGCCACAGCCTCCTCTCAGGCAGTTGTGGACAGGGATGAGGTCTCCCCTCAGCCTCCTCTTCTCCAAAATAAACAACCCCAGGTCCCTCAGTCGTTCCTCATAGGACTTGTTCTCCAGCCCCTTCCCCAGCCTCGTCGCCCTTCTCTGGACACACTCCAACCCCTCAATGTCCTTGTACTGAGGGGCCTAAAACTGGGATGGAAGGGACCTCAAAGCCCATCCAGTTCCATGGGCAGGGACACCTCCCACTGGATCAGGGGGCTCCAAGCCCCATCCAACCTGGCCTTCAACACCTCCAGGAATGGGGCAGCCACAGCTTCTCTGGGCAACCTGGGCCAGAAATAAGGTTTTCTGTTGGTAACCACTCCTGGACAACCTCCCAGCTCACGGATACACTTACCAATAAAATCCTGGTGAGGCTGGACACGTTTAGTGGTCTTCTCCAGCCATGGGATTGGGGTGGCAGGAAGAGCAGCAGCAGTCTGGGCCGGACACAGCAGCTGCCTCAACATCACGAGGACCAAATCATCAGCTGAGGACGTCATTGAGATGTTCTTCATGCAAAAGACTTGCAAAAAGCCTCCCGTGGGCAGGAATACCTGTCCCAGAAAACAGTTAAGCTCATCCAGCAGGGGAGAGCAGCAGAAACCCATCTGTCCATCCCTCCTTAAAGCAAGCAGAGCAGCCTTCAAATGGTCTGCTGGGTGATATCACCACACCTTGAAAATAAAATAGCCTGGCAGTGCTATGGGTGGTAAAAAAACATTCAGTGAGAGCTTTGAAGCACCGGTTTTCATTTGTGCTGAGGCCTTTGTATCCTGCTCAGGCATAAAATCACCCTCACGCTCATTTTAAAGTCTCTTTATCTTGCCAGACAGGTGTAAAGTGGCTCTGGTTTAGATGAAAAGCTGGTGCCAAATATAGTATTTCAACAAATCATCTCGTCCTGCGTGCGGCACTTCCAAGGGCTTCCTTGAGCACAAGAGGTTCTCAGCAGAGCGGATCCAATCCGGTGGGAAGATGCTCCTGGAAGCGCTGAAACCTGGAGAAGACAGAAGGGAGAAGCTCAGGAAAACTATAAATGACTGCTTTATTAAGACAAATACAATCAGTGGGTGCTCAAGGCTTTCAAGTGGGGGCACAGAGCACGGCGCAACCCAGGTCCTGCCAATTAATGGACATAAGTCATTAGGGGTGATTACTCTTGGAGAGCTTTCTGCTTGTGAGCAGCCCCAGTTGTCCACATCCAGCTCAGATGCACAAAAGCAATGCTGCTCAGGCAGGGCCAGCGAGTATTTAGGGCACAGCTGTGGGCAGGGCTTTCCCTCCAGAGGTCTAAAGCTCTGACACAACTCACAAATTCATTAGGAGTTCGCTTTGTGTAGCTCTGTTTCCGCAGTGTTCCTTCAAATGTTAAGGGAAAGATCTAGAGAGGGACCTGGGCAGGCTGGATCCGTGGGCCAAGGCTCTGCAGAGGAATCTGGACAGGCTGGATCCATGGGCCAAGGCTCTGCAGAGGGATCTAGACAGGCTGGATCCATGGGCCAAGGCTCTGCAGAGGGATCTGGGCAGGCTGGATCCATGGGCCAAGGCTCTGCAGAGGGATCTAGACAGGCTGGATCCATGGGCCAAGGCTCTGCTGAGGGATCTGCGCAGGCTGGATCCATGGGCCAAGGCTCTGCAGAGGGACCTGGACAGGCTGGATCCATGGGCCAAGGCTCTGCAGAGGGATCTGGACAGGCTGGATCCATGGGCCAAGGCTCTGCTGAGGGATCTGGACAGGCTGGATCCACGGGCCAAGGCTCTGCAGAGGATCTGGACAGGCTGGATCCAGGGCTCAAGGCTCTGCAGAGGGACCTGGACAGGCTGGATCCAGGGCTCAAGGCTCTGCAGAGGGACCTGGACAGGCTGGATCCATGGGCCAAGGCTCTGCTGAGGGATCTGGACAGGCTGGATCCGTGGGCCAAGGCTCTGCTGAGGGACCTGGACAGGCTGGATCCATGGGCCAAGGCTCTGCTGAGGGATCTGGACAGGCTGGATCCAGGGCTCAAGGCTCTGCAGAGGGATCTGGACAGGCTGGATCCATGGGCCAAGGCTCTGCAGAGGGATCTGGACAGGCTGGATCCATGGGCCAAGGCTCTGCAGAGGGATCTGGACAGGCTGGATCCATGGACCAAGGCTCTGCAGAGGGATCTGGGCAGGCTGGATCCATGGGCCAAGGCTCTGCAGAGGGATCTGGACAGGCTGGATCCATGGGCCAAGGCTCTGCAGAGGGATCTGGACAGGCTGGGATTGTTCCCCTGGACTCAGCACCGGTGAGGCCACCCCTGGAATCCTGGGGTCACCTTTGGGCCCCTCACTCCAAGAAGGCCCTGGAGGGGCTGGAGAGCGTCCAGAGAAGGGAACTGGGGAAGGGGCTGGAGAACAGGGGTTGTGGGAGCAGCTGAGGGACCTGGGGGGGTTTGGTCTGGAGAAGAGGAGGCTGAGGGGAGACCTCATCCCTGCCCACAACTGCCTGAGAGGAGGCTGTGGGGAGGTGGGTGCTGGGCTCTGCTCCCAGGGGACAGGGGATGGGATGAAAGGAAATGACCTAAGGCTGCACCAGGGGATTTTTAGGTTGGATATTGGGAGCAATTTCCTCCCTGACAGAGTGGCGAAGCCCTGGCAGAGGCTGCCCAGGGCAGGGGTGGAGCCTCCATCCCTTGGAGATGTCCAAAAAGTGGATGAGGCTCTTGAGGCCAGGGTTCAGCAGACACGGTGGGGTTGGGCTGATGGTGGGACAGGATGAGCCAAGAGGGATTTTCCAGCCTTAGTGATTCTGTGACTCCACACTCACAGCAGCAACTGCCCCACCTGTGCCCTCACACAAAGGACATTGCCCTCTACCACTGCACACAATTAACTCTTGATTAAGATTCTTTCTCCTCACATCCAGTCCAACCTTTCCCTGACCAAGCTTGAGTCCCTGCCCTCCAGTTCTGTCACCTGAGAGAAGAGACCAACCCCTGCCCCACTCCAACCTCCTTTTAGGGAGTTGTAGAGAGCAATGAGGTCTCCCCTGAGCCTCCTCTTCTCCAGACTAAACAGCCCCAGCTCCCTCAGTCTCTCCTCGTAGGGCTTGTGCTCCAGCCCCTTCCCCATCTTCGTTGCCCTCCTCTGGACACTCTCCAGCATCCTGACATCTTTCCCAAACTGGGGGGCCCAGAACTGGACACAGTATTCAAGGTGAGGCCTGACCAGTGCCCAGTACAGGGGGACGATAACTCCTCTGGTCCTGCTGGCCACACCATTCCTGATGCAGGCCAGGATGCCATTGGCCTTCTTGGCCACCTGGGCACACTGCTGGCTCATGGGGAGCTTCCTGGCCACCAGCACTCCCAGGTCCTTTTCTACCTGACTCCTCTCCAGCCACTCTGTCCCCAGTCTAGAGCTCTGCATGGGATTGTTGTGTCCAAAATGAAGCACCCAACATTTGGACTTATTAAACATCATCCCATTAGACTCAGCCCAGCTCTCCAGTCTGTCCAGGTCCCTCTGTAGGGCCACCCTACCCTCTAGCAGATCAACCCTTCCTCCCAGCTTGGTATCATCTGCAAACTTGCTGATGATGGACTCAATCCCCTCATCCAGATCATCAATAAAGATATTAAACTGGACTGGACCCAACACCGATCCCTGGGGATCTTTGTGTTCTTGAAGCTGGAGTGGGTTGTACGTCAACCACACGGACAGGGCTCTCACCACAGCCTTGGGTTCGCTGAGAACAGCTCTCCAGGACAACTGAGAAGCCCACGGTGCTGTAAGGAGGAGCTCCAGAGGTCTCTGATGCTCCAGCAGGGCCCAGGAAGGACGCTATCAAGGAAGAACCCACCCAGCTGTGCTGATCTTGGTGTCCTGAAGAAAGTCAGTTGGATTCTGGGCTTAAGGATGACATTCAACTAAACCAAAAAAAAAAAGCCCAGCCAAACAAACCCCTCACCAGGAAATCTGGAGAAGTAATGAAGCTCTGAAGTGTGCAAACCCAGGAGCCATCAGCTACCAAAAATAGCCACGTACACGGGAAGCTATTTATTATTACTGTTGTCATTATTCAGTTTGTTTTAGTTACCACCACCCCCAAAGCATCCAAGCTCTCTGCTCCTCAGCCCTGCTCCTCCTCACCTCCCAGGCAGAGCCAGACAGCTCGTTACTCCGGTGGCACCGAGCCCCTCCCTTCCTCAATCCCAACCCTGCCAGTTTGGCTGAACTGCTCGGTGAGGATCACGATAAAACCATTGGGAAAAACATTTACAAGCCCACAGGAGATCTTCTGCAAGCACAGAGGGTGCACACGGGGGTGCAAACACCCAGGCTACCCAGCAGCTTTCTGCCAAAGCCCTGCAAAACATCCAGCTAAAGTGAGCCCCATCACCCCTGCAGGGGTTGTGCCAGGTGCATCTCCTTTTCTTTTCAGGCTAGAGCTGCCTCAAGAGCACTTTTTGCACGAGCACAAGTGCTCACCAACAAATGAACATCCCACAGTTTCTTCTACCACGTGCCCCAGGTGCTGGGATTTGGACCACTCTTGACATCTTTGCCAGATGTGCACAGTTGGGATCGAGGGCACCCTCAGTGAGTTTGCCCATGACCCCAAGGAGTGGCACAGCCACCACGCCGGAGGGATGGGATGACAACCAGAGGGACCTGGACAGGCTGGAGAGGTCAGCACAGGCAAACCTCCTGGAGTTCAACAATCCCATGCACACACAAAGGCTGTGGGGAGAATGGACTGGGAGCAGCCCTGAGGAGAAGGACTTGGGGTGCTGGGGGAGGAGAAGCTCAACAGGAGCCACCACGAGCGCTCCCAGCCCAGAAACCCCCCATGGCCTGGGCTGCACCCAAAGAGTGGGATCAGAGGGGAGGGAGGGGGTTCCGCCCCTCTGCTCCGCTCTGGGGAGACCCCACCTGGGGCCAGGTCTGGAATCCCCAAAACAAGAAGGATATGGAACGTTGGAGCAAGTCCAGAGGAGGCCACAGAGATGATCCAAGGGCTGGAGAACCTCCTGTACAAGGACAGGCTGAGGGAGATGGGGTTGTCCAGCCTGGAGAAAAGGCTCTGGGAAGACCTCAGAGCAGCCTCCCAGGACTGAAAGGGGCTCTAGGAAAGCTGGGGAGGGGCTCAGGATCAGGGAGTGCAGGGACAGGATGAGGGGGGAATGATTTGAAGCTGAAAGAGTTGAGATTGAGATGAGATCTTGTGGAGAAATGTTCTCCTGTGAGGGTGGGGAGGCCCTGGCCCAGGGTTGCCCAGAGAAGGTGTGGCTGCCCCATCCCTGGAGGTGTTCAAGGCCAGGCTGGATGGGGTTTGGAGCCCCCTGATCCAGTGGGAGGTGTCCCTGCCCATGGCAGGGGGTGGTACTGGCTGGGCTTTGAGGTCCCTTCCATCCCAAACCATTCTGAGATTCCATGTATGAGGAAAACCTTCTCTCTGCTGCTTGTGGCAGCTTCCCCATGGCAGAGGACAGGAGATGCCCAGAGTGCAGAGGGAAACCATTCTCCAGGCCTTGCAGAGGACCCTGCACACAATGGTTGCTGTTTCATGTGACTCAGTTCAAAGGGGTGACTGCAAACAAGAGTCTTGGCGAGGTGTTCCTGTGGCTCTCACAGGAGGTCACTGGGTGCAGGTCATTACCAACAGGAGAACCATTATATTACTGCAATATATCCTCCAGAGGGACACACTCTGCACCTCACCCACCATCCCTCACTCTTGGGAATGTCAGTCAACTGCATTTCTACAGAAAAGTACCATAAATCCAAGGAACCCCACACTGAGCCCTCCTCTGGGCGATGCCAACGCTGGATACAACCATAATTTGGGGAGCCTTTTTAAAAAAATGAAGCCAGAGGGATCCCCGTGTCTCATTTCCATCAGATCAAGCATGAAGTGCCTGTGTCTGCTTCCAGTGCCTCCCCAGCCTGCTTGTCAGCTCTCCCTCACCACCCAGCCTGACTCCCACCTCCACTGAGCCAGAGCCTCCATCGCCCACTACCGAAGTGTTCCTAATCCAGCGCCTTCAGGCTCATCCTGCTTGGCTTACGAGAAGCTCCCCACACACTGACTACCCAAGTCCTTCATTATCCACCACCAGAGCTCCCCAGAAACCTGCTGTGCTCTCATTCCTGCAGAAGCAGCTGTAATCCTGACACCACAGAGCCACCCCCACCTCCCAAAACCACCCCCTCCAGCTCCTTCCTCCCTCTCCCATCCCCTGCCCCGACACAATAAAGCTCTCAATGCAAGAAGCAGTAGGTGTGAATGCCCCCAACTGTTTATCTGCTGCAGATAAACAGCATTACTCCAGTCTTAACCAAAAATCAGTCTCCTAATGCAGGTGCTTCTCCTGTGTTTGCAAAAAAAACTCCCCCCAGGCTGGGTCAGGGCCTTCTGCATTTCCTCTGGGTACCAGGACGTGCCTTGGAAGAGCAACCACGTTGTGTGTTGAGCACGGGCGCCGCCTCTGCAGGTGAGACCACCTTTCCATCCTCAAAGCTGCTTTCCTGCACCCTGATTTGCAGGATCCCTCCCTTCTCCAAGCCATTTCCCACAGCCAGATCCCTTCCAACACCATGGATTCGCTCTTGGCACACCCCCACACCTGTGCACACCCATTGATTTCACCAGCCTTCAACAGAAAGCCTGGAAGTTATTTCTCCCCCAGGTTGCATTTGGTAATTCAGCCCAGCCCTTGCTGCTAATGATTCCAAGCACAATCTCATCCTCCAGCTGCTTTTCTAAATCTGTGCCAGATCTAACTATGGAAGCCAAGCCTCAAAGACTTGCTATAAATCTCACCAGTGCTTTCCCCCCCACCCCTTCCCAAGGACATTATCCAGCATTACCCAAGCTGTGACTCTTCAGCCCAGAAATTTCTCACTGGTAAATAGCCATCTCCACTGAAGAGGAACATTAAATAACCTTTTGCTGGAGTTCTCCCACTGCTGCTGAAGCTGCTTAAGCAAAGCTCAGGGCCTTTTCCTGCCCAGCAGCTGCAGGTGGCCTCTCCAGCAGCGACACGTGGGTGAGTGGTTAAAGCAGCACTCAGGGCTCTTGGAACATTTGCCACCATCCTCCAGCTCTGCTGCACGCTCCCTCCTGGCCAAACCCCTTATCCCTGTGCTGAAATTTGCTTTTCCAGCTTGGATTGCAAAGGGAAAAAAACCAGGGAAATGTAGAAATGAATCCTAAAGGCTCAGAGGGGAGAAAAACGCAAACCCACGAGCTCCTCATTCTGGGGCCCTGACTCATGATGTTGGGGTGTTTGCAGTGCTGGCAGCCCAGCAGAGGCCCCAGCACTGCCTAATTCTGGGGCAATAACAGCTCATTTTCTCTATCTGCTTGACCCACCCTTTCAAAATACTGCCTACATGCTCTTCTTTCTCCTCACCGCCCACCTCTCAAATGCCCTGGGCTCCATCCTTCTTGCTAAAACCCCTCTTTTAGAAGGAGAGCTCTAAGCCCAGAAATGAATCAGGATTTTTTTTTAACAGGAGCTTTAGGGATGTGGGATGCCTTCACCCCCTCAAGCAGGAGAGCTGGCCCTTTCCCAGGGCTCTGCAGGACTCGGTCGGGTGGCATTAATGCAGTTTCCCTGCAGAGGGGATAGCAAACCATGAGAATTTACCCCGCGGGCTGTCCAAGAAGGAGCTCCTCCACAGCTCTCGGTACCTTGCTAACATCCTGCGACAGGAATTGCTGCAGCAGGATAGGGACCTTTACGGTTCAGCTGTGTTGTGCCTGTCGGTGCTCGAGAGAAACAGTGCTAAAAGAGCACCCAGCCTGCTTCTTCCTCACAGAGCACCACCTGCAGCCTCCCAGGCTCCCTACGAAGCAAGAGGGGCTGCGAATGCCTCTGCCTGGTGCAAGCGCTGCCCAGGGGATGGGGGGGCTGCCCAGGGGATGAGGAGGCTGCCTGCCCCCCCCGGGGGATGATGGGGGGGCTACCACGAGGGGGATATTGGGGGGGGGAGGGGGCTGCCCCTGGGGATGAGGGATGGGGGGAGGCTGCCCGCCCCTGGGGATGAAGGATGGGGGGAGGCTGCCTCCCCCGGGGGATGATGGGGGGGGCTGCCTCCGGGGAATGAGAGGGGGAAGGGGGGCTGCCCCCCCGGGGGATATTGGGGGGGGGCTGCCCCTCCGGGGAGGAGGGATGCTGGGGGAAAGGGGGCTGCCCCCCCCGGGGAGGAGGGATGCTGGGGGAAAGGGGGCTGCCCCCCCCGGGGAGGAGGGATGCTGGGGGAAAGGGGGCTGCCCCCCCTCGGGGAGGAGGGATGCTGGGGGAAAGGGGGCTGCCCCCCCTCGGGGAGGAGGGATGCTGGGGGAAAGGGGGCTGCCCCCCCTCGGGGAGGAGGGATGCTGGGGGAAAGGGGGCTGCCCCCCCTCGGGGAGGAGGGATGCTGGGGGAAAGGGGGCTGCCCCCCCTCGGGGAGGAGGGATGCTGCAGAGAGGATGCCACCCCTCCCTGTCAGCCCTGTCTCTGGCCATCAGTCAGATGCAATTAAGAAGCAGCATCTGGAGCCAGGGCACTTGGATAATTTCATTAAGCCAAACGCACTCCCTGCCCTGCTTGCTCCGGAGCCTCTGCTCACTCCTTAAGAGGGGCTGAGGCACTTGTACTGAACCAGGAGGCTTCACATTAAGGATTCCTGTCTGGATCCTTTCCCACTCCTCACACCAGGCTGCAGAGCCATCCCTCAGTTCTCTAGAACCTCAAAGACCTCTGTAACCCACTTGGCTTCAGCCCAGCTCTGAGCTGCCAGAGGGAAAGTCTCTGCTCTCACCTGGAGACTCCGCTTCCCATTGAGATCCTAATCCTCATCACAGCACTGCCTCCTCCACAAAGCCTTGCACAGCCCCTCAGGCAAATTGGAGAAGGGTCAGGAACAAAGCAGAGGTTGCTGTGAAGAGCAGTATCCTGGAATGACTAACCTACAGAGCAATTCCCAGTTTTCCCTTGCAGAAGGCAGCTCCCTTTTGTACAAGGCCATGAAACAGAGCATCACATCCTCCCTCTCTGACACACAGCTTGTTCAGTACTTACAGCAGCATCTGAGACATCACCACTGTGCCTCAAGTCTCCAAGGTGGTCCTGGTTTTGCGGAGGGCAGCCCACATCTCAGTGGGTCTCTCTTCCAGGGCCTTGCTGTACCCCACTAAGGGATGCACAGCAGGTTTTGGTTTTATGGTGCACCAACAGCCTCATCCTTGCTCCAGGAGCACAAACCAGCCCAGCTGATGCATTGCATCCAGGTCCCACCACTCAGAATCCATTTCTGATGGGAGAAGAGCAGCAAAACCCAGGCTGATGCTTTGGGGGGAACC
Organism: Tapera naevia; assembly: GCA_033556795.1. Lineage (NCBI taxonomy): Eukaryota > Metazoa > Chordata > Aves > Cuculiformes > Neomorphidae > Tapera > Tapera naevia. The sequence continues at coordinate 110,728 of JAUMJJ010000089.1, read as the reverse complement.
ATAGCACAGGGAAACAGCCCCAACCAGGCACTTGCTGCAAGGGGGAAGCAGCAGGGCTGATAAGCTGCATCTCCAGGGGTTCTGGATTCCTCTGCAGGCTCGTGCCAGGGAGCAGAGGCTGGAAAGAAGGGGGAGTTTGAGCAGGAAACACTGGAAATGCAATTGCTCAGCTGTGTTGGCCGTGCCCAGAGCAGAGATGATGGGTGTGCAAGTATTGGGAGATGATATGACCCACAGCCCCAGCTGTGCAAAGTCCCCTCAGCTGCTGTAATTTAAGCTGGTTTGTTCTGGAAGTCACTAGTTCAGTCCCCACACCCTCAGCCAGAACAGCAGCCATCAAGTCAACAGATGGCTCTGGATCCAACTCTCCAAAGCCTCTTCCCCAGAAACCAACTGTTTAATCTCAGCAGATCAGAGCCAAGGTGTGCTGTGGGTGTGACCAATGCCAACCCCTGCTCCACGCACAGCCCACAAACCACAACACAGGCTGAGGAGGCAGCACGTGGATCAGGAAGAGGGTGAAGGAGATGGAACAGGACAAGATGAGGCTCAAAAGAAGCAGGAGTGGAAATCAGAGCCTGCCCAGCACAGGAGCAAACACAGAGCCTGTCAAAACATAAATGCAGACACATTCCCTGCACAGGCATCGTGTTCCTAGGGAAGGAGCAATGGTGACAAGCAAGAGGGATGATCCAGGGAGCCAAATGCAAGCAGAAAGGGAAAGAAGAGAGGGTCTGACAGTCAGGATCTGCTTCAGCTACTTAATGAAGGAGAAAAGGACAACTGGTTGCTAAGGGAAATGGGACAGATGGCCGGCACAGAGAACTTGCTGACTCTTGGAGACTTAAACCTCCTTTTTTTGAGGGGGGTTACGGATGAGATTAGGCAAAACACACAGCAGCAGCAGCAAGATGACCACTTCCTCCTTTCCCTCCACCCCCCAGTGTCAGGGTAGATCAGCTCAGAATGAAAAAGGTCACCCAAGCAGCAGGAGACAAGATGCAATCGCACTTCTGCTCATCAAGAGCTCTCTCCCCCCCCTTCCCTCCTCCACCAGCCCTTCATCCTTCTCTTCAACACCAGCACCATCCCCACACTCCAGGGCTGGAGACGACGTGGGCAAGGCCTGACACCACCACGCAACAGCCATGGGGCAAAGTCACAGCTCCCAGAGAAGGGACAGCCAAGGGAACGTTGGCTCTGGAGATCAGGCTGCCTGTAAAATACCACAGCTCCTGGACACGCTGTCTCTGAGATACATTTACACCTCTCCCTGACATTTAAAACCATCTGAGCCTTTTGGCTTCTGCTGCTGTCATCCCCGTGCCAGGTCTTTTCTGGCTCAAAGAAGTCTCCAACTCGATTTGCCTGCAAAGACAACCCTTCCCAACAGGTCTCAAACCCGGGCGAGGGGAGAGCCAGGAGGGAGAGAGCAGGAGTTTTTTTTTGCTGGGGGGGGGTGGGAGGGGTGCCAAGAGCCTGTCAAATCTGATGGCCATAAACAAGTCTCTGAAGGAAAGAGCTGGAAATCAAAAAAAAAAAAGGAGAACCTTGGCAGCAAAGGCAGCAGAGCTCAGAAACTGAGACACGAAGCGCCGCGTGGTGCCAACCCGAGCAGCCCCGCGCTGGGATTTGAGGGGTGTGAGGTCTAACAGGCAGAGCTGTGGGTTTGGAGAACCTCTGAGCACCCCCTGGGTGTAGCCAGGTTGCCTCCCATCATCACCTCCCCAGCAGCTCCCACGCCCACCGCAGCCCCAGGGCGTAAACTGAGGGACTTGGGAAGAAAGGGAGGGCTTTGGGAGCAGCAGTCGTGGGCCTTCGATCCAAAGTACAGTCACGGGCACCTCTTGGACTTCAGATCATCCCAAAAGGTCCACGAGGAGCTGCAGATCTCAACAGTTCAGCAAGCAGGGGGCCACACTGGTCCCTCTCCAAGCACTTCTTCCCACAGTTGGGCAAACACAGAGCCCTGAGGATCCAAACTACAGCCTCAAGCATCTCTTGGACTTCAGATCATCCCAAAAGGTCCACGAGGAGCTGCAGATCTCAACAGTTCAGCAAGCAGGGGCCCACACTGGTCCCTCTCCAAGCACTTCTTCCCACAGTTGGGCAAACACAGAGCCCTGGGGGAGATCTGAGGACCAGGGACAAGATCAGCCACTTCTCAGGATTGCTCTGCTCCTGCTGCCAAGCGGAGGAGGAAGAATTTGCTTTGGCCACCTCGGCAACCACACAGCTCCAGGCATGAAGCACCTCCACATCCCCGCTGGGTGGACCTGTGGCTGTGCCAGGAGCAACAGAAAACACCCTGGGGTCCTTCAAAGCAGCTGATGCTCAGCAGATGGAGGACATGGGACGTGCCACCACCTCTCTGGCTTCACTTGGAGATAGCTTTGGGCCACTGCAGATTACCAGGGGCAGAAAGAGGGAGGGGAGGAGGAGGAGATGTGAGTGGTGCCAGCTCGGAGCCGCCCGCCCAGACCGTTCAAGCTGGCTGTGTAGGCAGCTACTCCTTGGAGCTACATTCAAAAGAAGCTGCATGTATCAGCAGCCACCAGATTGCGTGCCAAGCTGCCACGGCTGCTGTGGAGAGAAACCCACACAAACAAACAGATGCTTAGACAAGCCAAGAAGATGGAAGAGATCATCTCCACTCACGCGCCACGGGTTGTCCTGGTGCCCGGGCTGGTCCCTCTCCACCCTGTCCTCTACTGGTGGTCTTGTCTGGGAGGAGAAGCCATCAGCATATCTTGCCCCCCCCCCTGCATCAGGGGGGTTGCTAGGAGAACAAAGAGCCCCCCACCCCCCTTTTCCTGCCAGCCCTTTCTGAGTCTGAGTGACAGCAGCTCCAGATGAAGTTCAGGCAGGCAGCAGCAAGGAGGATGCCCGGCTGTTGGAGCTTGGAGAGGAGCATCTGCAACCAAGCCACAGGGATTACAGCTCTACTCCAGCCCCTGGAGCCAGGCAAATGCTGTCCAATCTTGCCCTATCACCTCTGACTCAGTGTGATTTGTGTGAGAAGCACTGGTTACAGAGAGGCCAGGTTGGTTTAGGGGCCACTTCCAAGGAGGACACAAAGCCCAGTGACCAAAGCAGCCTCCTAGGGGATGGGACACACTGTCACCAAAAGCCACAGCCCTGCTTGGCCTCCATGCTGGGATTCAGAACCATCCTCACCCGGGGGCATTCACACAACACCTCTCATGGCAGAAATCTGCCTTAAAAGAAAGCAAGTGTTCCAGAAGATTCTTGGAAACCCCATGTGTAGGTGGCTGGGTGTTCATGGAATCACAGAATCGTTTAGGTTGGAGAAGACCTTTGAGTCCAACCATAAACCTAACATGGTTAAGTCCCCAAGTGCCACATCCACACGTCTTTGAACCCCTCCAGGGATGGAGATTCCACCACCTCCCTGGGACAGCCTCTGCCAGGGCTTCACCACTCTGTGCATAAATTGTTTCCAATATCCAATCTGAACCTCCCCTGGCACAACTTCTGTCCATCTCCTCTCATCCCATCCCTTGGGAGCAGAGCCCAGCACCCACCTCCCCACAGCCTCCTCTCAGGCAGTTGTGGACAGGGATGAGGTCTCCCCTCAACCTCCTCTTCTCCAATCTAAAACCCCCCAGGTCCCTCAGCTGCTCCTCACTCAGGCACAGAAGGACTCAACTGTTTATTCTGAATCCTTTCTCCTCACAACCACAAAGACACTGAGGACATCAACAAAAGTAAACACAGAGGCTAAAAAATTAAGGATGCTGCTCCAAGCCTTGTGCTTCCCCACGCAACCCCAGAGCCCTCCTGCACCTGCAAGGACTTCAGGGACCTCTTTGCCTTCTGCCCCAGGTTCAGCTCTACCAGCTGCCTGGGTGTTAACGGGTTCTCCTTCTTCTTCTCCCACCCAGGGCACTTCAGAGGGCAGCAAACCCCCCCTTTTTGGGGGGCAGAGGGATAGGCAGTGGTGCTCAGTTCACCTCTGGTGGCCACGGGGCCGGGGACGCGTGGGCATCCCGGCTGCCAGCTGCCTGGCTCTTAGCCCAGCACCTCCAGCTGTGACAGGGCTGTCCTGCAAATGAGCTTGGCAAGACTTTAAGAGCCTGATTGTCGAAATTAGCCTGCAGTAATTACTCATCCTAGAAGCCTCGGCCCCAGCTGCTGGCGGTGACACCAATCACAGGCACAGCACCACACGGCCACTGCCTCCTGGTGTGAGCCAGTCACCTGAGAACGCGGCGCTGCGGCGCTTCGCCAGGTACGGGCACAGCTCCCTGTCGGAGTGCCCAAGGTCATAGAGGCATGGAATGGGTTGGAAGGGACCTCAAACCCAGCCAGCTCCAACCCCCTGCCACGGGCAGGGACACCTCCCACTGGATCAGGGGGCTCCAAGCCCCATCCAACCTGGCCTTCAACACCCCCAGGGATGGGGCAGCCACAGCTTCTCTGGGCAACCTGGGCCAGGCCCTCCCCACCCTCATTTTGAAGAATTTCTTCTCAATGTCCAATCTCAATCTTCCCCCTCCCAATTTAAAGCCATTCCCCCCATCCTGTCACTCCAGGCCCTTGGAAAAAGCCCCTCCCCAGCTTTCCTGGAGCCCCTTTCAGTCCTGGGAGGCTGCTCTAAGGTCTCCCCACAGGCTGGACAACCCCAACTCTCCCAGCCTGTCCTCACAGCAGAGGTTCTCCAGCCCTTGGATCATCTCCATGGCCTCCTCTGGACTCTCTCCAACAGCTCCATGTCCTTCCTGTGCTCAGGACTCCAGACTTGGCCCCAGGGCTCCAGGTGGGGTCTCCCCAGAGCGGAGCAGAGGGGCAGAACCCCCTCCCTCCCCCTCTGGTGCCACTCTTAGGGTGCAGCCCAGGACACGGGGGGTTTCTGGGCTGGGAGAGCTCATGTGGAGCTTCTCCTCCCCCAGCATCCCAAGTCCTTCTCCTCAGGGCTGCTCCCAATCACATCATTCCCCATCCTGTTTCGATACCAGGTGTTGCCCCAAACCCAGGTGCAGTCCTTTCAGACCACCTTCAACACCACCAGCCTGGGGCTTGGTGACACCTCAAAAAGCTGGCAGGGCTCCTGCTCTCACTGCTGCTGGCACAGCCCCACGGTGATGCTGGAATGTGGACACACTTCAGCCATGAAGTCTGCATCCCAGGGCATCCCACAGCTGGGAGGAACTGGGCTGGAGCAGGCAGCTCCTGGAGAGCAACCAACGCAGCCCCAGGTGCAAAGCAGAGTCTGTCCTTGAAGTGTTCTTCTCGTGGTCACCAGCCTGGTTGTTGGTGGCACTGACTCACCTGCAGGAGTGCTCTCACTGCCAGTTGCTCTCCAGACCACACCAGGCATCACTCCCTGTGCATCCCCTTCCCCTCCTCCCTGCCACACTCTCCCAGCCCATGGTGGGGCATCACTGGCTCTGCCAGCTGCTTCTCCTCACCAGAGGCTGCCTGGGCCACCAGGAACATGTCCTCACAGCCAAAACCACCCCGAGCATTCTGAGAATCCAGGAAGCACCCTCTGATAAGAGGGACACAACTTGTCATTGTGGTGACATTACAGGAGGGCTCAAGTCAGCCCAGGGCCACAGGTTTGGGTTCAGCCGCAAAAAGCAGCATCAAGATCACCTTTAGGGTCACTTCCAACCCAAACCACTCTGATTCTGTTATCAAATGAGAGGACAGGCTGAGAGAGTTGGGGCTGTTCAGCCTGGAGAAGAGAATGCTGTGGGGAGACCTTAAAGCAGCCTCCCAGGAGTGAAAGGGGCTCCAGGAAAGCTGGGGAGGGGCTCTGGATCAGGGAGTGCAGGGATGGGATGAGGGGGAACAGTTTGAAGCTGAAAGAGGGGAGATTGAGATGAGATCTTGTGGAGAAATGTTCTCCTGTGAGGGTGAGGAGGCCCTGGCCCAGGTTGCCCAGAGAAGCTGTGGCTGCCCCATCCCTGGAGGTGTTGAAGGCCAGGTTGGATGGGGCTTGGAGCCCCCTGATCCAGTGGGAGGTGTCCCTGCCCATGGCAGGGGGTGGAACTGGCTTAGCTTTAAGTCCCTTTCCATCTCAAACCATTCCATGATTCCATTCTAAGGTTTTTATGGCCACACAGCTGGGTTTGATGGCCCCAACAACCAAGTCATGAGCAGCTCAACCAGAAAGAGCCCAGGGAGGTGCTGGTGCCCACACTGAGCAAGCCACAGCCAGGAGGGAATGCTCTTTGGGATGGAGGTGGAGGAGAACTCCTGGCTCATCCACAGGGCCGTGTGCTCCAGCCTGGCATCAGGACACAACTCACCTTTCCTGATGCCCCACCAGCAGCTCCCAGGGCTGCAGAGCCCCATTCCTGCAGCCAGCAAGGAGCCAGAGACCAGGCTGCTCCTTTCCTGAAGGGGCTCTCCCTGCCCTGACTGCTCTTTTATCCAGGCAGCCCCACCCCTGGCACTCAGTGGCTCCAGCTGGGAAGGAGGATGCACAGCACTGGGGTAACTGGTGAAGGCAGCTGGGGCTCAGCCCTTCCTCCAGCTGGAAAAGCTCTCTCACAGCAGAAAAGCCCTAAGCCAAGGGTACTTTGAGGAGGCTCCTCCTGCACACACATGAACCTCCCCGCTGCTCCCTGTCTGTCTGTCTGTCCCTACCAAGGCTGTGCCTTCCCATCACCTCCACCCTGCCATCAGCTCCCCACCTTTCATCTTGCTCCAGTTTTGCTGGGATAAAGGGCTCAGCTGCCTTTTCCTCCCACTCAGAGGTTTCCAGATCCCCTCCTCGAGAGGGTGGAGGCTGATTTTGCACGCGCCGGCCCCGCGGAGGTGCGATGCGGGGACAGAGGCAGCCAATGAGGGAGCTCATTTGGCTGCTCACATCGCTGACCCAGATAGGCTGGCATGCTCTGCCCCCCTGCCTCAGCACCTCTGGGACCATAGGATCGTGGAGTGGGTTGGGTTGGAAGGGACCTCAAAGCCCATCCAGTTCCATCCATCCTTTCATAGAATCCTGGAATTGTTTGGGCTGGAATGGACCTCAAAGCCCACCCAGTTCCAACCCTCTGCCATGGACACCTCCCACTGGATCAGGGGGCTCCAAGCCCCATCCAACCTGGCCTTCAACACCTCCAGGGATGGGGCAGCCACAGCTTCTCTGGGCAACCTGGGCCAGGGCTTCACCACCCTCACTGTCAAGTTTTTCTTCCCAATGTCCAATCTAAATCTTCCTCCTTCCATATAAAGCCATTCCCACTCATCCTATCACTCCAGGCCCTTGGAAAAGCCCCTCCCCAGCTTTCTTGTAGGCCATGGGGGGCACAAGCAGGACTTCTGTGGAGTGGAAAGATGCAGAACTTCTGCATCCCAGGGCTGTACCTACAGGGTCCCCCATCCTTCTCCCACCTTCCTTGGGGATGCTCCTGCTCCCTGTGGTGCTCTCTTCCCTAAGCCCATGGCCTGGAGGGGTGCAGTGTGGTGCTGCCACCCCACAGGAGCCCTAAGGAAGGGATATTTAAGCTCTCCTCCTGCCCACATCCCTTTTTCCCTCTGGGAAATATTCCCAGGGAAAACAGGGACCAGGTCTGCTTGCAGCCACCCCATCCCACCGCCCAAATCTTCTCTGGGAGTGGGACAAGGCCATTGGGGACCTGCCTGAGCTCCCTGCTTGGGGCAGCGAGGAGCAAGGCAAGGGGTGGCTGCGGTGGAATATTCCAGCACTGCCAGCCTCAGCCTCCTCGTCTTTGGCTGCTGCTTTTTAAAGCCTGTTTCCCTCGGGACGACGGAGCTAATTTAGCCAGAGGTCGGTCTCCCTGGGTCAGGGCTGAGGAAGGATGCAAATGGGACAACTTGCTATAAAAAGCAACTCACAGCTGCCTTTTTTTTCGTTGCCAGGTATTGATTTTTCCTTGTGTATCTATAGCTGGAGGGTACAGACTGGGGGGAGCAGCTCTGCCCGTGCACAGATTGGCCACCCCTTCCCATATAAGCAAGGTGATCCCATCAGCAGAGCACCTGAGCATCCCACTTGGATCACCTAGAAAGGATGATGAGCAGAACTTTCCCCCCACCACAGGGTGCCAGCACCCAAAACGACCCCAACCCTTCTCCCCTTGCTCCCCATGACACTGCTGGTCCCTGGTCCCTCCCCTGGGTATCAGCACTGAGGGATTCCTGCAGCTGGCACTGGGAATACACACTTTAAGGGCCATTCCCACTGAGAACCAACAACCTGCTGAGATGGGGACACAAAGGGTTTGGCACAGCCCACCTGAGCATCCCCACGGTGCAGGGAGAGGGGCGCAGCGCTCTGCAAACGCATCCGCAAGCTGCCCTGAGGGTCCAAGTTGTTCCCATTCCTCCTCTCCCCCTCTTATTTGGAACACCTTTGCCAGCAAGGGGAAAAAAAAGAAATTGCTGCTCGCAGCAGAAGTGATTTTCCACTCACAGAGCTCCTGCTTCACTCCCCACACTCGTACCCAGCCAGGGACTGGGGCTTGAAATCACATTTCATGCATCCACTTTATTGCCTTCCTGGAAGCCAACAGAACCCCCACCCTGGGCTCTTTTGGGGTGCCTGGTGGTTCTGTGTGGAGAGTGGTCCATGCTGGTGGGGTCCCACTGGGAAGAGAGCCAGGATGTGGCCTCAGTCCCATCCCAATCCCATCCTGGGGTCCCTGTCACCCTGTATTCCCAAGGTTGTGACCCTGCACGATTGGAGGAGGTTTCATAGAATTAGGGAATGGGTTGGGTTGGAAGGGACCTCAAATCCCATCCAGTCCCTCTCCCTGCCATGGGCAGGAACACCTCCCACTGGATCAGGGGGCTCCAAGCCCCATCCAACCTGGCCTTCAACACCTCCTAGGATGGGGCAGCCACAGCTTCTCTGGGCAACCTGGGCCAGGGCCTCCCCACCCTCATTGAGAAGAATTTCTTCCTCATGTCTAATCTAAATCTTCCCTTTTCCAACTTAAAGTTGTTCCCTCTCATCCTGTCACTCCAGGCCCTTGGAAAAAGCCCCTCTCCAGCTTTCCTGGAGCCCCTTTCAAGGCTGCTCTAAGGTCTCCCTGGATCCTTCTCTTCTCCAGGCTGAACAACCCCAACTCTCTCAGCCTGTCCTCATAGCAGAAGTTTTCCAGCCCTTGGATCATCTCTGTGGCCTCCTCTGGACTCACCCCAACATCTCCAGTGTTGAGGATTCCAGACCTGGCCCCAGGGCTCCAGGTGGGCTCTCCCCAGAGCGGAGCAGAGGGGCAGAACCCCCTCCCTCCCCCTCTGGTGCCACTCTTTGGGTGCAGCCCAGGGCACGAGGGGCTTCTGGGCTGGTTGTGGCTCATGTGGAGCTTCTCCTCCCCCAGCACCCCAAGTCCTTCTCCTCAGGGCTGCTCCCAATCCATTCTCTCTTCAGCCTGGATTTGTGCTTGGGATTGCCCCGACCCAGGTGTAGGACCTTGCCCTTGGCCAGGATGCACCAAGCCACGGCCCCACATCCCGCAGTTGCCTCGAACCCCTGCCCGGGCCCCGGGGATGTCCCGGTGGCCGCTGCCGGTGCCCGGTAATTCTCCACGGGAGCCACGAGGAGGAGCTTTCAGACCGCACCGCCGCCCGCTGCTCCCGGCGTATCCCAGTGCTCCTGGAGCATCCCAGGGCTCCCTCCGTTCGCCGGGCTCCTGGTGCTCCTGCAGCATCCCTGTGCTCCTGCAGCATCCCTGTGCTCCCAGTGCTCCCACTGCATCCTGGTACTCCTGGGGCATCCCAGGGCTGCCCCCGTTCCCAGGGCTCCCGGTGCTCCTGGAGCATCCCTGTGCTCCCAAGGAATCCAAAGCTCCCAGTGCATCCCAGTACTCCTGTTGCTCACAGTGCATCCTGGGGTTCCTCGTGCTCCCATTGCATTCCAGTGCTCCCTCAGCTCCCAGGGCTTCCAGTGCTCCTTGGAGCACCCCTGTGTTCCCAGGGATCCCAATGCTCCCAGTGCATCTTGGTACTCCTGTTGCTCCCATTGCATCCTGGGGTTCCTTGTGTTTCCATTACATCCCACTTCTCCCAGTGCATCCCAGGACTACCTCAGTTCCCCGGGCTCTCAGTGCTCCTGGATCATCCCTGTGCTCCTGGATCATCCCTGTGCTCCTGGATCATCCCTGTGCTCCTGCAGCATCCCTGTGCTCCCACGGATCCCAGTTCTCCCAGTCTATCCCAGTATTCTTGTTTCTCCCAGTGCTTGCTGTGGTTCCCTGTGCTCCCACCACATCCCAGTGTTTCCAGTGTTCCTGGTTCACATTTTCCCTTCACACCCATCCCTAGGGATGCTGGAGGGGATCCAGGCTGCAGCACCCCTGGGCTGGCAGGAGCCAAGCTCTGCCTCCATCCCTCTGCTCCCTCCCTTCCACAGCCCCCAGGTCTCCTCCATTCCATCCTGTGGGAAGCCACCCAGGAAGGGCTGGGTTCAGGCTGGGGCTTTACCAGAGCCCTCCAGGAGCTTCATAGAATCACAGAGTGCCCTGAGTTGGAAGGGACCCACAAGGCCCATCGAGTCCAACTCCTGTCCCTGCACAGGACAACCCCAACTTTCACACTGGGAGCTTCTTGGGCTCCACCATGGCTGGTTCCTGCGTGGTGGGGTGGGGATGAGACATGGGACATCCCTGCAGAGAGTGCAGGCACAAGGGACATGGGAGCAGCTCCAAGGTGGGCACCAGCATCTGTTCTCCTGTCCCACCCCACCACCAGGGTCACAGAATCAGAGAGCAGTCAAATCACAGAATCATCAAGGTTAGAAAAGACCACTAAGACCATCCAGTCCAACCATCTAAGACCATCCATCATCCATCCATCCAGACCATCCTGGTGCCCCCGTGTGCACATGGGAATTGAAGTTGGATGTTGTGCTGCTGGCAAAGGTTTTGGAGTCAAGTGTGGAGTGGACTTTTCTTCTCCTACTGGAATCCTCTGCATCCTCTCTGCAGCTCTGCACAGCCACTGAAACCCTGAGGAGGCTGGAGGAGGACAGGACATCCCATCTCATCTCCTGCACCCCACGGATGGGGGTCTCCTCCCGGTGGAACCCCACGCACAGGAACTCACGTGCCTGTCTCCTCTGGAGCTGGTGGCATGGAGCACAACAGCAGCCACAGCTCTGGTGGCCGGGGGTGTCTCCTTCCTCTCTGACACCACCGATAGAACCTTTCTAAATCCGGCACCGACATCGCGGGGTGGGAGGATTTGCGTCAGCGGGAACCGCTCAGCCGCGGGGGGAGACTCCCTTGGGGGAAGCAGCAGTGGTTGAGTCACTCGAGGAGAAGTTCCCCAGGTTGGGATGGGGCCCACGGCAGCCCCCCGAGGGGTGTGGGACCCATCGTGCCAGCCCTGAAGGTGCTGAGAGGATGAGGATGGAAGGAAGGGGAAGAGGAGCCCTTTGAGGTGCTCCTCACGCACAGCCCTTTGCCAGCTCCTGGCTCTGTCGCAAGAGCCACCATCCTGGGATCGTGTGAGCTGGGTGGGGACCCTGCCTGCAGCCCCCTGGAATGGTGAGTCCCCCTTGGCCCCACTGCTCCCCTCTTCACCACGTAGGAGGAATAATCTGCCCTGGGCTGGGTTTCTGCTGGCCATGAGGGAGCAGGGGCTCATTCATGCTTGGAACCCCAAAACATCAGTAATGGATGCTCCTCAGAGGCACTTTAGCCATCCCATCCCATCCCATCCCATCCCATCCCATCCCATCCCATCCCATCCCATCCCATCCCATCCCATCCCATCCCATCCCATCCCATCTCTTACCCAATTTAATCCTATCCCATCCAATCCAGTTCAATCCAATACCATCCCATTTCACCCCTTTCCAATCCCTTTTCAGCCCCATCCAATCTAATCCAATCCAATCCCATCCCATCCCATCCCATCCAATTCAGTTCAATCCAATCCAATCCAATCCAATCCAATCCAATCCAATCCAATCCAATCCAATCCAATCCAATCCAATCCAATCCAATCCAATCCAATACCATCCCATTTCACCCCTTTCCAATCCCTTTTCAATCCAATCCAATCCAATCCAATCCCTTGCCTTGCAGGCCCGAGGGACATGGAAGCAGCTCCAAGGTGGGCACCTCCTGTCCCACCCCACCACCATCCATCCATCCATCCATCCATCCATCCATCCATCCATCCATCCATCCATCCAGTCCAACCATCATCCACCCATCCAGCCCAACCATCATCCACCCATCCAGTCCAACCATCATCCATCCACCCAGACCAACCATCATCCATCAATCCAGTCCAACCACCATCCACCTATCCAGTCCAGCCATCATCCATCCATCCAGGCCATACTGGTCCTCCCTGTGTGCATGGGAACTGAACTTGGATGTTGTGCTGCTGGCAAAGGTCTATAGGCTCACACATCCAGGTGAAGGCAGCTGGTGCTCGGCAGCACTGGCAGATGGATGCTGCCTTTTCCAGCCTCTTTGGGAACTGAAGAACCTGCTGCACCATGGAATGTGTCCCACACCATCCACACAGGGATAATGGGCTCGGTCAGCCGTGCTGGAGGTGCTGTGAGAGGCTTTGTCTGCTCGGTGCTCCCCACCGTGTCGGGAATTGCTTTCCTGCTCTGCCCTGGAGCATCGCGGCCGCTCGCTGGTGGCCCATCTGGTGCTTTCCATGGCAAATCAGCTCCAGGGTGAGGGAATGTGCAGTGCACGGTGAAAGGACCTGGTGTTGGACATCTGCTGCCAGCCTGGGGGACCACGTGGACAGGAGGGGACCAGCGCCGGGCAGTGATGTGTGACAGAGGAGCCCTCAGGCTGCCGGGAGCACGCGGGGCTTTAACAGCCCAAACATCTGCCAGCGAGTGGCTCAGCTGCTGGGATGGAGCAGGAGCTGCTGCCAGGACTTCTCTGCCCAACAGGTCACGTTCCTGGGGCCGTTGGTTTGCTTTGATGAGGGCTGAGCAGGGCAAACTTGGAGCAGAGGCAACCTGCTTCGAGGTGCCTTACCCAGCATCCCCCTCCCCAGCTGCACGGCACAAATCCTCCCCCCTCCACTAAATCAGGTGTCAGAGGATTTAGTGGTGGTGTTGGGGAGAAATCCCTGATATAAGAAGGATGTGGGAATGTTGGAATGGGTCCAGAGGAGGCCACAGAGATGATCCAAGGGCTGGAGAACCTCTGCTGTGAGGACAGGGTGAGAGAGTTGGGGTTGTTCAGCCTGGAGAAGAGAAGGCTGTGGGGAGACCTTAGAGCAGTCTCCCAGGACTGAAAGGGGCTCCAGGAAAGCTGGGGAGGGGCTCCGGATCAGGGAGTGAAGGGATGGGATGAGGGGGAAGGGTTTGGAGCTGGAAGAGGGGAGATTGAGATGAGATCTTGGGGAGAAATGTTCTCCTGTGAGGGTGGGGGGGCCCTGGCCCAGGTTGCCCAGAGAAGCTGTGGCTGCCCCATCCCTGGAGGTGTTGAAGGCCAGGTTGGATGGGGCTTGGAGCCCCCTGATCCAGTGGGAGGTGTCCCTGCCCATGGCAGGGGGAGGAACTGGATGGGCTTTGAGGTCCCTTCCAACCCAACCCATTCCCTGATTCTATGAAATCAGATGGAACAGGGGCTGCTGTTTGCTTTCAGATGCTTCCCCCCATGCAGAGAGGAGAGGATGAAGCCTCTGTCTCCCTGTTGGGTTGGTGGAACAGCCAAGGATGGAGAGCACTGGTCTAGGATGGAGAGCACTGGTCAAGGATGGAGAGCAGGAAGCCTTGGGGGGCTGGGGGACACAAGTGGAAGAATCCTGACTTGGGGCTGTCACAGGTGGGACAGAGGGCATCCACCACAGACCAGGGCCGAGTGCATCTACCCTGATCCAGGACTGAGAGCATCCATCCTGTGTCAGGACTGAGAGCATCCATCCTGATCCAGGACTGAGTGCATCCATCCTGATCCAGGACTGAGAGCATCCATCCTGGGTCAGGACTGAGAGCATCCATCCTGATCCAGGACTGAGTGCATCCATCCTGATCCAGGACTGAGTGCATCCATCCTGATCCAGGACTGAGAGCATCCATCCTGGGTCAGGACTGAGAGCATCCATCCTGGGTCAGGACTGAGAGCATCCATCCTGATCCAGGACTGAGTGCATCCATCCTGATCCAGGACGGAGAGCATCCATCCTGGGTCAGGACTGAGAGCATCCATCCTGATCCAGGACTGAGTGCATCCATCCTGATCCAGGACTGAGTGCATCCATCCTGATCCAGGACTGAGAGCATCCACCCTGATCCAGGACTGAGAGCATCCACCCTGATCCAGGACTGAGAGCATCCACCCTGATCCAGGACTGAGTGCATCCATCCTGATCCAGGACGGAGAGCATCCATCCTGGGTCAGGACTGAGAGCATCCATCCTGATCCAGGACTGAGTGCATCCATCCTGATCCAGGACTGAGTGCATCCATCCTGATCCAGGACTGAGAGCATCCACCCTGATCCAGGACTGAGAGCATCCATCCTGATCCAGGACTGAGTGCATCCACCCTGATCCAGGACTGAGAGCATCCACCCTGATCCAGGACTGAGAGCATCCATCCTGATCCAGGACTGAGAGCATCCACCCTGATCCAGGACTGAGAGCATCCATCCTGATCCAGGACTGAGTGCATCCATCCTGGGTCAGGACTGAGTGCATCCATCCTGAACCAGGACTGAGAGCATCCACCCTGATCTAGGACTGAGACCATCCATTCAAGACCAGGACTGAGAGCATCCATCCTGGGTCAGGACCAGTATCCATCCACACCGGGGCTGCTGGACCTATGGATGGCTACCTGGGGTCTCTCATGGGATGAGTGAGGCTTCCAGGCAGCGTGATGCCTCCCAGGGGATCCCAGGACATGAGGAGTCCCTGACCAACGCAATCCCACCAGCTCCTTGCCAGGATGCCACCCCACCACCCCACTGCCCAGCCAGTGGTGCAGCCAGGGACCAGAGGTTGTTAACGTGCCCTGAAGCATCTGCTTCCCCATTATTGCTCCGAGCGTGGTCATTACCATTCAATAACTGTGAATCCCCTCGTTATCAGGTATCTCCACTCCCTGGCTGCTCAGCACACCCAACCCATGGAGACACGAGGCCACCAGCTCCTCTTCCCCAGCACGGCCATCCCCTCTTGTCCCCTCCAAACCATGGGATGTCCTTATGCTCCCCTGTCTCCGCCTCCTCTCTCTCCCTGCAGTTTGGCTCCCGCTGGCAAATCTCGCTGCTGCCAAATCCCACCGGAGCTGCCAGCATCTCCAGGACCCCCCGGGCACACCTGCAGCCCCTCCTGGGCAGAGGTGTCCCCACTGTGACCTCTCCTGGCTGACACACACGGTGGCACCTTCAGCTGCTTGGAAGGGGCTGGTTCTTAATGCAAGCACCGTGGCCTTGGAGCGACCTCCTGGCTGGAAGGTCCCGGCTTGCTTAGCCCTGCTCTCCCCTGCCTCCTTCATCCCTGATTACATTTAAGGATGCTATTAGAGGGGTTTGGCACAACCTGTTCTTGATAAACCCATCTCGCTCCCCGGCTCTTAAGAACATTTCTCCTAAGCACTTGCATTAGTGAGTGCTCCCTCCACCCATGGCTATTTTTCACCGGGGCGGGATGTCGAGCTGATTTTCCACCTCTTCCCGTAGCTGGGAGAGGGATCCTTGACCTTCATCCTCCTTGTTCCTTGCTTCTCCCCGTCCTGCTTCTCCCTGGCTTTCTGGATCCACCAGGAGCAGATGCTGGAGGCTTTTCTTGCCAGCTCTGTTCCGGAGACACCAACTGCCTTGGACTTTGCTCTGACACCTGCAGCAGAACGGAGGTGTTTGGTTTACGGGCGGATGTGGCAGCATTTGGCCACGCATCATCACCCCTGCCCTGCCTTGGCATGGAGTTCCCACTCCCTCTCCCCACCCCATCCCTGCTTCGTGGCTTTCCTTGAGTCCTTCTTGCTGGAGCACTGGAGTCGGTAGCTTGGGATCAGCTGGTGGCACATCCCTTGTCCCCCTGCCAGCCCAATCTACTGGGTGTTCTTACAGAGACCTCCCAGTACCTGAAGGGGCTCCAGAGAAGCTGGGGAGGGAGTTTTTCCAAGGGAAAGTAGTGATGAGGGGGAATGGCTTTGAATTGGGAGGGGAAAGATTTAGATTGGACATCTTCCCAATGAGGGTGGGGAGGCCCTGGCCGAGGTTGCCCAGAGAAGCTTTGGCTGCCCCATCCCTGGAGGTGTTGAAGGCCAGGTTGGATGGGGCTTGGAGCCCCCTGATCCAGTGGGAGGTGTCCCTGCCCATGGCAGGGGGTGGAACTGGATGGGCTTTGAGGTCCCTTCCAAACCAAACCATTCCATGATCCTCCCAGGTGACAGGTTTTGGTGATACCTGCAGGGATATTTGGTGCCCAAGCCTTTATGATCAGTCCCTGATCCTGTGTGGGGATTGCAAAACCAAGCCTGTCCTTCACCTGTTACTTTCCAAAAGAGCATCATCTCTGGAGGCCTCTGTTCTCCAGGCTACTTCTACCCACCCTGCTGCCACCTGCAGAAGAGGTTTCTTGGATGCCAGAACAAAACAAGGGTGGAACATCTCACAAGGCTTTGGAGGAGGAGAGGAGACAACGTGTCCGAGGTGGCTGCACAGGAATGCTCGGGCATGGGGGAAAGCCAGCAAGCTGCTGCTCCTCAGGGTGATGAGTGTAACAGCAATTTCCCTCTCCAGCCCTTTTATATCTCCCTCTGATTTTCAGGCAGATCTTTTGGTTTATATCTCTATCAGATTTTTAGAGCCTCTCCCACGTGGCCTCGCTCCTGCCCTTGTGGCTGTGCCAAAGCTGAGGGCAACCAGGGGACGAGAAACCACCCAGCACCCCCAACCGCCCCCAGTGACTCTGCTCCATCAGGGATGATTGGTTCCTAATTGTACAGTCACTTGGCAGGACCCAACTGCCTCTCTACCCACCAAAACCACCCCAGCAATGCACTTCACGAGCTCCTGATGAGCCTAATTGCGGGTCTAATCGAGGTCGCTGTTCACTACGGAGCCACGCACTGCAAATCAGACGCACGTCAGGACGCAGAGAGGGCTCAGGGCGAGCTCTCAGGCCCACGTTGGCATCACAGGAGCACTTTGGGGCAGGCAGGAAGGGCAGCGGTTGCAAAGCAAGAGCAGCTTTGCCCCCGGTGCCTGCCCAAGGGCAGCGTCTTCTTCCAGCTCTGCCTTTTCCAGCCATCGACCGCCAACGCCTTCCAGCGCTCATGAAAAAAAGATGACCCAAAGCCAGTCCTGAAGGGCTCTGAAAGCAGCAGGAGGGAGGGTGGGGGTTCAACAGGCTTTGGGTGGGGGCCAAAGGGATAAGTGGGGCTCGATGCCGCTGCAAACTGCTCCTGGGTGGTGTCCTTTGCCCACCACGGTTGGCAGCGCCAGGTGGGTAGAGAGGGGACATGGGGCTCCTGGGGCTTCACTGCCACCGTTCCCAGCTCCCCTGGGGGCAGCATCTTGGGTGGTGAGAACACTCATCACCCCCAAACCCCTTGCAGGGACACAGCTGGTGCCAGTTAGGACCCGAAGGCACAACGTCCATCCCTGGGGACACTGGGAGCCATCGGCAACCGGCCGCAAGCGCGGCTACGAGGGGCTCCGAGGACGTGCTGAGTCAGGGCAGCGGGGCTGGAGTGAGAGCTCCTGCATCGATTGAAACCTGAGCTCAGACCTGGGGCCAAGAAGGTGAAATCCCTCCCTGGGTGAGGGCTGCTGGGTGCCCTCAGCATCGCAGTCCCCTGTCCCCGTGCCCTGGGTGGCTGCTGCCATCAGGCAGGCTTTTACAGCAGCCCCCGCTCCCAGGTGCAGGGATGAGAGGTGATGTGTGAGCACGTCCTTGACTGCGGGCTGAGTGCTGCAGCAATCATCTATCCCATTAATTAATGGCATCTCAAGCAAGAGGAGGCACTGCAGAACATGAGCAGGGTGCAGGGAGAAAGAGGGGAAAAGGAACAAGGGTGGACTTGAGGCAGCTGCCCCAAGATGCCAACACCATCCCTGGCGTTTTGGAGGGCAGGATCCATGCAACACTGGTCAAAACTCATCACAGAGGTTCCTGGGGCACTGCAGCATCCATAAGACCTCCCTGCATCCTGTGGCTGCTGCAGGTTTGGAGCTGGTGGGGAGGGACCAGGGCGGGCTTGGTGCCCGTCTTACCTGCTGAGCAGCTGCTCCTGGCGGTGCCAAGGGCAAAGTCCAACCTGTGACCTTCAGCCTCCACCTGCCGCCTTTCCCCGCCTTCCTCGGGGCTTTACAGCCTCCCTAGTGATGCCTGCACCCCCAGGAGCCAGGCTGGCCATCTCCACACCTCCAAACACCATCCTGGCTCCCTGCATCACCATGCTGGAGCTCCTGGCACGTCCCTGTGGAGGCACAAGTGCCATCAAGTCATGGGGGGCATCTTCAGGCTTCAGTCCCACCTGAGCCCCCCCACCTAACGTTGGGAAGGAAGCCATCCTTGGGTTAGAAGGGACCTGAAACCCAGCCAGTTCCATCCCCTGCCATGGACAGGGACACCTCCCACTGGATCAGGGGGCTCCAAGCCACATCCAACCTGGCCTTCAACACCTCCAGGGATGGGGCAGCCACAGCTTCTCTGGGCAACCTGGGCCAGGGCCTCCCCACCCTCATCAGGAAGAATTTCTTCCTGATGTCCAATCTCAATCTTCCCTTTTCCAATTTAAAGCCATTCCCCTTGTCCTGTCACTCCAGGTCCTTGTAAGAAGCCCCTCCCCAGCTTTCCTGGAGCCCCTTTCAGTCCTGGGAGGCTGCTCTAAGGTGCCCCCAGAGCCTTCTCTTCTCCAGGCTGAACAACCCCATCTCTCTCAGCCCGTCCTCACAGCAGCAGTTGGGGCCGTTCCCCCTCATCCCATCACTCCAGGCCCTTGGAAAAAGTCCCTCCCCAGGTTTCTTCCCCTTGTAGTGCCACCAGTGCCCAGGGACGGGCTCTCTCTTTGCCGTGGCACGGCATGGCACGGCACGGTAGCCTCCCACCGGGCAGCTCTTCATCCCCAAAGGGGCCGGAGCAGCAGCATGAGCCACACAAAGCAAACAGGAAGGCTTTGCCCAGGGCAAACAGCGCCAGTCACGATGGAAAACTCCCTCGGAGCCCCGAGCATAGGTGGTGCTGAGCAGCTGCGCTGCGGGAGCGGCTCCTGACGGATGCTCTCTCCGTGATTAGAACAGACACCAGGGCATTCAGTCGCCACCAGGGCAATTGTTCAACGTGCCAGAGAAAAGCACGAGGGGGAGATGGGCCCCTGTCTCCCAAAGCAAACGTGGACCTGCTGTGGTCTCAGCTTTTCTTTGCCTCCTGTGTGAGTTTCCAGCTGATCTGTCCTCCCTGGGGCTCACAGCCTGTTTTTCGAGTGCTGGAGAGCTTCTCAGTCAGCGTAATTTGGGATAGAGTGATAGAATCAGGGAATGGGTTGGGTTGGAAGGGACATCAAATACCATCCAGTTCCAACCCCCTGCCATGGGCAGGGACACCTCCCACTGGATCAGGGGGCTCCAAGCCCCATCCAACCTGGCCTTCAACACCTCCAGGGATGGGGCAGCCACAGCTTCTCTGGGCAACCTGGGCCAGGGCCTCCCCACCCTCACAGGTGAACATTTCTCCACAAGAACTCATCTCAATCTCCCCTCTTGCAGCTCAAAACCCTTCCCCATCATGCTATCCCTTCACTCCCTGATCCAAAGCCCCTTGCCAGATTTTCTGGAGCCCCTTTCAGGCTGCTCTAAGGTCTCCCCAGAGCCTTCTCCTCTCCAGGCTGAACAACCCCAACTCTCCCACCCTGTCCTCACAGTAGAAGTTCTCCAGCCCTTGGATCATCTCCGTGGCCTCCTCTGGACTCCCTCCAACAGCTCCAGGTCCTTCCTGTGCTCAGGACTCCAATTGCTCCAGGTGGGGTCTCCCCAGAGCGGAGCAGAGGGGCAGAACCCCCTCCCTCCCCTCTGGTGCCACTCTTTGGGTGCAGTTCCGGACACAGGGGGTTTCTGGGCTGGGAGCTCATGTTGTGCTTCTCCTCCCCCAGCACCCCTTGTCCTTCTCCTCAGGGCTGCTCCCAATCCATTCTCCTCCCAGCCTGGATTTGTGTTTGGATTTGCCCCAACCCTTTCACCTGGCCACGTTGAGTCTCATGAGGTTTACACAGGGCCCACTTCTCCAGCTTGTCCAGACCCTGTCCTTTATATCCTGGAATAACCTGTTGAAGGGATGAGCATACTCCTGGAGGAAATCTCTGCTCTCCACGTTTCCATGCACAGATCCATGGATCTTTCCGAGGACCAACACCATCACACCAACAGCCTCACAGGGAGCCCGGCAGCCACCGGTCCCACTCAGCCCCCTGACCGGTTCTACCCCGCGCGGTGTTTGCACAGAAAAGCAAACAGAGAGCTGCATCACTGGGCTCTGCTTCCACCTTAGCTGCAGGATCATGGAATCATGAAATCACAGAATGCCTCGAGCTGGAAGGGACCCCCAAGGCCCATCGAGTCCAACCCCTGGCCCTGTTGGACAACCCCAACGTTCACCCTGTGGGGCTGAGGGCCTTGGCCAAACCCTTCTGGAATATTGTCAGGCTGTGCCTGCTTCCCTGGGGAGCTGTTCCAGGGCTCCAGCACCCTCTGCTCTGGGGGAAGAACCTTCTCCTGGTGGCCAAGCCAACCCTCCCCTGGCCCATCTTCCTGCCCTTCCCTGGGCTCCTGGCGTTGGGCACCAGAGAGAAGAGCTCAGCGCCTGCTCCTCCTCCTCCCCTGCTGAGGAAGCAGTGAAGGGCCAGGAGGTCCCCCCTCAGCCTCCTCTTCTCCAGCTGAACAGACCCAGTGCCTTCAGCCTCTCCTCAGAGGATTTCCCCTCCAGACCCTTCCCCAGTTTTGGGGCCTCCTCTGGCCACTCTCCAGTAGTCTGATGTCCTTTTATCCCATGGTGCCCAAAACTGAACACAGTAGAATCATCGAATCATCTGGTTGGAAAAGCCCTTTGAGATCATCGAGTCCAACTGAGGTGGGGCCTCAGCGGTGCAGTGAAGACAAGAGAGAAGGAAGAAGGAGCGATGGGAGAGCCCAGTTGCTGCTGCTGGCTCATTAACATTTTTATTAGCTCTAACAAGTGCCGGGTCACAGCCTCCTCTTGTTAAAGTTGTGAAATAGTTTGCTTTCCAACCCCCTGTAATTACTCCCGTTAGGCTCTGAAAATTTCATCGTTTTCAGATGAAATTTCCCCAGGCTTGGCCTCAGCCCAAGGATTTAATTTGTACAAAAGGCTTGAAGGAGGGGGGGGGAATGAGAAAAAGAAAAACAATGAAAGAACAGGTTCTCCCCATTCCGTGGGAAGGGAGAAAAAGAAATACCCATTTTCCCCCCATCGCCAAAACAAAAGGGAAGGAGAAAAGAAAGGAGCGTAATGAGTCTTTGCTGAACAGAGTGAAAGGCAAAGCAGTTGGGAAGTGAAAACTGCAATTTGGCAGTGGCAGCACCCGCCTTCTTCAAGGAGACCCATGCTGGCACCTCCCAGAGAAACTAGGGTTGAGTTGGTGGAGCTGTGGCCATGCAGGAGCTGTGGCTTGGAGCTGGATGCTCCTCACACCAGGTTGCTCAAGGGGAAGGATCTGGGCAGGACGAGGATGCTCAGGGCTGGAGGGACGAAGAGCTGTGGTTTCCTCAGGCTGCTGAGGAGGTTTATAGGTGGGGTTGGAAGTTGGAGATGCTCTCAGCAGGGTCCAGGCTGCTCTGCTCCCCCAGATGAGCCCCGGGCAGCGGGCAGGATGGTGGCACCCTGAGGGACACCCATAACCCCCGTGATGCTGCCCCAGTACAGCCCAGCACAGTGGTGGAGACACAAGAGCATGGGTGGCCAGGGAAGGGGGACCGTGGAGAGATGGGCTTGGGGTGTCTAGGGATGGCAGAATTACTTGGGGATTTGGGATAACCAAGGGTATGAGATGGTAGGGGCTCCAGTTACCCAGTGATTTGGGGTGCCCAGGGCTTTGGAGTGGCAGAGGTCCAGTTACCCAGGGATTTTGGGTACCCAGGGCTTTGGGATGTCAAGGGCTTCTGTTACCCAGGAATTCTGGTTTCTGGGGGCTTTGGGATGGCAGGGCTCCTGTTGCCAAGGGATTTGGGGTACCCAGATCTTTGGGATGGCAGAGATTCCAGATATCCAGGTGGTGCTCAGAGATCTGGGATGGCAGGGCTTCAGTTACCCAGGTTGTTGGGATGGCAGAGATTCCAGATATCCAGGTGGTGCTCAGGGATCTGGGATGGCAGGGGACCAGCCACCAGGGATATGGGGTGTCCAAATCTTTGGGATGGCAGGAGCAGGGGTTTTAGATGGCAGGGATCAAGTTGCCCATGGCTTCGGGGTACCCAGGAGTTTGGGATGTCAGGGATCAATTTGCCTGGTGATCTGGGATGCCCAGAGCTTTGGGATGGCAGGGGCTCAGGTCACCCAGAGTTTTGGGGTACCAGGGGCTTGGATTGCCCAGGGGGTTGTGTTGGGAGAACATCTGGGAGAGGACAGAGTGGAGGGCAGCTCGTGTCTCCACCACGGGAACGCAAGGGGCGATGGGGGTGACTGCAGGGCGAGTGGGAATCGGGGGTCACCTTGGGCTTTCAGCTGACTTTCTTCCCCCTCTCGGTGGCCCAACAGGCAGGGAAAAAGCACCCCGGCTGCTGCTCAGCACCCAGCCGGCTGCTGCTCAGCACCCAGCCGGCTGCTGGCCCCGTGGCAGGACCCCAACCGGCGGTGGTGGTGGAACCTCACGGGTGGTGCTCAGCGAGGCTGAGCCCGACTCCGCCGTGAGTCAGCAGCGGTGTTTTACACCCACTTGGCCCCGGAGGAAGCGGCGGCGGCGGCTGCGGGGGTGCGGGAGGTTACGGAGCTGCCGGGATGTCTGTGCGGGCGGGGACCGCGATTGTGAGTGGAGAGGAGCCGAGGGAAAGCGAGGGGTTGTGCCACGAGTTTAATGAGAAGGTTCCTACGAAGAGGGGAAAAGAAATCAAAATAAAGCTGCACGGCCCCGTGAGGAGGTTTTGGGAATCCTGGAGCAGAGGGGATGCTGGGCAGCATCAGGAGAAGTGTGGCCAGAATGGTGGGGTTCTACCCCCCCAGCTCGGCTCTGGGGAGATCCCACCTGGAGTCCTGTGTCTGGTTCTGGGGTCCTCAACATAAGAAGGAGATGGAAATGTTGGAGCGAGTCCAGAGGAGGCCACAGGGATGATCCAAGGGCTGGAGAACCTCTGCTGTGAGGACAGGCTGGGAGAGCTGGGGTTGTTCAGCCTGGAGAAGAAAAGTCTCCAGGGAGACTTTGGAGCAGCCTCCCAGGACTGAAAGGGGCTCCAGGAAAGCTGGGGAGGGGCTTTTTCCAAGGGCCTGGAGTGACAGGATGAGGGGGAATGGCTTTAAATTGGAAGGAGGAAGATGTAGATTGGACACCAGGAAGAAATTCTTCACAATGAGAGTGGGGAGGGGCCCTGACCCAGGTTGCCCAGAGAAGCTGTGGCTGCCCCATCCCTGGAGGTGTTCAAGGCCAGGTTGGATGGGGCTTGGAGCCCCCTGATCCAGTGGGAGGTGTCCCTGCCCATGGCAGGGGGTGGAACTGGCTGAGCTTTGAGGTCCCTTCTAACCCAAACCATTGTATGATTCCAAGCCAAGATGGGTTACAAGGAGCCTCCTGTGAGTCACGCTCACAAGATCAAGTTTCTTATCACCCACACAGCTTCTCCGGAACAGGCACCCCACTGCTGGGGAAGTCCCCAGCTCAGCCACATCCAAAATCCAGTCCCTGCTGGCTCAAGTTTTCCTCCACAGGCTTTTCCATATTAAATTTTATAAGGAGATATTTCCTCCTTCCTTCCTGCTTGAAACCCAGCCTGGGGTTTCAAGGAAAGTCAAGATTTGGTCCCAAGAACTTCAGAACGATCACAGCAGTGGTTTTCTGGTTCTTCCCAGCTCAGTACAACCCCAGAGAGCTTCCACCTGATCCTCTCCATCCTGCAAGGCCAGGTTGAGATTCCCACAAGCTCTAAACCATCCATGAGAGTGTCCCAGCCCCATCACTCCACGCTGGGTACGCTGGGTAGGATCTCTGACCCTCCCAAGAGCTTCTGAACCACCACTGCAGTGGTCTTCTGGCTCTTTCCAGACCAGTACAACTCCAAAGAGCTTCCACCTAACCACAAGGCCAGGTCGAGGTTCCCACAAGCCCCAGACCATCCAGATGAGTGTCCCAGCCCCATCACTCCATGCTGAGGGTGGGTCTCTGACCCCCTTGCCCCAGAAGTGTGAAGCTGGCTCAGCCCTCATTCCTGGGAGCAAAGCCCCCACCTGCCATCATCCTTCCGTTGCCTCCATCTGGAATCATGGAATTAGAGAATGGCTTGGTTGGAAAAGACCTTTGAGATCATCCAGTCCAACCGGCCCTGTCCACTACTAAACCAGATCCCCAAGCACCTCATCTGCCCATCTTTTAAACACCTCCAAGGATGGCGATTCCACCACCCCCCTGGGCAGCCTCTGCCAGTGCTTGACCACTCCTTTCATGAAGAAATTTTTCCTGGTGTCTCATCTGAACCTGCCCTGGTGCAACTTGAGGTCATTTCCTCTCATCCTGTCACTTGGGAGCAGAGCCCAGCACCCACCTCACCACAGCCTCCTCTCAGGCAGTTGTGGACAGGGATGAGGTCTCTCCTCAGCCTCCTTTTCTCCAGGCTAAACAGCTCCAGGTTCCTCAGCCACTCCTCATTTGTTCTCCAGCCCCTTCACCAGCTTCGATGTTCTTAGAATCATGGAATGGTTTGGGTGGGAAAGGACCTTAAAGCCCATCCAGTTCCAACCTCCTGCCATGGATAGGGACATCTCCCTAGATCAGGCTGCTAAGTCCCCATCCAACCTGGTCTTCTCTGGGCATACACCTGCCTCTCAATGTCTTTCTTGGAGTGAAGGAACCTCCTGCACCAGGTTGCAGAAGATCCTCCTCGTTCCTTCTCCATCCCACCTCAGAGCAGCACCCCAGGAACACAGCTGGAGGTGGAGATGCTGAGCAAGCCTCGCTGTTTCCACACCCCTGAGTGCTCCACAGAGCATCTCTCTTCTCCTGCGTCCCTGCCGCAAACGTTAAAACAGGCAAAAAACGCTGGGACACAAATTGCCTTTGCCTGGGTGGGAGAGATCGGGAGGGCACGGCTCGCTCCGCTCCATTAATCCAGGCCGGGTTTTGTACCGCCCGCGGCGCCCGCCGTGCCCGCAGAGTCCGGACCGCGGCCGCCGCGCCCAGGCACCAGCAAACCCCGGCGTGGATCTCACAGGAGCGGGGCAACGCGGGGTGGGGGCGTGGGTGGCAGCGGGGCGGGGGGGCGGGGAGTGACGAGGGGGGTGACCCCGCGGTGCAGGGACATCCTTATCATCCCCCCCCGCCCCCGTCATCATCCTTCCCTGCTCATCTTCTTCATCATCCTCATCTTCATCACCCCCTCCCCATCTCCCCATTCCCCATCACCCCTTCCTCATCTCCCCCTCCACATCTCCCCCTCCTCATTGCCGCCTTCCTCATCACCCCCATCTTCATCACCCCTCCTCCCCTCCCCATCACCTCCTCCCCATTACCCTCCCTCTCTATCACCCCCTCTCCATCAACCCCCTCCTCATCACCCCTCCCCATCACCTCCATCTCCCCCATCCCCATCTCCCCATCACACCCCTCCCCAACACCCCCTCACACATCTCCCCCCTCACCCCATCCCCCCCATCCCCATCACCCCCTCCCCGTCTCCCCTTCCCCATCATCCCCATCCCCACTACTACCCCCATCACCCCCCCATCTCCTCCCTCCCCATCTCCCCCTTCCCATCACCCCCGCCACATGTCCCCCATTCTCCCCTCCCCATTACCCTCCCTTCCTATCACCCCCCATCACGCCCTCCCCATCAATCCCCTCCTCATCACTCCTCCCCACCTCCTCCCTCATCACCCCTCTCCTCATCACCCCTCTCTCCGTCAACCCCCTCCCCGTTTCCCCCCCCATCACTCCCCTCCTCATCACTCCCCTCCTCTATCACTCCCTCCCCAGCTCCCCCTCCCCATCACTCCCCTTCCCTATCACTCCCTTCCCCATCACTCCCTCTCCCATCATCCCCTCTCCCCATCACTCCCTCTCCTCTTCTCCCCCTCCTCCCGTCTCCCCCTCTGCATCTCCCCCTCCCCATCACCCCCTTTCACCATCACCCCCTCCCATCTCCCCCCTCCCCATCTCTCCCTCCCCATCACTCCATCTCCTCATCACTCCCTCTCCTCATCACTCCCCTCCCCATCTCCCTTTCCCCATCTCCCCCTCCTCTCATCTCCTCCTCTGCATCTCCCCCTCCCCATCACTCCCTTTCACCATCACCCCCTCCCATCTCCCCCCTCCCCATCTCCCCCTCCCCATCACTCCCTTCCCATCACTCCCTCTCCCCATCATTCCCTCTCCATCTCCCCCCTCCCTACCTCCCCCTCCCCACCTCCCCCTCCTCATCTCCGCCTGCCCCTCCCTCCCCTCCCCATCGCTCCCCCCCCTCCCAGCCCTGCCCATGGCTGTGCGTGCCCCCCCTCCCCATGCGCATCCCCACCGCCCCCTCCCTCCTTTCCCCCCCTCCCCGTGGCTGCAGTTTCCCCTCCCGCCAGCAGCGAGCAGCAAGTGGATGCTCGAGCGGGGCACACACACACACACAGAGGCAAAGCAGGCAGCGGGCGGGCAGCACGGGCTCCGTGGGGCTGCAGACCCCCCCTTCCCTCCCTCCTCCGCCCCATGCGGCTCCCCCCCGCCGGCTGATGCCCCGCAACCCCTCCGAACCGGGCAGCAACCATGTACCTGCACCCCGAGGCTGCCAGCGCAGGTGAGAGCCCCGCACCGGGGGCAGGGGAGGAGGGGGGGGACCCCAACATTGGGGGGGGGGGGGGTGGACGACGACACCCAACATCACCACCCGCCATCCGGTTCCACCGGGGGACCCGTCCGGTTGCCCCCCGCCTCCATCCCCATCCATTCATCCCGGAGTGACCGGTTGGGAGTTACGGGCAGTTTGGGCAGAAAAGTCGGGTTTCAATGAGTCACCGCCCTGCGAGGATGCTGGACCCCCTCGGCCCTGGGAGCAGCCCCCCGCTCCCTCCTCAGGACAACCCCAGCACCCCGGGGCAGCACCCCGCTCGCCGGGGAACGCCTGGATCTGGGCAAGGTCCAGCTCCACGGAGAGCTCTCGGGGAGACCCCAGCCCTGGGGGGAGCCCCCAGCCCTCGGGGGGAGCCCTCAGCTCTTAGTGAGCCCCCAACCCTCGGGGGGAGCCCCCAGCCCCTCGGGGTGCTGGCAGCCAGACGAGCATCCAGTGGGCAGAACATCACTACTCCTCCTCATCTCCCCCCCCTTCATCTCCCCCCTCCTCATCTCCCCCTTTCTCATCTTCCCCCTCCTCATCATCCCCCTTCTTCATCATCCCCAAATCCCCATCTTCATCTCCCCATCTTCATCACGCCCATTTTCATCAACCCTCTCCTCATCACCCCCCATCCTCATCACCCTCATCTTCATCACCCCCTCCGTGTTTCCCCCTCCCCATCGGCCCTTCCTCATCATCCCCCTCCTTCCTCACTCCCCCTCCTCATTTCCCCCTCCTCATTTTTCCCCCTCTTTGTCCCATCTTCATGACCCCCATCTTCTTCACCTCCCTCCTCATTGCCCTTCCTTCTCATCTCCCCCCTCTTCATCTCCCCCCTTCTCATCTCCTTTCTCCTCATCTCTCCCCTCCTCATCTCCCCCATCTCCCCCTTCTCATCCCCCCATCTCCCCCCATCACCCCCTCCTCATCACTCCCTTCCTGTCTCCCCACTCCTTGTCTCTCTCCTCCTCATCTTCCCCCCATCACCCCCTTCTTCATCACCCTCCTCCTCATCTCCCCCCTCCTCATTGCCCCCTTCTCATCACCTCCCCTCCTCATTACTCCCCCCATCACCACCCTCTTCATCTCCCCCATCTTTATCATCCCCTCCTTGTCTCCCCCCTCCTCATCACCCCCCCTCCACCTCCCCATCTTCATCACCCCCTCCTCATCTCCCCCATCTTCATCACCCCCTCCTCATCTCCCCCTTCCTCATCACCCCCCAACCACCCCCCCTCCTAATCACTCCCCTCCTCTCTCTCCCCATCAACCCCTCCCCATCACCCCCTCCGCACCCCCCCCTCCCCATCACTCCCCCTCCATCCTTCTGGGGGGTCCCCAGCCCTGGTCCCCAGCACCGACCGCCTGCACCTCCGCTTGCCAGGGTGGGGGCTTGGGGAAGGGGCTTTCGCCGGTGCGGTTTTGCTGAGCTCATGCTCTGAAGGCATCGATCGTCCCCGTACCGAGGAATCTGGGGCGCCGCCGGGGGACCTTTGGGGGGATGCAGCCGATGTGAAGGAGAGGGGATGCTCTTGGGTGCGACGCAGCTCGGCGGGGCCTGGGAGCCTTCCCCTGCGCTGTCCCAGGGCCTGGGGAGCAGCCGCCGGGCGGGCAGAAGGACGGTGTGTCCTGCGGTGGCGTGGGGACGTGGCGGCGGGGCCGCGGGGACGGCGTGGCTGGGGCGAGCTGCGGGTGCTGGACGGAGCCAGGCCCGGGGGAGCCGGCAGGCTGGGGCGCCGCTGGGCACCGCGACACGCTGCCACCCGCGGCAGGTGACAGCGTCGGTGCCGCCCGGGGGAGTTGGCACCTCCAGACAAGACACCCTCGAGGTGAAGATGCCGCCTGCCCGGAGGCTGTGGAACAGCCCGGGAGCAGCTTGGTCCTGTGCCACCCCATCCCTGTGATCCCATCCCTATGACACCATGGGGGTGTCTTGCGGGCACAGGAGCTCAGGAGCAGCTTGGTCCCATCCCACCCCATCCCTGTGATCCCATCCCTGTGACCCCATGGGAGTGTCCTGCGGGCAGTGCAGCCCAGAAGCAGCTTGGTCCTGTGCCACCCCATCCCTGTGACCCCATGGGGGTGTCCTGCAGGCAGTGCAGCCCAGAAGCAGCTTGGTCCTGTGCTACCCCATTTCTTTGATCCCATCCCTGTGATGCCACAGGGATGTCCTGCAGGTAGTGCAGCCCAGGAGAGGCTTGATCCCATCCCACCCCATCCCTGTGATCCCATTTCTGTGGCCCCACAGGGATGTCCTGCGGGCACAGGAGCCCAGAAACAGCTTGGTCCCGTGCCACCCCATCCCTGTGATGCCATCCCTGTGACCCCACAGGGATGTCCAGTGGGCAGTGGAGCCCAGGAGTAGCTTGGTCCTGTGCCACCCCATCCCTGTGATCCCATCTCTGTGGCCCCACAGGGATGTCCTGCGGGCACAGGAGCCCAGGAGCAGCCTGGTCCCGTGCCACCCTATCCCTGTGACCCCATGGGGATGTCCAGTGGGCAGAGGAGCGCGGCACAACTCTGCCAGCTGCGTGGCCCAAGGTCACCTGCTGGGTTGGTGGCAGAGCAGGGACACCAGCTTGTCCCCACTGGCAGCAGCACGGCAGGGCTGCCCTTCTCTCCAGGTGCCTAAGCTTTGCATCCAATTATTCCCCTTCCAAACTTGACATCTGCACCCAGTTTGCCCCCACCGGCCATCCCTGATGGCACTTGGTGGCCACCAACAGCTGCTGGTGCTGCTCAGCAGGTTGCAAGGTTAAAAGGCAAAGCTGGAGCTGCTGGGGTTCAGGGGGGCAGACCTCCCCTTTCCCTCTGCTCCCAAACCCTGTGGTCCCCTTCTGCTGGGTCTCCCATCACGTGGAGCTTCCTAATGCCACCGGTCGTGGTTGTGCTGTGGTGCCGTGATGCAACGGGGGTGCCCACACCCATTCTGGCATCTCTCGCTGGTGCTGGGGCACCATCTGCTAAATTCATGGTTTCCCCCTTTCCCTGCTTCTCCTCCTGTGCTGCACCACCAGGTTTGTCCCCCACGGATGAAGGCTGGGAGGGTGCTGGTGGTTCCCACACCTCCATGGGTTTGGCAAGAGCCAGGATCTGGCCTCACCGTGTCCATGGGTGAAGCAACTCCTATGCCCCCCACAACCTCCTTCATTTGGAGGTGGCCCCGAGCTTCATCCCCTGTTCTGTGTCACTGTGGCCCCCAGCGCTGCCCCAATATGGGAAGAAGATGCCATATGGGGAAATCTGGGCAACTTTGCTGCCATCGGAGCCGTGGATCCCAGGGAAAGGGGGATCTGGGGTGCAAAGGGGAACTCGGAGGTGATGCTGGCAGCGGGAGGTCTGGTTCTGGGGTGGGAGATGACGCCGAGGGAGCCTGGTCTCGTCTGGCAAGAGGTGTTTGGAATTGAGAGTGAGCCAAGCTGCTTCCCAAAGCAGCACCTTCCGGCTGGGTGGCTTTGTTGGGGTGCCTTGGGGGGCTGTCCTGGCAGGGCCATCGCTGTGTCCTATGACGTGGCTGAGTGTGAGGCAGAGATTGGCTTTGAAGACAAAGGTGTCCTCTGTGCCACGGGGACGGATGTCCCCAGTGCCACCCACGCTGGCTTTGGGGACGCCGGGCTGCTCCCTCCTCCTTGTTGTGATGCGAGACCTGCTCTCCATCCCCGTCCTTGCTGCCTGTGCCAACTGTCTCCTCTCCAAGGAGGCGGTGGATCTTCATCTTCTTGGGTGCACCAAGCAGGTTCTGGGGGTCCCACACCCCACATGCCAGTTCTCCCGGGCTCTGTTCCTACCAGCTGGCCCAGAGCACGGCGAGCAGTGCCGTGGTGGCCCCGATGGAGGTGGTGAATCAATAACCAGGCGGCTGCTTGTTTTCCCCCAGCGCTGTCTCGGAGCGAGCGCCGGAGAGGTCTGCGAGCGCCGGGGGCCCGTGGGACCAGGTTCCAGGGTCTGGGCCAAAAAGCCAAGAGCCGGGTTCCAAACGGGCTGAGATCAGGTTCTAAACGAGCTGAGATCCCCCTTTCAGAGGGGGGTGCAGGGAGGGTGGGGGGATGCACGACAGACAGGGAAGGCAGACAAAGAACAGCGAGCTGGCAGCGCCCGGGCTGCCCGGCCTCGCTGGGAGCCAGGCACCTGCTGCAGCCACGCGTCCCACGGGGTGCTGGTGGCTTCAGAACCCCCCCTCAGCACCCCCATCCCACTCACTGTTGGGGTTCACCTCCCTGCTGGCCCCCCCAGTCCCCCTGGGAGCAAGTTCAAGCCCAAAGGATGATTCTGCCTGCATCTCGGAGCATCCTCACGCTGTCCTTTGCCCCCACGCAGTGACTCTGTCCCACTCCCTGTGGCATGGGGTGTCCGGGTGGATGCTGAGCCCCCCCCCCCAGGACCTCTCTCATCTCCCCCTTCCCAGGGCTCTGTCTGCTATTGCTCTCTTCCCACCACCTCCAAGCCCTTCAGCCCAGAGGAACCGACGTGCGACACGCGTGTCCCAGGGCCGGGGGACAGCAAGGCTGGGGCTGGGGACCACAAGGGATCCGTCGGGGAGGTCTGCCTGATCCTCCCCACTCCGAGGAGCAGGAGAGGAGCCGGAGGCGGCTTTCCACCGCCTGATCTCGCGGCTTTTCAGCCTGCTGGGGAAGGGCGGGGGAGCAGGGAATGAAGACAGATGCAGATAATATCGTTGCCACCTCCCCCCCACCCCTCCCCTCTTCCCAAGGCCCCTGGGGGCTCAGCTACAATATCTATTATGGATGGATTCAGCAAGGGAAGGGCTTTGGAAGAGCCGCCGGCGGGCGGGCAGGGACTGTGTGCAAAAGCAGAGCAGCAGCCAAAGCGTCGAGCAGAGGCCGAGCTCCCCAGGCTGGGACTTGGAGGAGGGGGACACTTGGGTCTGGGGTAGGTTTAGGGGGTGATGGGGTGGACTGTGCCAAGCAATAAGGTCTTGCATCCATGTGGATGCCGGTTTGAGATGCGTTCCGGGGGTGCCCGGCACCCACCTGCGAGCTCGGGGTGCCCTGCGAGCACCCTGTCCCCTCCTGGTGTCCCCAAGCTGCTCCGCTGGCGGCTGCAGGACGGAGAGGGTCACCTTGGGGGGAGTTAATGAGGTTTGAAAGGAAAGCAGACAGTTGTGGTGACGGAGAGAGAGCCCGGGTGGTGGTGGAGGGACGGAACAGCAGCCCTTCTCCCTGTCCTCCCAAGCCAGGGACACGGGGACAGCCCTGAGCCTGCACTTTGGGGGGGCTCCAGGGACCCCTAAAAGGAGGTGCACACGGCTCCTCCCCTCCAGTGGGGTTTGTGGGATGCTGGTGGCTGTGGGGAGGCAATGGGTGACTGTCCCTCCTCCCCAACGGCCTCAGCATGCATCACTGGAGGATGCACCCCAAGCACCAGGGTCTGCAGGAGGGCTTCCACTTGCCCCAGGCACCTCACCTCTGCGTCCCCAACCCTCCATCTGGAGCCTTCCTGGATCCTTTATTCCCCTCCTCTCTCCTCCCCTCCAAGCTGTGCTTCTCCATCTTCCCATGCGCTCTCCTCCAACCCCCCTCTTCCTCCCCCAGCACCACCAGCCCCCCCCTCACTGGTTTGGGAGCTCTGGCTGATGCCGAGCATCCCCCCAGCACTGAGCTCTCTGCGTGGCTCCTTGTCCCCGTGGTGGCCCTCCTGTGCCCAGAGTGTCGGTGGTGGCTGAGGGAGCTGGGAAAGCAAGCGAGGGCTGGTGGGGCTGAGCACGGCGCGTGGAGCCTGCTTGTTCTTGTCCCTTGGGAGCTTCTGGCTTGCTGCCTCCCTCTCTCTGGCTGTCACCCGAAGTGCCTGGGAATGATGGAGGGCCCTGGGGCGAGAGGCTAAGTGGTGGTGGCGGCGTGGCGGAGCGAGAGCTGGCAGTGCCGCTCGGTGTGAGAGCCCAGCCTGCTCCGCAGTGCCTGCTCCTGCTGCTGCCAGGAGAGGATCCTCCACCCAGCTGAGGTGGGGCTGGAGTGGCCTCTGGGGTGGGAGAGGATGTGGGGGGGGACAGGTACGACCAGGACTTCATAGATTATGGTTTGGGGTGGAGATGGTTTGGAGCAGTGGGTTGAGGAGCATCACGAGGCTGTTGGGAGCTGGGTTTGACATCTCTGGGATGGGGGCATTATCGGGGGTCAGGTACAGCCAGGACTTTATGGCTCATGGTTTGGGGTGGAGATGGTTTGGAGCAGTGGGTTGAGGGGCATCACGAAGCTTTCAGGAGCTGGGTTTGACATCTCTGGGATGGGGGCATTATCGGGGGTCAGGTACAGCCAGGACTTCATGGCTCATGGTTTGGGTTTGGAGCAGTGGGTTGAGGGGCATCACAAAGCTTTCAGGAGCTGGGTTTGACATCTCTGGGGTGGGGGCAATGTAGGGGAACAGGTACAGCCAGGATGTCAGGGCTTGTGGGGTGGGGTGGAGATGACTTGGAGCAGTGGGATAAGGGGCATCATGAGGCTGTTGGGACCTGGTTTTGATGTCTCTGTGTGGGGGCAGTGTAGGGGAACAGGTACAGCCAGGACATCAGGGCTTGTGGTCTGGGGTGGAGATGACTTGGAGCAGTGGGATGAGGCTGTCAGGAGCTGGGATTTAAATTGGGATGGATGGAAAGCCCATGGGATGTGGGCATTGGGGTGGGGTGATGGATGAATCCCCATGGGATGTGGGCATCATGGAAGGCAGTGGTTGGAAACCCCATGGGATGTGGGAGTCAGAGCTGGGCGATGGATGGAATCCCGATGGGATGAGGGCATGGGGCAGGGCAATGGATGGAAACCCCACAGGATGTGGGAATCAGGGCTGGGTGATGGATGGAATCCCGATGGGATGAGGGCATGGGGCAGGGCAATGGATGGAAACCCCGTGGGATGCGGGCATGAGGCACAAAGTCCTCGGAGGGTGCTCCTCGGGAGGAGAGATGCAGTGGGGACCACCAGGCAGCGAAATCACGCGCCTCTCCGGAAATCCTTGGCCAAAAATAGCCCAGCACGGAGGGAAGGAGCGCCTTCGCTTGCCAAATCCTCCCTGCACCACGAGTTCTGGCTTGCAGCCGCCCTGGAGGGGGTATGGGTGGTGGTGCCGACCGTTGCTGCCGTGGGGATGGTGGTGGCGGCCGTGGCGATGGCGGTGGCGGCGTGAGCGCGTCGCCGGGCGCCTTGTGGCTTTGCAGAGCTGCACGTGAGTGTGTCCTACGTGCATTCTACATGCTGGCTGCACACCTGAGCAGGACACAGGTGGAGCGAGGGGATACCAGGCAGCTCTTCCCGGTTTGGGGCTTGGTGAGGTGCTGGGTACCCTGAGCATCCTCTCCCCGGGCTGGTTCAGGAGAGCAGCCACAGGGTACCAGGAGCTCTGGTTCATCTTCCCCTGCAGAATCATGAGCTGAGGCCATCCAGGTGGCTGCAGCCCCGTGGCTGGAGGGTGGGCACTGCCACGTTGGTTCACCACATGCTGTAGTGCCCACCAGCCTCGGAGAGGGGACTGTGACCACTGTGGTGCCAGTCCCAAACTGGGAGCTCGCTCCATGAAGGTGGCATGAAAAGAATCCCAGGTGCATGAGGGATCCGATGGCATTAACAGCAAAGCACTCATGCTAGGATGAGGGGGAACAGCTTTAAATTGGAAGGGGGAAGATTTAGATTGGACATCAGGAAGAAATTCTTCACCATGAGGGTGGGGAGGCCCTGGCACAGGTTGCCCAGAGAAGCTGTGGCTGCCCCATCCCTGGAGTTTTGAAGGCCAGGTTAGGTGGGGCTTGGAGCCTCCTGATCCAGAGGGAGCTGTCCCTCCAGTAGGAACTGGATGGGCTTTGAGGTCCCTTCCAACCCAAACCGTTTCATGATTCGATGATTTCATCCTCCATCAGACAGGTTTCTCACTCTGCTCCTCACCATGGTGTCAGGGCCTGAGGGACACATCCATATGTGCAGCCAGTTGGGATGGGAAGGTGCACCTGGAAGGAGCTGTGGGTGTTTTGGGAAGGTGTCCTCCTGGTGTCCATCCTTGGTGTTGTGCTTCTGCTGGACATTGGGGTCGTGGCATCGCTGAAGCACCAGCCTCATGGGTGCTGGGGTGCTGCTCTTTGGGTGCCTGGAAACCACTGTCCCATCCTGCAGGGTCCCCAGCAGAGGAGACCCCACCGTGCTGGTGGGGGGCTGTGATCGTTTTGAGGGGAGGGGACACAAAGCCTCTGGGACAGGCGGCTCGGCGTTGGGGGAGGCAGAGATGGACAGATTGACAGCTCCGGGGGCTGGACAGATGGCTGGATGGAGAAAGCAGATGTGTATGAGGGATGGATGGAAGGATGGATGGAGAGATTGATGGATGTGTTGGAGAGGAGGACGCACGGATAGACAGACAGATGCACAGATGGAGAACAGACGCCTGTTCCCTTCCCTCTCTCCCTGGGCACGCCTGAGGTGCTGAGCTGCACTGATCCTCTCTCCTGAGGCTGGGGGGGTACTGGCCATCTCAACCCTCCAGCTTGCCAGCTCCGTGGCCACCAGGCAGGGCACACCAGGCCTGGTTCAAAGCAGCCCCGAAACCCCCATCAGACTGTTTTCAGGGATGGCAGAGAGGTTTCATCCCCTCTCAGAGCTTTTGCATCCTGGCAACCCCTCTGTGCCCATCCCCTCTTCCTTCCCTGTGCTGAGGGTATGGATTTTGCCCCCTGGGCAGCCCCAGCATGGTACCCAGGATGGTGCCCAGAGCTGGTACCCAGCTTGGTACCCAGGGCTGGTACCCAGGATGGTGCCCAGAGCTGATATCCTGGATGAGCTGGTATCCAGCTTGGTACCCAGGGCTGCTACCCAGCTTGGTACCAAGGGTTGGTACCCGGGATGGTGCTCAGAGCTGATACCCAGGATGAGCTGGTACCCAGGATGGTGCCCAGAGCTGATATCCAGCTTGGCACCCAGGGCTGGTACCCAGGATGGTACCCAGAGTTGATACCCTGGATGAGCTGGTACCCAGGATGAGCTGGTACCCAGGATGGTACTCAGAACTGGTACCCAGGATGAGCTGGTACCCAGGATGAGCTGGTACCCAGGATCCTGCACAGGAGCGAAAGCTGCAAATTCACAGCTTTTCAGCTGCAACCTAAAAATAAGAGGTTTGGGAAATATCTAGCAAATGAGTGGGAGGATGAGAAGAGGGGGAATTAACGGCCTGGCGCCAGGCAAACAGCATCTGGGAAGCCCCGGTGTGGCAAGGCGACCGCCTGGCAGCCCGGCCACCTCTTGTGGCACAAGGGGATGCTCTGAGGCCACGCGGGGCAGGATCCGACCCCTGCCCATCGTCAGCCCTGCAGCCTCGCTCCATCCCCTCCCCGGCATCATCATCCCCGCTCGGGCTGAGCGTTACATCCCAACCCGGTTCGCGGGGACGGCTCACGGCACCGAGGGGCGGGGGGATAAGGGGAGGGGAGGGATGCGGGGCTCGCTTGGCACCTTCTCCCGCTCCTCCCGGTGCCGCTGCCGGTTTGGAGAGGCGGCTTGGCACGAG
This sequence comes from Tapera naevia, assembly GCA_033556795.1. NCBI lineage: Eukaryota > Metazoa > Chordata > Aves > Cuculiformes > Neomorphidae > Tapera > Tapera naevia. The sequence continues at coordinate 74,324 of JAUMJJ010000089.1, read as the reverse complement.
GAGAAGCTGCTCTGCGTGGAGCTGTGGCTGCAGGGAGAGGCTTTGATCGCCGCTCGCAGAGAGCGGGTGGCGGAGCCGGCGGGGGGGTCCGCGAGGCTTTGATTGCTCCCCCCCGGGTGCATCGCGTGGGTGGGTCTGAGGGGTGGGTGGGAGGGGGCTGCAGGGGATCACAGAATCCTAGAGAGAATCATAAAACAACAAGATCGTAGAATCAGAGTCATAAAATCATGGAATTGTAAAATCAGGGAATCATAAAATAATAAAATCACAGAATCATAAAATCGTAGAATCATAAAATACTAAAATCATAGAATCATAGTCATAAAGTAATTGAATCAAAATCATAGAATCACAAAATCATAGAATCATAGTCATAAAATAATTGACTCATAGAATCATAAAATCATAGAATCACAAAAGCATAGAAGAAAATCGTAGAATCACAGAATCATAAATCATAGGAGCAGAGAATCATTAAATCATAGACTTGCAAAATCATAGAATCATAAAATTGTAAAATCGTAGACTCATAAAATCATAGAGTAATAAAATCATAGAATCACAGTTTTAAAAATCACAAAATCATAAATTTGTAGAATCACAAAATAATAAGATCATAGAGTCATAAAATAATAGAATCCCAAAATCATAGAATAATAAAAATCATAGAATCATGGAATCATAAAATCATAGAATCATAGAATAATAGAGTCACAAAATCATAGAATCATAAAACCATAGAATCATTAAAATCATAAAATCAGAACCATGGAACGGTTGGGTTGGAAGGGACCTTAAAGACCATCCCATGATGGGGCTGGAGTACCAAGAGAAAGCATGGGAGATGCCATGCCCACCCCAAGTTGGGTTTTTTGGACTCTGCACCCAAAAATATGACCCTGAGGGCCTATCCAGGGCCGTTCTCACTGGGACACGAGGCCCTCAGTGCCTCCCCTGGTGCTGGCACAGATGTTGCCCACTGCTTGCCCAAAGCCCTTGCCCACTTGCTACGGCATGGACCAGATTTGCAGCCCCCCTGGAGCTGAACCCCTCAGCTGGATTCCCCCCACGAGTGCTGTGCCACGTGTAGGGCTGGGAATTGATGCTCTGGGGTGATGTTGGAGCTGAACCCCTCAGCTGGATTCCCCCCACGAGTGCTGGGCCACGTGTAGGGCTGGGAATTGATGCTCTGGGGTGATGTTGGGGCTGAACCCCTCGTCTGGGTGCCCCCCACGAGTGCTGTGCCATGTGTTGGGCTGGGAATTGATACTCTGGAGTGATGTTGGAGCTGAACCCCTCTCCTGGATGCCCCCCATGAGGGCTGTGCCACGTGTTGGGCTGGGAATTGATGCTCTGGGGTGATGTTGGGGCTGAACCCCTCAGCTGGATTCCCACCATGAGTGCTGTGCCACGTGTTGGGCTGGAAATTGATGCTCTGGGGTGATGTTGGAGCTGAACCCCTCTCCTGGATGCCCCCCATGAGGGCTGTGCCATGTGTTGGGCTGGGAATTGATGCTCTGTGGTGACATTGGGGCTGAACCCCTCAGCTGGATTCCCACCACGAGTGCTGTGCCACGTGTTGGGCTGGAAATTGATGCTCTGGGGTGATGTTGGGGCTGAACCCCTCGTCTGGGTGCCCCCCACGAGTGCTGTGCCATGTGCTGGGCTGGGAATTGATGCTCTGGGGTGAAGTTGGAGCTGAACCCCTCGTCTGGGTGCCCCCCATGAGTGCTGTGCCACGTGTTGGGCTGGGAATTGATACTCTGGGGTGATGTTGGAGCTGAACCCCTCTCCTGGATGCCCCCCACAAGTGCTGTGCCACGTGTTGGGCTGGGAATTGATACTCTGGGGTGATGTTGGAGCTGAACCCCTCTCCTGGATGCCCCCCACGAGTGCTGTGCCACGTGTTGGGCTGGGAATTGATACTCTGGGGTGATGTTGGGGCTGAACCCCTCATCTGGGTGCCCCCCACGAGTGCTGTGCCACGTGTTGGGCTGGGAATTGATACTCTGGGGTGATGTTGGAGCTGAACCCCTCACCTCGATGCCCCTCACGAGTGCTGTGCCACGTGTTGGGCTGGGAATTGGTGCTCTGGGGTGATGTTGGGGCTGAACCCCTCTCCTGGATGCCCCCATGAGTGCTTTGCCACGTGTTGGGCTGGGAATTGATGCTCTGGGGTGATGTTGGGGCTGAACCCCTCTCCTGGATGCCCCCTACGAGTGCTGTGCCACGTGTTGGGCTGGGAATTGATGCTCTGTGGTGACATTGGGGCTGAACCCCTCAGCTGGATTCCCACCACGAGTGCTGTGCCACGTGTTTGGCTGGGAATTGATACTCTGGGGTGATGTTGGAGCTGAACCCCTCTCCTGGATGCCCCCCACAAGTGCTGTGCCACGTCCTGGGCTGGGAATTGATGCTCTGGGGTGATGTTGGAGGTGCTGGTTGAGCTGGGATGCGGGGATGGGCGCAGCCTCGTGCCGAATCCATCGGCACCCGCGGCTCTCACCTCCGCCGGGCTGGATTTATAGGATTTCCAGCTTACACGCTGCTTAGCAAGGAATAATCCCCTCTCGGATTTCTGCGCCTCTCACTTGTGCTCAGCTCGGGTTTTCAAGTGTTTTCTCTGCAGCCACAAAGGGCAGAGCTCGGAGGCACCAAATCCCCCGCCCGCTGAGGCTTGGGGGAGACGAGCACGGGGTGACGCGGCGCCCCCGCCCCCGCCCCCGCCCCCCCGCTCCCGTGGAGCCCAGGGGCGCTCTGAAAGGTGCAAAGGGTTCCAAAGGGTGCAGGGGGCTCCAGAGGGTGGGCACGGGGGGAGTTTGGAAGGGTGCAGGAGGTGCCCACCTTAGCCAAGCACGTGGGCTCTCCACGCCAAGGTGGATGCTTGCAGGAGGGGGTTTGGCACAGGGACCCTCGCCCTGCGTGCCAGGACCATCTCCCCCTGGCACAGGGACCTTCTTCCCAGCACAGGGACCCTCTCCCTGCATGCAGGAACCCCCTCCTCAGCACAAGGACCCTCTTTCCCTGGCACAAGGACCCTCTCCAAAGCACAAGGACCTTCTCCCTGAGTGCAAGGACCTTCTCCCCTAGCACAGGGACCCTCTCCCTGTATTCACAGACCCTCTCCCCATCACAAGGACCTTCTCCCCTAGCAGAGGAACCCTCTTCCCCAGCTCAGAGACCTTCTCCCAATCACGAGGACCCTCTCCTCCAGCACAAGGACCCTCTCTGTGCAGGAAAAGACCCTCTCCCCAGCACATGGACCCTCTCCCCATTACAAAGACCTTCTCTCTGCATGCAGGGACCCTCTCCCCAGCACAAGGACCCTCTTCCCCAGCACAAGGACCCTCTCTGTGCATGAAGAGACCCTCACCCCATCACAAGGACCCTCTCCTCCAGCACAGGGACCCTCTCTGTTCATGAAGAGGCCCTCTCCCCAGCACATGGACCCTCTCTGTTCATGAAGAGACCCTCTTCCCAGCACATGGACCCTCTCCCCAGAACATGGACCTTCTCCCCATCACAAGGACCCTCTTCCCCAGCACAAGGACCCTCTCTGTGCATGAAGAGACCCTCACCCCATCACAAGGACCCTCTCCTCCAGCACAGGGACCCTCTCTGTTCATGAAGAGACCCTTTCCCCAGCACATGGACCCTCTCCCCAGCACATGGACCCTCTCCCCAGCACAAGGACCTCTCCTCCAGCACAGGGACCCTCTCTGTTCATGAAGAGACCCTTTCCCCAGCACATGGACCCTCTCCCCCAGCTCAGGGACCCTCTCTCCTGGGTGCAGCTGGCTGCTACTCGCCCAGCACCACGCAAATCCCGTGCTGACGAGCTATGGTGCTAACGAGGAGGGTAATCCCCTCATCAATAACCACTGAGAGAGGAATTAGAGCCCATCAAGCAGCACTGAATTCTGGTGAAAGAGCTGCAGGGCCACGTCATCACCGTGTCACCCCCTCACCCCCTCCCCAGCCTCTCTGACCATCCCCTGCTTCACCAGCAAGCGCGAGGGATGGGGAGACCCAAACCCTGGCACCCCACATTGCTCCAAGTCCTTTCTGTCCTCCAGGGGTGGGCTTGGGGGGGTCTCCAGCCACGGCGGCGGAAAACAAGCACTGTGTTTGTTCCCAGTGTCACCTCCAGCCTCTTGGTGCCCCTGTGCCCAGGGCCACCCACCCTACGGCATCTCTGTGCCCAGGGCCACCCACCCCATAGCATCCCCATACCCAGGGGCACCCACCCCACAGCATCCCCATGCCCAAGGCCACTCCCACAGCATTCCCATGCCCAGGGCCATCCATCCCACCCACAGCATCTCCATATCCAGGGGCACCCACCCCACAGCATCCCCAAGCCCACCCCACCCACCCCACAGCATTCCCATTCCCATGCCCAGGGCCACCCACCCCCAGCATCTCCATACCCAGGGCCATCCACCCCACAGCATCCCCATGCCCAGGGCCTCCCCCACCCACCCCACAGCATTCCCATGCCCAGGGCCACCCACCCCATGGGGTTCTCATGCCCAGGGCCACCCACCCCACGGCATCTCTGTGCCCAGAGCCTCCCCCACCCCACAGCAGCCCCATGCCCACCCCCACCCATCCCACAGCACCCTCATACCCAGGGCCATCCACCCCACAGCATCCCCATGCCCAGGACCACCCCCACCGACCCCAAAGCACCCCGTGCCCACCCCACTCACCCCACCCCATCCTCATGCCCAAGGCCACCCCACCCACCCCACAGCATCCCCATGCCCAGGGCCACTCACCCATGGGGTCCTCATGCCCAGGGCCACCCACCCCACAGCATCTCCATACCCAGGGGCACCCACCCCACAGCATCCCCATGCCCAGGGCCACCCCAACCCACCTCACAGCATTCCCATGCCCAGGGCCACCCACCCCATGGGGTTCTCATGCCCAGGGCCACCCACCCCCAGCATCTCCATGCCCAGGGCCACCCCCACCCACCTCACAGTATCCCCATGCTCAGGACCACCCACCCCACAGCATCCCCATACCCAGGACCATCCAATCCCACAGCATCCCCATGCCAAGCATCCCAACCGAGGAGCTGTTGCTGCTGGCACGTGGACCTCATGCAGCACCACGGGGCAGGGACCCAGGGCTGGAGACAAGCCAGGAGCTCCACTCCACTGCTTCTCTAATTAACCAGTGCTAATTACCCTGAAAATGAATCATTTAAATCAAGCTGAGGGCAGCAGCAGCCTGAGGGCCAGAAGTTCTCCCCCAGCCCTGGTTAAGGCCCCAGCATCGAGGTCCCTGCTGGTGTCACCATCAGGGTGACGCCAGGCTTGGGGTGGCAGCTGGGCGCAGGGATTTTGGCACAGGGAGTTTGGCATGGGAAGTGATGTTCACAGGGTCCCTCCATCCCTCTCCAACCCCTTTGGTGGCCGTGGCTGGTGACCACTCTGGATTTCTCCTTCCTAAGCAGGAGAAGGAGCCACGGCAGCACCACGCGCATCCCTTCCCCTCCCCTTCTCCCCTTTGATTTCCCTCTTCACGGATTACGTTGAGGATGAACTTGACCCTGCAAGGACCAAAGAATCTCTTGAAGCTCCTGGCTAAGCCTGGAGGGGTTACAAGGAGGGTCACTCTCTCATTAATATGCTTCTTGTGTGGTTGCCAGGCCGGGCACCCTGCCTTTGGCATCTCTTTGTGTCCCTAACGAGGCATCAGGGCCGAAGGGGCAGAGTGAGACCAATTTTGAGGGGGGGGGGGGGTTTCACCCCAATTCCAGCTTGCCCAGTTAGCCCATGAACTGGAACCAGTTGGGGTGCTGCACCATGGAGAGCTGAGCATTCCAAGGGGAGGGTGCTTTACACACCCCACACCCCCCCAGCAGCTTATCTGGCTGGGGTTTATAAATGTTTGAAATTAAGGGCTGGTCCCAAATTCCCTCCTAGGCAACAGTTGCTAAGCAAGGTTTATACACAGGCTCCTCGTGACCGAGGAGCGATGCAAGGGCCCCCCTTGCTGGGTTTGGGTGGAAGGAGCACGTGTGCCACCAGCCTGTGCCACTTGCCCAGGAGCTGGGACCCCCCTAGCCTTGTCCCCCAAAACCCCTTCACCATCCTCCTGCCCTTCCATCCCACCCTGACACCTCTGTGCCAGCCCTGCAGCTGCTTTAGGGGCTTTTAGGAAATCCCCTTTATTCCCACCAACCCCTTTCCTTTCCTTGCCCTTTTTATTGCTCCTGTGCCACCTTGGCACCCATCTGGATGTCAGGACATGAGTGGGATGCAGGTGCCACCAAGGACCTCAGTGCATGCCATAGGGATACCTGAGCCCCAATCCAGCTGTGCAGCTGCTTTAGGGGCCTTTATAAAAATCCCCTTTATTCCCACCAAGCCCTTTCCTTGCCCTTTTCATTCCTCCTGTGGCCATGGTGCTGTGGCCACCTTGGCACCCATCTGGATGCCGGGATGTGAGCGGGATGCAGGTGGCACCAAGCCCCTCAGTGCATGCCATGGGGATACCTGAGCCCCGATCCAGCTGCCCAGGCCACTCTGACTCATCCCAGCCCCCGAGCCGCTGGCAAATTTCATTACAATAACAAGGTCTGCGGGTGAATTAATTATTAACGATTATTGTTTAATATTTATACTGCAGTATAGCTACGGGCAGACTGCTCCGGCCTCGCTGCTTCCCACTGCCAGCTGGGGCTCCAACCATGGCCTGTCCAGATCCTGGGGTGCAGAGCTGGCTCTGGGGTTCCCACTGGAGGGTCCTGCCAGGGGATGGGGCTGAGCTGGGCTGGGGGTCCAGGTTCGTCCTCCCGTGGTGCCAGGACCATCCCGCTTGCTGGCAGCATCGCTGTGGGCTCGGTGGCTGTGCCAGGGCTGTCGGATGGTGGGGACACTTTGTGCTGGGTTGGGGGGACAGGCAGGTCCCTCAGGGGCTGGTGAGAGGGTTTTCCTGCCCGTGGGGATGCTTGAGTGCAGGAGAGGAGAAGGGAGGGTGGGAGATGCCTGCTTGGCCCCGTAACCATGCCCAGTGCCCACGGGAGGTGATGCTGGAGCAGCAGAGGGGTCCATCCTGGTTTTGGGGTCCCCGAGGTTGTCCCCATGGCCAGGGTAGGGAGGAGAGGAGGAGCCCAGTGCCCAACCCCTCCCCAGCAGCCCCTGCCAAGCTCCTGCACTGCTGGTTGGGGTGAAGCCAAAGCGGGCACCGATGGAAAGGGCACGGATCCAGCAGGAAGAAGGGATGGGTTGTCTGGAGAGGATGGGAAAAGGGGAAAGGGATGGGGTAGGGAAGGGGAAGGGAATGGGGAAGAGGATGGAGAAAGTGAAGGGATGGGAATTAGGAGAGCAAAGAGGAAAGGGAAAAGGTGTGGGGGTGAGGAAGGGATGGGGTTGAGGAAGGGCAAAGAGGAAAAAGAAAAGGGAAGGGGATGAGGAAGGGCAAGAGGGAAGGGGAAGAGGAAAGGAAAGAGGAAGGGAAAGAGGGAAAGAGAAGAGGAAGGGATGAGGAATGAAGGGGTATAAAGAAGGGGAAGGGAAAGAGGAACAAGGAAGGGATGGGGATGGGGATGGGGAAGGGAAAGAGGAAACGGGATGGAGAAGGGATGGGGAAAAAATGGGGATGAGGAAGCCAAAGGGGAAGGGAAAGAGGAAATGATAGGGAAGAGATGGGCATGAGAAAGGGGAAGGGGGAGGGAAACAGGAAGGGAAACAGGAAAGGGGAAGGGGAGGAGACAGGCATTAGGAAGGCTAAATGGAAGGAAAAGAGGAAAGGGGAAGGGATAGGGATGGAATTAGGGAGAGGGAGAGGCATGGGGATGGGGATGGGGATGGGGATGGGATGGGATGGGGAAGGGGAAGGGATGGGATGGGGATGGGCAAAGGAGAAGCAACACTGAAGAGCAGCCAGATGCTGCTGGCGTGGTGGGAGCGGCAGGAGGTGATGATGTGACCTTTGCTGGACATGCTGGTGCTCCCAGGGTGCTGCAACGATTAAAGCCTTCGCTCTGCTTCGACCTGAGCTCCTGGGGAAGCTCCCGGGGAGTGCTGGGGCCAGGGCATCCCACCAGGAGCCCAGAGCCTGCAGCAAGGGGCTGGTGAGGTGGCCCCACCGCGCCCAGGTGTTCCATATGGTGGGGTTGGAGCCTGCCAGGTGGACTGTGCTCCAACTGTTTGCTCTCCCTGCTCTTGCCTGGGTGCTCCAGTGCACCAGACATGGGTCTGACCCCCATCCCCTCGCTGAGTGACAGCTCTGTGCCTCTTCTCCCTCCCCTCCAGGGGCTCCCTCCCGCGACGCCCTCCTCGTCTCAGCCATCATCACCGTCAGCCTTAGCGTCACCATCGTCCTCTGCGGGATCTGCCAGTGGTGCCAGCGCAAACTGGTGAGTGAGTGACCCCCCCCCCCACCTCACCTGGGAGGCACTGGGGTGAGGGTCATGGCCACTTTGTGCCCCTGGGGTGGTGGTGGGGGTCACGGTGGCAGGGAGGTTGCCAGCAGGCAGAGGCAGTTGGCACGAGCGGTTTGCAGCGGGTGCCGGCTGCAAGCTTTTATTTTTGCTCTTTAGGAGATGTGATAATTAAATGTTTGGGTGAAACTGTTTGTGCAGCATAAAGAGAAGTTTCCAAATACATATATATATATATTTGCCACGAGCCATAACAATCTGGCCCCTGGCCTGCTGGGCTCGCTCCTGCCTGGAAGAGCCCCACGGGAAGGCAGCCAGCCTGTCCCCGGCAACGCTGAGCACCACGAGCCAGCCCTGATGTGTCCCCATCTCAGCACCCCTGGGGACCTGAAATCCCATTCCAAACCCTGCTGTGGGCTTTGGTTTGGGACAGAGCTGCCTCCTGCTCCACATCCTTCCTCTTCTTCCCAGCTCCGCGCGCTCGGCCGCGTTTCCTTCACCGTCAGATTCAAATCTGGGTCAAGTGCTGCTCTTCCTGCGTGAGAGATGCTCATCCCAGCGGTGCTGGCGGCTCATCCAGAGCTGTCAGAAGGCAGCATTCCTCTGGGAAAGGGAGATGGGGTCCCACCAGGGATTAGGCAGCATGGGAGAGGCTGCCAGGGAGGAGGTGTGGGTGGGAAGCAGCTTCCAAGCCCAATAAAGGCTGGGGAGGGAGGTGGTGGAGGATTATGGACCAGGAAGGAGGAGGGAGAGGGAGGTGGTGGATTATGGACCAGGAAGGAGAAGGAGGGAGAGGGAGGTGGTGGATTATGGACCAGGAAGAAGAAGGATGGAGAGGGAGGTGGTGGAGGAATATGGACCAGGAAGAAGAAGGATGGAGAGGGAGGTGGTGCATTATGGACCAGGAAGGAGAAGGAGGGAGAGGGAGGTGGTGGATTATGGACCAGGAAGGAGAAGGATAGAGGGGGAGGTGGTGGATTATGGGCCAGGAAGGAGAAGGAGGGAGAGGGAGGTGGTAGAGGATTTTGGACCAGGAAGGAGAAGGATGGAGAGGGAGGTGGTGGAGGATTTTAGATCAGGAAGGAGAAGGAGGGAGAGAGAGGTGGTGGAGGATTATGGACCAGGAAGGAGAAGGCTGGAGAGGGAGGTGGCTGAGGGTTGAGGAGGAGAAGGGTTCATTCTGCCAAAGGACAAAGCTGGCAGAGGAACAACCAAGTACAAATTGGCTGGGAAGGTATTTCAGGCTGGGAATGGAAAGGTGCAGCCTGGGCAGCCCTCGACAGCGCACGGAGCTGGAAAGGCCGTGCGGGAACCGCGGCCAAACACGCTGAGAGGCTGCTGGGCCAGCCCTGGGCAGAGCCCACCCAGCAGCCCTGGGTTGGCTACTGTGGGCAGAGCACGGGCCAGCAGCCCTGTTCCCCAGAGCTGTGGCCAGCTGGGGACAATGCTGAGCACAGGGCTCAGGGCTGGCTCCCTCCAGAATGGCCCATGGGTGTCCAAAGGGGTTGGGCATCCCTGCAGCTCCCAGCAGGATCAGCCCATGGGCAACCAGTGAGCTTGGGTATCCGTGTAGCTCCTGGTAGAATTTGCCCGTGGGCACCCAAGGAGCTTGGTCATCCCTGTTCCTCCTGGCAGGATTAGCCCATGGGCATCCAAGGATGTTGGGCATCCTTGCAGCTCCCAGCAGGATTAGCCCATGGGCATGTAAGAAGGCTGTGTATCCATGTAACTCCTGGTAGAATTTGCTTGTGGGCATCAAAGGATGTTGGGCATCCCTGTTCCTCCCAGCAGGATCAGCCCATGGGCATCCAAGGATGCTGGAGATCCCTGCAGCTCCTGGCAGGATCAGCCCATGGGCATCCAAGGATGCTTCAGATCCCTGCAGCTCCCAACAGGATCAGCCCATGGGCATCCAAGGATGCTTCAGATCCCTGCAGCTCCTGGCAGGATCAGCCCGTGGGCATCCAAGGACATTGGGCATCCCTGCAGCTCCTGGCAGGATCAGCTCACGGACATCGAAGGAGATCTGGCACCCCTTCAGCTCCTGGCAGGACAAGCCTGTGGCTGTCCAAGGACACCTGTGCTGAGGGTGCAGGGAGTCTTTTGATGCAGCAGTGCCAAGGAGACACCTCCATGCAGAGGTGGTGGTTCCAGGAGAAGGAGAATGGAGAAGGACTCCCTGTTCCACGCTCAGGCTGCGTGCAGGGCTGGCAGGAGGGATGCTCACAGGTCCATGACCAGCGTGGTGGGAGAGCTGGTCTGCAAGCCCAGCTCCATCCAGCACCTGCTCCATCCATCCCACCTCAGCCTCCCCTCCTGATTGCTCACTAATTGGCATTAATTGGGCTCTTGCCTGCCCCGGATTGGAGCAGCTGAACCTGCTGGTGGGAATCCCAGTGAAGTGCCCTGGTTACAAGCCCCAGTTAGGAGCGAGCTCCTGCTTCATTATCATATGGCAGCTCTTCCCTTTCGGTGGGGAAGGGGAATTCAATTAATTCAGGTTCAATTAATCCTAAAATTACCCACTCCTCCCTTGATGAGGCTGTGGGAGGGGCCACAGGCGGGCGGCTGCTGCTCTGTCCTTGGGGTAAGGCAGGGTTTGAGCCCCCTGCTGCCCTCCAGCCCCTCAGGGATGGTGCCCAGTAACCAGGGCAGCCAGACCAGTGCCTCCCCAGTTCCTTTACTGGCTCGTGAGGGCCAAGGGATGAAATACCCAGAGTTTTCCTACCCAGCTCGGTGGGGTGGAGCCTGGTGAGTGGGAAGCTGTAAGGGAAAAGGACAAGATCCAGGTCAAACCCTGCAGGAGGTGCAGCCCTGGCAGCTCCCAGCCTCTGTGTGATGCTCTGTGGTGCGGTGGGGTCTCCCTGCCACCCCCTGACCCCCTCTCTTCTCCGCAGGGTAAGCGTTACAAGACTTCCCTGGAGACCGTGGGAACCCCAGACTCCAGCCGAGGCCGCAGTGAAAAGAAAACCATCAAGTAGGTGCCAGGGCAGGGGGGGAGAGGGGAGCTGGGGACCTCCCTGCCCACAGGTCGGGCACAGCCGCAGCCGCTCAGCACCATCCCTTGGTGGTGGGGACACGTGCTGGATCGGTGCCGTCCCCAGAGCAGCAAGGAGGCCTTCCTTGGGGACAGAGGTGGCCATCCCCCTGCTCCCAGCCAGGAGGGTCCATGCCCAGCCTTGGCAGAGTGAGTTGGCAGTGGCTGCTTGCCCAGCTCTGTCCTGTGGGCACCAGAGAGACCAAGAAACAGGTGATGCCCACCATGGTGCCAAAGCATTGCTGGTCCCTGCTCCTCCTGCTTGCAGGACGGGATGGGATGGTCTTCAGGTCTTTCATCCCCAGTGGGAGATGGTCTCCAGGAGATGGGAAGGGCTGGTGGGTCTCCTGAGCATCCTCGGGTACCACCAAGCTGCAGATGTGACCGGATGGAGCTGTGGGGACCTCAGTGTGAGCATCCCCAGGGATGCTCTGGGCATACAGAGCCCAAGCCCTGCGCCACTGCTGGAGCTGCTGTGTGTGTGGCTGGTGCAGCTGTGCAGACCCTGGGCATCACGGAAAGGAGAGCAAAGGGGGTCTCTCCTGGGCATCCCAGCTCCACTGCTGCCCCCCCCCTCACCCCCTGGCAACCCACAGGGCTCCTGGGAGCAGCCAGGGCTTGACTGCCAGGAGGGAAACAGCTCCTGTCTGGAGTAAGGCTATCACAAACCTCTTTAGCTGAAAGAGGGGAGATTGAGATCTTAGGAAGAACCTCTTCACCATGAGGGTGGGGGGGCCCTGGTTGCCCAGGTTGCCCAGAGAAGCTGTGGCTGCCCCATCCCTGGAGGTGTTGAAGGCCAGGTTGGATGGGGCTTGGAGTCCCCTGATCCAGTGGGAGGTGCCCCTGCCCATGGTAGGGGGTGGAACTGGATGGGCTTTGAGGTCCCAAACCATTCCATGGTTCCATGAAAACACCTCCCCTGGCTGATCTGGGTTATTGGGGTGCAGGCATCTGGGGCTGCCTCGGGCACCCCCTCCACCTGGGCACAGCCTGGCCAGCTGCCCTCGGCCGCACCAGGGCTGTCTGTGCCCAGATGGCACCATCCCCTCCTGATGGCGTGGCACACCTGGCTCTCCATCCCCAGCTCCAGCAGGGCCCGTGCAGCTGGACTCAGCTGGAGCTGCAGGTGGGCATCGATGGGAGGTGTGAGGGCTGGGCACTGGTGGCTTTTTAAGTCTCCCAGTGCCAACGGGGAGCTGCTCGGCTCCAAAGGCCATGGCACACAGCTTGGGATGGGCAGCCCCCCTGGTGGGGGGGCTTGCTGGATCCAGGAGGGTCGGGCTTTGTGCCAGGGTGAGCTGGTTTGGCAGGAGGGGACCTGCAGGGGTCTCCAAGAGGCAGCAGTGTCGTGGTTGACCAAGCAGCCTGCGCTTCCAGGACTTGGCTGCTGAGGAGGTGAGGGTGCACAGGCAGATGTGTGCCAGGGGTGCACAGGCAGATGTGATGAGGATGCAGACAGATGTGATGAGGATGCAGACAGATGTGATGAGGATGCACATGCAGATGTGTGCCGGGGTGCACAGACAGATGTGATGAGGATGCACATGCAGATGTGATGAGGATGCACACGCACACACATGTGATAAGCATGCACACAGGCACACGTGTGATAAGCACAGAGAGATGTGATGAGGATGCACATGCAGATGTGATGAGGATGCACACGCACACACATGTGATAAGCATGCACACAGGCACACGTGTGATAAGCACAGAGAGACGTGATGAGGATGCACACAGGCACGTGATGAGGATGCACAGATGTGTGCCAGGGATGCACAGACACACGTGATGAGGAGGCACAGACACACGTGGTGATGATGCACAGATGTGTGCCATGGATGCACGCACATACACATGATGAGCATGCACGCACACACGTGACAAGGATGCAGGATGCACACACACACATGATAAAGATGCAGAGATGTGTGCCAGGGATGCACAAACGCACGTGATGAGGATGCACAGACACATGATGAGCATGCACACCACACACACGTGATAAGGATGCACAGACACACGTGGTGAGGATGCACAGATGTGTGCCAGGGATGCACAGACACACGTGATGAGGATGCACAGACACACGTGGTGAGGATGCACAGATGTGTGCCAGGGATGCACAGACACACGTGGTGAGGATGCACAGATGTGTGCCAGGGATGCACAGACACACGTGATGAGGATGCACAGACACACGTGGTGAGGATGCACAGATGTGTGTCAGGGATGCACAGACACACGTGATGAGGATGCACAGACACACGTGGTGAGGATGCACAGATGTGTGCCAGGGATGCACAGACACACGTGATGAGGATGCACAGACACACGTGGTGAGGATGCACAGATGTGTATCAGGGATGCACAGACACACGTGATGAGGATGCACAGACACACGTGGTGAGGATGCACAGATGTGTATCAGGGATGCACAGACACACGTGATGAGGATGCACAGACACACGTGGTGAGGATGCACAGATGTGTGTCAGGGATGGACACACACACGTGATGAGGATGCACAGACACACGTGATGAGGATGCACAGATGTGTGTCAGGGATGGACACACACACGTGATGAGGATTCACAGATAGATGTGAAGAGGATGCACACACACACACGTGACGAGGATGCACACACACACACGTGACGAGGATGCACACACACACACGTGACGAGGATGCACACACACACGTGACGAGGATGCACACACACACGTGACGAGGATGCACACACACACACGTGACGAAGATGCAGAGATGTGTGTCAGGGATGCACACACACACTCCTGACGAGGATGCACACACACACGTGATGAGGATGCACACACACACACACACACGTGTCGAGGATGTCCGCACACGTGTGCCAGGGCTGCCATGCCAGCACTGCACTTGCCAACACCTCTCTAACCCCTCTCCACCTCCTTTTCTCCTTCCCAGCCAGCAGAGCCGCCTGCTCCTGTCTCTCCACAGCTCTTCCCTGCTCCGTCCATCCATCCATCTGTCTGTCCATGTGCCTGTCTCTGTGTGTCCGTGTCCAAGGGGTTGGGCAACCACACTCCCCATCTCTTCCCACAGGTTTTCCCAGCGCTCCGGGGCTGGAGAGCTGCTTTTCTTCCCTTTTCCTAGGAATTCAGCTTCTCTCTCTTGTATTTCCCTTTTCTTTCTCCCCTTGGTCTCCGGCCGCTGTAGCGATCTAGACAGAGACTTTTGGAATAACAATGACAACACAGTGCAGCAGAAATGGAGCTCCTACCCTCCTAAGGAGTTTATACTAAACATTTCACCTTACGCCCCGTACGGTGACCCTCGGCTTTCCCTCAAGTGAGTTTCTCCTTACCGGGTTTGCTCCTTGTAGTGAGTATATTGGGCAACACCCACTCGCCTTCCTCCTCCTTCTCCTCCTCCTCCTCCTCCTCCTCCTCCTCCTCCCCCTCCTCCTCCTCCTCTTCTTCCTCCCTGGGCTCCCCGCACGCCACCCCATGGGCAGCCCCATGGAGACGAGCAACCCCCTCCTCCCCGCTCCCCTCGGGATGGGTTTCCCCCCCCCAGCCCCGTCCCCGGCATCGCAGGATGGGGTTGCGCGTTGGGGTCACCCCCTCGGTGTGGGGACGGGCGCGCGTGTGTGTGTGGCCCCGCCCCGCCCCGGGGCTGGGTTGCCGGCGAGCGGGACCCCACCCCTTCGACCCTCACCCCTTCTTTATTTCGGATGGTTTTGCCGACGCCCCCGCGCACCCCCCACCCCCCCTTTTGCCCAGGACCCCTTTTTACTTTTGCAGTGCTGATGTCTCTCTCTCTCTCTCTGTCTGTCCGTCTGTCGTCTGTGTGACCCCCTCCGGCTCTTTCCCCATCCCCTCGCTCCTATCAATGGGCTCCCCTTCCACGTCCGTCTGTCTGTCTGTCCGGCTTCCTTTCCTGTCTGTCTTGGTTGGGGGGGGGGGGGGTCCGGCCGCTGGCCTGGCCCAGTGGCTCTCTGTTATCAGGGGCCAAGCTGACGGCATCGGCTGCCGCGGGGTTGGCGGGGGACCGCGACGGCCGCCCCGGGGAGAAGCAGCGACCTGGCGAGGACGGCATGAGGAGCAGCATCTCTGCCCACAGCGAGCCCGGAGCTGGGAAGGTGGCACGAGGCCGCTGGCACACGGTGCAGAGCCACTTGGCCGCAGGGAAGCTCAGCCTGTCCAAGTGAGTGACCACGCACCGTCCAGCACCGCGTCCCAGCACGGACACACACACACAGCCCCCACACGCCCCCTCCACCGTGGGCTGTGTTTGGATGGGGACCACCAAGAGGTCCCCCAGCTCGTGGCATCGAGGGAGGTGAGGGGCTGCCCGAGCCCCCAGCAGTGTTTTTGGCAGCATTTTGGCTCCAGGGGAGCAGAGAAGGGGGGGGCCGTGGGGCTCAACCAAGCAGGATGCGCACCCTTGGGTGCTGTCTCCAAACTCGCACCACCCAGGGTTTCTTTACCCAAAGCAGCTCCTGGCATCCTGCTGGGGCAGGGGACGCCGTTTGGTGACGTCTCCAAGGCAGGAGCTGCTCTCCCATGTCCCCAACCCACGGATGGAGCCATGGGATGGTGTGTGGTGGCATCCTCAGCCTCTTCCCTCGGCGGCGTTTCCCTGACCCCCGAGATCCAGAGCCGGCACCTCATTTGCAGCTCCACCACCCAGTGCTGGGGGAGAGTTGGAGAAATTGGTGTTTTATGAGATTTAGGGGAAAAGAAGAGTTTTGACACGTGCTGCAGGACTCGGGCAAGCTGGGTGGGGGTCTCGGTGAGACCCTCTGATGCTGGCAGCGACCGTAGCTCTGCTGGGCAAGATGGCAGTGATGGAGCTGTGGGCTCCATCCTGTGTTTCTGGTCTCTGCTTTGGTTCCCCGTGCTGAGATGCAGCAGCTTCTGATGGTTCTGGTCCCAGCAGCAGCCCCAGCACCTTCGGAAAGGTCGGTGGTGATGACCAAAGTTCTTCCCAGGGCTGGTGTGTCTCATCCTTGCTGCTTCTTCCAGCTTTGTTGGCAGGGAGAAAACCTTTTCCAAAGAGAATGGCCAGTGCCAATGCCTTGGGTAGATCCCAAATGCCTCCTGGAGCCCCAAAGATTGGTGTCCCCCCAGTTTGCAGCCACGGCCACCCGTTTGACGTGGTGCTGTGTGCTCCACCTTGGGTGCTGGGAGAGGCTGGGAGCCGGACAGACAGATGGACAGACATCCAACACAGCACCCTGGGCTGGCGCAGGTGGCAAGGGCAGAGGGAAGGGGGTGATGAAGCTGCTGGGTGAGGCATCCTGGCTTTCAGCATCTCTTTTGTGCAGTCTGGGGTACCAGTCTGAGTACTGGGTCTGGGTACCAGTGTGGATACTGGGTCTCTGGTACCGGGAGCATCCAGATGGACACGGGCTCTGCCGCCTGGCACGGTGCTGGTGGGAGCTCGTGCCTCCAGCTGGCGCCAGGCCGAGAGGAGCCAGATTTAGTTTCCTGTGACTGAGAGGTTGTAAATTGAACTAATTTAGGATCCGATAGGAAAGCAAAAGGAGGTCGGTGGCAGGCACAGGGGGGGTGGCACAGCGCCCGGGCAGCGCCCCGTATGCCTCCAAACCTGGCCATGGGGCCGAATCCACCCCACCTCTCCACTTCCCTCCCTCCTCTCTCTCTCTTTCTCTCACCTTTCGCTCTTTCTTCACCTCTTTATTTCTTTTTTTAAGCTATTTATCCTTCCCCTCCCTCTCTGTCCCCCGCTGCTGGCAATGCACGATGGCATAGCTTCTCCAACACGGTTTCAACCGGCACCCCTGAAGCTCAGGGACCGGGGGTAAGGTTGGTGGCTGCTGCTGAAGGCGACTCCTCGGTGCCTGATGGGGTGGGGGTCCCTGCTATCATGCATCGAGGACCTCCAAAGGCTTTTTCCAGGCCCCTGGTCTCACAGCCTCGAGCTTTGCAGGCTGCCGTGGGCATCAGCGCCGTGCCTGGGGCTCCTTGCCTGGCTGCATGGGTCGTGCCACGCATGTGCTGCCACCCTGGCACAGGGTTGGCTGCATGGCCAGCGACAGACACCGCTGCTTCCCTGCCAGCCTCTCGCCTGCTTTTCCCTCTCTGCCAGCCAAACAGAGCCTTTTTGCCCGGGGCTGGGCTTCTCCACGCTCCTTGTCCCACCGGGGCTGCGTCCCCATCGCCTCCCATCCCACGATCAGGGAGCTGTGAGCGCACCCAGACCCCCACCCTGGTGGGATTCCCTCTCTGCTGGCAGCCTGGCTTGGATCTGGGATGATACCTGGCTTGCTGGAACGCCGTGGCCATGGGGGTCTTGGACCATCCATCACTCCAGGAGCCCCCAGCCCGCGTGGTCCCTCCAGCCAGGGGATGCTGAGCCCCAGCAGTGAGGGTGCTGGGCTGGGGAGGACGGGATGGGACGGGCTGGCTGGCAGCACGTGAGCGGGCGCCGCGGGACTCGCCTGCCCGCAGCAGCCTAATTAGCTCTCAGACGAGGTCGCCCGCCGTGCTGGGAAGGCGCCGGCCGCGCGGCAGGAGCGGGAGGGCACCCACCCAACCGGGCACCCCCCTCGGCAGCCTGGCACGGCACCCGGGCGAGATGGCAGCGGCGCGGGAGCCCCGTGCTGCCGGCGGGGCCAAAGGGGGGCTGAGAGCCAGAAGGACCGGTCGCTGCATCCGCTGGCCCCTGCCGGAGCGCTCCTTGTGCTGGGGCATCTTCTCTCTAACTCTCTTCTTTTCCTTCCTCCAATTTTGCCCCTTCACCTTCTTCTCCTTTCTCTCCTCTCCTCTGCCCTTCCTCTCCCTAAGTTTCGAGGACTCCACCTTGTCCACAGCCACTACCCTTGAGTATATCCCCACCTCAGCAGGCGACCCCAAATGCCAGAGGCCCCGCACGCTCGTGCGCCAGCAAAGTCTGCAGCAGCCCCTCAGCCAGCACCAACGCGCCAACCGCAGCCAACCCACCACCAGCCAGAGCCTGGGCCACCTCCAGGCCCACAGCGGCTCCTCCAGCGGTGCGGGCAACCCCCGGGGCCCCCGCGGTGGCCAGGCGCGCCAGGGCATCGCCGCTGGCTCCAAGCATCGGACGGCCGGCGGCCGGAGCCGCTCCAATCCTGGCAGCTGGGACCACGTGGTGGGGCAAATCCGCAACCGTGGCCTGGACATGAAGTCCTTCCTGTAAGTGTGCGCTCGCTCTCTGCTCTGCTCTGCTCTTGCCACTGCCCTCTCCAGTCTGCTCTGCTTTGCTCTGCTCGCTCCTGTGTTTTCCCCAAGCTGTCTCCTGCTTGCTCCATTGCTTTCTCCATCATTCTCCTTCTCTCCCTCCATCATGCTCTGTTTTCTCCTTCTCTCCCTCCATCATGCTCTGTTTTCTCCTTCTCTCCCTCCATCATGCTCTGTTTTCTCCTTCTCTCCCTCCATCATGCTGTTTTCTCCTTCTCTCCCTCCATCATGCTGTTTTCTCCTTCTCTCCCTCCATCATGCTCTGTTTTCTCCTTCTCTCCCTCCATCATGCTCTGTTTTCTCCTTCTCTCCCTCCATCATGCTTTGTTCTCCCCTCTGCTCCCTCCATCACTCTCTGTTCTCTCCTCCACTCCCTCCATCGCTCTCTGTTCTCCCCTTCGCTCCCTCCATTGCTCTCTGTTCTCTCCTCTGCTCCCTCCATCGCTCTCTGTTCTCCCCTTCTGCTCCCTCCATCACTCTCTGTTCTCTCCTCCACTCCCTCCATCGCTCTCTGTTCTCCCCTTCGCTCCCTCCATCGCTCTCTGTTCTCCCCTTCTGCTCCCTCCATCGCTCTCTGTTCTCCCCTTCTGCTCCCTCCATCACTCTCTGTTCTCTCCTCTGCTCCCTCCATCGCTCTCTGTTCTCTCCTCCGCTCCCTCCATCGTTCTTTGGTCCCCCTTCTGCTCTCCCCATCGCTCTCTGGTCCCCCTTCTGCTCTCCCCATCGTTCTCTGGTGTCCCCTCTGTTCCCCACATCGTTCTCTGGTGTCCCCTCTGTTCCCCCCATCACGCTCTGGTCTCCCCTCCACTCCCTCCGTCACATTCTGTTCTCTCCTCTGCTCCCTCCATCATGCTCTAGTCTCTCCTCTCCTCTCCTCTCCTCTCCTCTCCTCTCCTCTCCTCTCCTCTCCTCTCCTCTCCTCTCCTCTCCTCTCCTCTCCGTCCCCCTGCTCTCTTCATCCCTCTCTCCTCTCCCTCTCTCCATCGCTCTCTCCCCCGCTCTGCCCCTCTCTCCATCGCTCTCTGCAATGCTTTGTCACCTCATCCCCCTGGCGTGGCCACTCAGCTGCCCCACCTTGGGGAGATGCTTCCCACAGCTGGCAGGAGGAGCTGAATCCCCTCCAGCCCCATCGCAGAGGGCAGGGGCAGCTCCCCCAGCCTGGGGGCTCTGGGCAGGGACAGCTCCCCCAGCCTGGGGGCTCCGGGCAGGGGCAGCTCCCCCAGCCTGGGGGCTCCGGGCAGGGGCAGCTCCCCCAGCCTGGGGGCTCAGGACAGGGGCAGCTCCCCCAGCCTGGGGGCTCCGGGCAGGGGCAGCTCCCCCAGCCTGGGGGCTCCGGGCAGGGGCAGCTCCCCCAGCCTGGGGGCTCCGGGCAGGGGCAGCTCCCCCAGCCTGGGGGCTCCGGGCAGGGGCAGCTCCCCCAGCCTGGGGGCTCCGGGCAGGGGCAGCTCCCCCAGCCTGGGGGCTCAGGACAGGAGCAGCTCCCCCAGCCTGGGGGCTCAGGACAGGAGCAGCTCCCCCAGCCTGGGGGTTCCAGACAGGGACTCGTGTGCTCCCCCAGACTGCTTTGCCCTGTGGCTTTTCTGCAGATCACCTGCCACATCAGTACTCGGGTCCCCTTTGGTCCCCAGGGAGCGCAGGGATGCTCCAGCCTCCGGGATGGCCACCAGCCTTGTCCCCAGGGAGTGACATTGCCCCGAGGAAGAGGAGGGTGGCCCTCGTGCAAGGGTGGCTGTCTGTTCAGCTCCGATAGAGCTGCCAGAGCCCTGTGATCTTTAATCTGGTTTAACCCTATCTCCTGTATCAGCACTGCCCTTCAAACCTCAAACGCTGAGGGCTAATCCGAGTCCCGTGCCGCAGCCAGACCTCGGCACATGACATTGTCACTCCTCTGCAAAGCTGGTCCCTCGCCTCCGTCCTCCCCGGGGTCCTCCTGCTCCCTCCTGGCCTCCGTTTGCCTCGGGAGAGGAGGTGCTGCCATCCTGGCTGAGCTCAGCCTTCATCCTGTCCTTGTGTGAGTCAGCGCGTCACCTTCTGCATCAGGGTCTGGTGGAGAAGGCCCTGGCAGACACCAATTCAGCTGCAAACAGCCCTGGAAGAGAGGGTTGAACTTTTCTCCAGGCAGCTGGAGGCACCTTGAGGTCGCTGCCTGCAGCCCTGCGGGAGGGTCTCCTGCCTTGGTGGCCTGCTCTGCTCTGCCCTCTCCCACCGAGAGCTTCCCCGCCAGCTCTTTACCGCCTTCCCATGCCGAGCTGCGGCTCATTACCCATCCCAAGGGCCACGTTCCTCCCTGTTTACCCAGCACTGGCACTGGTTCCGGCTGTAATTGCAGGGGGGGAGCAGCCGCAGAGCCGAGCCGTGCCGTGCCGAGCCAGCACGCCCCCGCGGAGGATCCTCTGCCATTTCCCACCACTGCTTTCCAAAAGCCATTAACTCTGCTTTTGCTCTTTTATTCTGTTTCTGCTGCCCCGGCGCTGCGGCGCAGATGTGGTTACGGGCCCCGGGGAGGCCATGCCAGCACCCGTCGGAGCTGGGCAAAGAGCCTTGGCCGTGGCACCGCCATCCTCCAGGGAAGGATGCTGGGACCTCGCTCGCCTTCGTGCTGTCCCTCATCCCAAACCCCTCTGGGTACCTTTCCATCCCTCGGCAGGACCTTGGCATCCTTCCTGCTTGAGCCAGTGGTGGTGGTACCCATGCTGGGCCGGCCGGGGCTGGCACCTTTCTCCCCGCAGCCCTTTGTGCCCACCCTGGACATCATCTCCTGCGCAGGGGCCGGTGGGAAGAGCTGAGATGCCACCGCTCCGGTTGGTTCCCTGCCTGATGCTGTTTTCTCCTCTCTTTCTTTCTCTCTTTCCCGCTGCCTGCGGGGCCCTGGGCAGGGAAGGCCGGATGGTGGTGTTATCCCTGGTTTTGGGACTCTCAGAGCAAGATGACTTTGCCAATATCCCTGACCTGCAACCCGCTGGGACGCAGCCGAACCAGCCGAACGCTCAGGGGGACAAGAGGTATGAGCGAGGTCAAGGGCAGTCCCAGGAGGAGGAGGAGACGAGGGCCTCGTCCAGGGTGGAGGAGGAGGAGGAGGAGGAGGATGGCCTCTTGGAGTGTGAAGGTTGGAGCAGCACAGGGTGGCCAAGCGGGCAAAGTGGGCACGGTGACACTTGCAGCTCCCCACCTCCCCGCCAACACCCGTGATCCTGCCTCCCAAGAGGTGGCATCCAGGACCCCCCATCCCTTCCTCCTCCCTCCCTGCCAACCCCAACCACCAGCCCCTTGCCCTGGCTGCATTCTGGGGGGTTCACGCTGAGGAGTGGGGGCACAGAGCCCCTCTGCCAGGAGGAGAATGGGATGGGATCGGGGGGGGGACACCAAGCTTGCAGGGATCCCCAGATAATGCTGTATCAGCAGCTGAGTGCATCCCATCCCAATGCATGTCCCTGTGTCACTCTGCTGTGACCTCCAGCCCCATGGGCAGCACCCCAGGGGACATCACTTTGCTCGAGCCCCAAGGCTGGGGGGATGCATTGCCCCCCATTCTCCTCCAAATGAGCCTTCCTGGGGTGCCAAAGGCTCAGCACCACATCCAGCACCAGCGCCCCGAGCCCAGCTGTGGCCACCAGCAAGGGCTGGCAGGAGCAGAGGGGCTCTACAGCTCGAGGAGCGGGTTAATCCCCTCTGGAGAGGTGGCATCCAGGACCCTCATCCCTTCCTCCTCCCTCCCTGCCAACCCCAGCCACCAGCCCCTTGCCCTGGCTGCGTTCTGGGGGGTTCACGCTGAGGAGTGGGGGTGCAGGGCAGAGCCCCTCTGCCAGGAGGAGAATGGGGTGCAGGGGGGGACCAGACTCACAGGGACCCCCCAACAATACTGTATCAGCTGCTGAGTGCATCCCATCCCAATGCATGTCCCTGTGTCACTCTGCTGTGACCTGCAGCACCCCAGGGGACACGGGGACATCACTGTGGTGGCCTCTGCTCAGCCTTTGCTCGAGCCCCAAGGCTGGGGGGGATGCATTGCCCCCCATTCTCCTCCAAATGAGCCAACGTGGCACAAAACAGTGCATCACCTCCAGCTGCTCCCAGCCTTCCTGGGGTGCCAAAGGCTCAGCACCACATCCAGCACCAGCGCCCCGAGGCCACCAGCAAGGGTTGGCAGGAGCAGAGGGGCTCTACAGCTCGAGAAGCGGGCGTTAATCCCCTCTGGAGCGGGGAGGAGGTGTGAAGCTGGCGGGCACTGCCTCCCCCACCCCGTGCTCGCCGCGTTAATGAACTGGCACCGTTCTCGCCCGCTGCCTATTTTTACCCCGCTCGGCTTGGTTTCGCTCCATCTTTTAGCACTTCCCTCGCCGGCGTCGCGCGGCGCAGCCGCTCCCTGCCAGGAGCAGCGGCCACCGTGCCACGCTGAGCCGTGCCAGCTGCCCCCGTGCCAGGCGAGGGGATGAGAGATGCTGGGTGCCAGGTAGGGGGCTGGGTGGGCTGTGCCTCAACAAGACCCCACTCCCTGCTTCCCCCCCACCCCACCCCAGCTCGCTGGTGCCAAAGCCCCATCCTAGCACGTGCATGGCCTCCTGCATCCCCGCTCCCCATCCCTTTGGACCCTGTGGGACACGGGAGGTTCAACCAGTGGTGGCAATGGGTTCCAGCACCCTCCGCTCTCACCTGTCCACCTGGCGCTGCCAACTGCCTCGGAATGTCTCCTCCATCCCCTGTTTCTCAGCTTCTTCCTTCCAGCTCATTCCCAGCAGCTCCAGCCCGGCGCCTCCTCGTGGCTCCTATCCCGGTGATTAACTCTGTCTGTCCATCCATCCCGCTCCTCTCTGTCCCCTTCCCTCCCTGCAGGCCAACAGTGGACGATGCTTCTTCTCCTCCTCTCTCTTGCTCTTTCCCACTCTCTTTCTCCGTGACCTCCAGCACCCACAGCTCCTCCAGCACCTCCTCACCCAGCGATCCCCACCGCCGGCTCCTCCGCCTTCATTTGCGCTCTGGTTTTAACCTGACTTTGCCTCCCCAGCTGCCTTGGGCTCTCCAATCCCACCTGGTGGCCACGGGCAAGCCGTGGGGGTGTGGGAGAGGGCAACCACCCTGTGCCACTGCGTGGGTTCCATCCCCATCACACCCAGGTCCTCTTCTCCTTTGGCGTGTGCTTGGCCTGGTGGTGGGTGTCTCGTGGCATGCGTTGTGGCTTTACCCGCTGAGGCTGTGCCAGCACCGTTGGTTTGGTGTTGCCACCTTGCCCTGGTGGTCCATTCCTTGGTTTGGTGTTGCCACCTTGTCCTGGTGGTCCATTCATTGGTATTGGTGTTGCCACCGTGTCCTGGTGGTCCATTTGTTGATTTGATACTGCCACCGTGTCCTGGTGGTCCATCAGTTGGTTTGGTGTCACCGCTGTGTCCTAGTGGTCCATCCGTTGGTTTGCTGTTGCCACCTTCTCCTGGTGGTCCATCTGCTGGCTTGATGTTGCCAACACATCCTGGTGGTCCATTTGTTGATTTGATACTGCCACCATGTCCTGGTGGTCCATCAGTTGGCTTGGTGTCACCACCGTGTCCTGGTGGTCCATCTCTTGCTTTGGTGTGACCACCGTGTCCTGGTGGTCCCATCTATTAGTTTGATGTTGCCACCACATCCTGGTGGTCCATTTGTTGATTTGATATTGCCACCATGTCCTGGTGGTCCATCTCTCACTTTGGTGTCACCACTGTGTCCTGGTGGTCCATCAGTTGGTTTGGTGTCACCACCGTGTCCTGGTGGTCCATCTCTCGCTTTGGTGTCACCACTGTGTCCTGGTGGTCCATCAGTTGGTTTGGTGTCACCACCACATCCTGGTGGTCCATCTCTCGCTGTGGTGATGGGTGGGAGTGTGGGGGTGCCTGTCTGTGTGCACATCCCCTCCCTCTTGGACCTGTCTGCACCACAGGAGCCACCTGGGGCTGCCCCATCCCTGCCACCTCGTGCCCGTGTCCCTCGTTGTCCCTGTGCATCGTGACAGTGGCCTTTGTGGTGTTCCCACCCGCCGTCCATCGCTGTCTCTGTGCCCTCCTGGTTGCCCACCCCCCTGCTGGCACCGTGCTCACCATCCCAAAGCCGGGGTGTGCAGGGACAACCAGGGCAGAGGTCCTGGCTGTGGGACACCAGGGATGTGGCAGATGGGAAAGGGGGTGGTTATCACCTCCACCGAGCCCACGTTGCGGCACGAAGCACCCGTAGGTCCACCACGCACCCAGCACCACGCTGGGATGTTTGGGTGGCACAACCGCAGCTGCAGGTGCCAGTGGGGACCTGGTGGCCATGGGACCAGGTGGTTGCCACCAGCATCACCATGGGCTCTGTGGCTGCTGGGGGGGACGTGGGCAGCGTGGAAGCTGCTGCCGTGCCAGGATGTGTGCACGGGTGAAGGACAGCCAGAGCTGCAGGTGTTGGTGAGGACCTGGTGGCCGTGGGACCAGGTGGTTGCCACCAGCACCACCATGGGCTCTGCAGCTGCTGG
The DNA here is from genome assembly GCA_033556795.1 of Tapera naevia. Lineage (NCBI taxonomy): Eukaryota > Metazoa > Chordata > Aves > Cuculiformes > Neomorphidae > Tapera > Tapera naevia. Next base: position 49,196 of record JAUMJJ010000089.1, on the reverse strand, counting down.
GGAACATGGGCAGCACAGGATGAGTGCATGGGTGAGGGTGCAGCCAGGGCCATGAGGCCCTGGTAGCCACGTGGTTGCCACTAGGATCATTGAGGTCTCTGTGGCTGCTGGGGGACACGGGCAGTGTGGGACCTTCTTCTGTGCTGAGGTGGGTGCGTGGGAGAAGGGCAGCCAGAACCATGGGTGTTGGTGGGGACCTGGTAGCAGTGGGACCAGGTGGTTGCCACCAGCATCACCATGGGCTCTGCAGCTGCTGGGGGACATGGGCAGCGTGGGACCTGCTGCTGTGCTGGGATGAGTGCATGGGTGAGGCACAGCCAGAGGCTGTGGGGACCTGGTAGCCATGGGACCAAGTGGTTGCCACCAGCATCACCTTGGGCTTTGCAGCTGCTGGGGGCACGTGGGACCTTCTGCCGTGCTCCCAGGTGGAATGCTACACATCCCTGGCAGCAGCGTGGGCGAAACCAGCTGTCCAGAATGACCGGCATCTCACGGTGCGAGGAGACTGGTGGCTGCAGCTGGTGGCACCCAGTGGCACAGCCCTGGGCATCCCTGCACCTCGGCTCTGCCTGCGTCCCAGCTGGCAGCCCCTGGCAGGGGCTGGTGCAGCATCCATGGGGAGAGGAGGTCCTTGGGAGCCCCTCGCTGCCTCGTCCTCGGCTCTCAGCCCCTCTGCTCTCTTTCCCCAGGTTGCCAGCTGGTGGCAAAGCGGTGAACCCAGCATCAACGCCCGGGCAGCCGCCGCAGGATGAGTCCGACCGCAAGACGGAGCCGCGCTCCTCCGTCTCTGACCTGGTCAACTCCCTGACCAGTGAGATGCTCATGGTGGGTGGTTGGGATGCGCTGGAGATGAGCTCCTCAGGGATGCCACTTCTCTCTGGGCACCTCCCAGGCGTCTCCTTGTGGTCCCCTCGGATCTTCCCCGTGCCTGCCCCGTGCCACCAGCGCCCTGGCACATTGTGTCAAGGCCCCGGCTCAGCGGAGGTGACGCAGCCGTGTGTCGTGTCCCCCCCCTCCCCAGCCCACCCCCGGGGTTGGCATGGAGGAGCAGTGCTGGAGACGTGAGGGACGGGCTGTCAGGAGGGATTTGGCTAATTGGCACTCCCCGTGCCCGGAACCGCGTGGCACGGAGCCAGGAGTCATCCGAGGAGACGGAGAAGGCAGGGATCTGGGAAGAGGCTGATGCACTCTGACAGCTCCCAGGGCTGGAGGGGAGGATGGTGGTGTGAACCGAGTTCAGGGGCCAAAACAGGGGAGGGACAAGGGGGTGTCAGTGCTCACCACCCTTCTCCCTCCCCACCGCAGCTCTCCCCGGGCTCCGAAGATGATGAGGGCCACGAGGGCGTCAGCCGGGAGAACCTGGGCCGCATCCAGTTCAGCGTCGGCTACAACTTCCAGGAGTCCACCCTGACTGTCAAGATCATGAAGGCGCAGGAGCTGCCAGCCAAGGACTTCAGCGGCACCAGCGACCCTTTTGTCAAGATCTACCTGCTCCCCGACAAGAAGCACAAGCTGGAGACCAAGGTGAAGCGGAAGAACCTCAACCCGCACTGGAACGAGACCTTCCTCTTCGAAGGTAGGGGATGGGATGGGATGGGATGGGATGGGATGGGATGGGATGGGATGGGATGGGATGGGATGGGATGGGATGGGATGGGATGGGATGGGATGGGATGGGATGGTTGTAGGGCCTTCTGTCCTCTTTTCTGGGCTGGATCAGTTCACCTCGAGCTGCCAACCTGGTGGCCATGGGTGATGAGAAGGGTTGGCCAAGCCATTAAGGCCAGTTTGGAGGTGTTTGCGCTGCATCCTGTGAAGGGGACATTGGAGGAGGCTCCTTCCTCCCCCAGGAGGCACCCGTGGGTAGGGGAACAAAGGCAAGAGAGGTGCTGTCTTCTGCTCCCCATCCACTGCCTGGTGCCAACATCTCCCCACCAGCACGGGCAAAGCAGGGTGGCACCAGCACCTGCTTAGCACGGCCACAAGAGCTCCTCATCATCTCCATCTCTGGCACAGGGTTCCCCTACGAGAAGGTGGTGCAGCGGGTGCTGTACCTCCAGGTCCTGGACTACGACCGCTTCAGCCGTAATGACCCCATCGGGGAGGTGTCCATCCCCCTCAACAAGGTGGACCTCACCCAGATGCAGACCTTCTGGAAGGACCTGAAGCCGTGCAGCGATGGCAGCGTAAGGCCCTGGTCCCTTTCCTACCACCTGGGGACCGTCCTCAAGGGGAGACCACCCCCTGTCCTTGTAGGGTCCCAACAGGGCCACCCTCTTGCTACCCCAACAAGGACCTTTTCTGCTTTGTGAGAAGGTTCCACATCCAATGGAGAGGTTTCTCTTCCCATATCTTTATGTTGAGGCACCAAGTCACCCAAAACCAGTGTCTCATTTTGAGTCAAGAAGAGGCTTTTCAGGTAGACCTAAAATAAAGTTTCCATTTCCTCCTGTCTCCAGCAAGACCCGAAAATGTCCCACTGGAGGTGTCCTCATTTCCTCCTGCCTTGATTCTCCATGCAGCCCCAAATCCACCCTCGGGAGAGCTTGCCCGCCCAGCTCCCACGGGAGGACACGAGGGTTTTGGGTGCCCCATCATGCCTTGGGTTGGGTGCCATGGCAAGGGGTGGGTGGTTTTGGGGTGCCCACCCCACCGCCTCCGTGTATCCCACAGGGAAGCCGTGGGGAGCTGCTGCTGTCGCTGTGCTACAACCCCTCCGCCAACTCCATCGTGGTGAACATCATCAAAGCACGGAACCTCAAAGCCATGGACATCGGGGGCACGTCAGGTAGGAGCTCCTCCAGCTCCTTCCACTCTGGGCATCGCTGCCCAACACCCAGCTGGGGCTGAGAGCTGCTCTTCTCCTCTCCAGACCCCTACGTGAAGGTGTGGCTGATGTACAAGGACAAACGGGTGGAGAAGAAGAAGACAGTGGTCATGAAGCGGTGCCTGAACCCCGTCTTCAACGAGTCCTTCGCCTTCGACATCCCCACGGAGCGGCTGAGGGAGACGACCATCGTCATCACCGTCATGGACAAGGACAGGCTGAGCCGCAACGACGTCATCGGCAAGGTGGGTCCCACGGCGTCGCCACGCAGTGGAGGGACCCCAACAGTGTCTCCTGTTGAGGGATGGCAGCCAGGGCACTACCTGGTGGTGCCCAGTGGCACCTCAGGCTGGAGAAGGAGGGTGGACAGGGTTGGGGTGTGCTGGCTTTCCTCCGTCCTGCGGCGAGCACAAGTGGGGAGATGGTGTGGTGACCCCATCCAGCACGGTGAGGCCACCACGCCGTGGACAGGGTGGGCATCAGTCTCCCAAAAGTAGTCAGAGAAAAACTGAAGACCCTGGTGGCTGCCACGAGCTGTGGTGCCAGGGAGAGCCAGAGTCCCCCTGTGGTGGCACCGTCCCCACCTGTGGGAGAGAAGGGATGGAGTGTGTGGCTCAACTGGGAGTTCCTCATATCTGCGTGTTCCACCAGTTGATGGACCCCAGCTGGGGGTGCCCACCGCGGTGTGATGACAGGAAGGGAGGAATTCATCCCCTCTCCCACCTGGAATCTTGTGTCCCATTCTGGACTCCCCAGCATAAGAAGGATATTGAGCTGTTGGAGTGAGTCCAGAGGAGGTCACGGAGATGATCTGAGGGCTGGAAGAGCCTCCTGAACAAGGACAGGCTGGGACAGTTGGGGTTGTTCAGTCTGGAGAGAGAGAAGGCTCTGGGGAGACCTTGTAGTGGCCTTTCAGGACTGAAAGGGGCTCCAGGAAAGCTGGGGAGGGGCTTTCTCCAGGGGTCTGGAGAGATGGGGTGAGGGGGAACAGCTTTAAATTGGAAGGGGGAAGATTGAGATTGGACATCAGGAAGGAAATCTTCACCATGAGGGTGGGGAGGCCCTGGCCCAGGTTGCCCAGAGAAGCTGTGGCTGCCCCATCCCTGGAGGTGTTGAAGGGCAGGTTGGATGGGGCTTGGAGCCCCCTGATCCAGTGGGAGGTGTCCCTGCCCATGGCAGGGGATGATCTTTGAGGTCCCTTCCAACCCACCCCATCCCATGACCGATGGCACCACCAGGGAGCGGGATGGGGACGGAAGGGCTGGGAGCGAGGTCCGAGGGCTGCGTTGTCCCCACAGATCTACCTGTCCTGGAAGAGCGGCCCCGGCGAGGTGAAGCACTGGAAGGACATGATCGCCCGTCCCCGGCAGGCGGTGGCACAGTGGCACCAGCTGAAGGCCTGAGCACCCCAAGACTGTGGGGCTGGGGGTTCCCCTTCCCAGCTCCCATCACCCCTTCATCCCGACGAGGGGTCCGGTGGGACATCACCCCAGCTTGAGGGGACCCTGCGGTAGGAGAGGGGGAACAGAGACCACCACCCCCCCCCCGCCCCGAGGTCCCCAATCTCTTGGGTGTGGGGGGGACACTCAGCCAAGAAGGGTGCCAGGAGGGGTGAACTCCCCTTGTCTTCATCTCCATCACCGGGCAGGACTTCTCAAGTGCTTCCAGCCCCGGTCCCTGGGAGCCCCCCCAGCTCCTCCTCAGCCTGACCCCCCCCCCCCTCCACCCCATTCCAGGCTGCAAAGAGGGGTCCCCAACTCTTCCCCCACTTCCAACTCAATAAAACCTCTCCGAGCCGTCAGCGTCACCCAAGTGGGGTTGTGGAGAACCCCAAGTCCTGCCTTGACCCCACCACCCTCCTCGAGCCCCCCCCCGGCCGCAGGGCGCGGGCTCCTGGGATCGGAAGCCATGACAAAGTTCGTTAGCCAAAGCGGGCTCGTTTGGGCACTGCCTTCACCTGGGTTTGATGCTTTACCTCTGTCTTCAGGCTCGGTGGGATGTCCGTAACCCCATCCTGGAGCTCAACCCCCCACCAGATCTTCCCCCTGTTGCCACCATGCCCCCATAGGGCTGGGCAGGATGGATCCAGGAGGATGCTGAGCCCCAGAGCATCCCCTTCCTGCTAGGCTGCCCCATGGACCACGGATGCTCCAAGACCCCCATGAGATCTGTGCCCCTGAGGGATGAAGGATGGAGAAAGCACTGTTGTCCCCAGCCCGGGCAGGTGGCATCTCTGGGGCCAGCAGCATCTCCGTGGGGCCAGCATCTCCTTGTTGGCTCTACTGTGATGTGCGTGTTGGAACCCTGCCCACTCCAACTCCCAAGACAAGGGCTCCCCAAAGCAGGGGCAGACCCACCTGGGACCCCCATGAGCCCTGTGCCCAGCACTGAAGTCCCTGAGGTTCAAGGATGGAGCAAGCACTGTTGTCCCTAACTTGGGCTGGTGGCATCTCCGGGGCCGGTGACGTCTCCGTGGTGCCAGCATCTCCTTGTTGGCTCCACCAGGATATCTGTTTGACCCCTGCCCACTCCCAATCCCAAGATAAGGGCTCCCCAAAGCATTAGCAGACCCACCTGGGACCTCCATGAGCCCTTTGCCCCTGAGGGATCAAGGATGGAGCAAGCACTGTTGTCCCCAACCTGGCCAGGTGGCATCTCTGGGGCCAGCAGCATCTCCGTGGGGCCAGCATCTCTCTGTTGGCTCCACCAGGATACGGGTGCTGGACCCCTGCCCACTCCCAATCCCAGGGCTCCCCAAAGCATGGGCAGACCCTTCTGGGACCACCACGAGGCGCAGAGGTTTGGAGCAGCTCCTGGGGGGGTTGATGGATGGGGTCTGGGGGTCCTTCCCACCCCCCTGTGCTGGTGGGATCTTGGGTGGGGGTCCTGGTGATATGACCCATCCCTGCCCGTCCCCAGAAGGTGACACTGGTGCCTCTTCCTGTCCTACTGCCCCCCCCAGCACAAAGTGAGGAGGTGGTGGCCAACGTGTGGGGGTCCACGAGGTGGTGGCCAGGCAAGCAGAGCCCCTCCAATCTTGGGGTCTCAATGGGAGCTCTGGGGACCGAGCCCTCCCAGAGGAGGGGACAGGTGGGTGCTGCCACTCCCACAGCCATCTCAGGTAGGGCGTGGCCACCCAGGGGCACCCCGAGTGAGCCCAAAGGCAACCTAGTGCCCCCCCCCAACGGAGCCACCTCACCTGGCCAAGGGTCCCCATCCTCAGTCTTCCTGCTCCCCCCATGGCACCCACCACCCTTCACCCCTCCTGTGACCCACAGCAGGGTGCCACCGAGCCCCCCCCCCCCCCCAACTGTCCCCAGTGAGTGAACGTGTTTGACCCCATCAACGTCATCTGCGTGCCACCACCTGGCACATCTCCATCGCTGGGGGCACGGGGCGGGGGGCACCCCTTGAGGGGTTCCCCTGGGGTGTCCAGGTCCTTCTCCTGCCAACGGGGACATCTTTGGCACCTGGGGGCCGTGCCACCTCGGGGACACGGTGGCTGCAGCCAGGATGGGTCCAGCAGCCCCCGTGGTCCCTCTTGAGACGCTCTTGGACAATCTTGGAGAGAAGTCATAATATTGCTACTACAGTAATAATAACGCTTTTAGGGACATTGGTATTTTTATCATATTCTCTCTTTTTTAACACAAAAAAGAAGAGATTTACACGCCGGAGCCAAGGGGCCAGGGCACCCTGGTGTGTCCCCGGGGGTGGGCAGGAGCTGTGCCAAGCTGGGTGCCCACCCACCGCTCCTCTGGGAAGGATTTCTTGGCCGCAGTCGGCTTCCTGGGGCTTGTGTGTTCATCTTTTTAAGCTCTAGAGCTCTTCGCTGTTATCTCGTTCAGGTATCTCTCTTCTTCATGTGGTGGTACCATCCTCCAGGTGTGGCAAACGCAGACAAGACCAAGGCAAAATCCAGGGGGAAAGTTGAAAAACTGGAAAAAAAGGTGAAAAATAGGGGGGGAAGTAAAAAAAAAAAGAAAAAATGGGGAAAAAAAAGGAAAAAAGGCAGAAAAACTGGAAAAAAGGTGAAAAATAGGGGAAAAAAAGTAAAAAAAAAAATAAAAAATGGGGAAAAAGGAAAAAAAGGCAGAAAAAATGGAAAAAGTTGGGAAAATGGAAAAAATCGGGAAAATGGAAGAAAGCTGGAAAAATGGAAAGCAGTTGGAAAATGGAAAGAAGTCGAGAAAATGGAAAAAAGGTGGAAAAATGGAAAGAAGTTGGAAAAATGGAAAGAAGTCGAGAAAATGGAAAAAAGGTGGAAAAATGGAAAGAAGTCGAGAAAATGGAAAAAAGGTGGAAAAATGGAAAGAAGTTGGAAAATGGAAAGAAGTTGGAAAATGGAAAGAAGTTGGAAAATGGAAAGAAGTCGGGAAAATGGAAAGAAGTCGAGAAAATGGAAAGAAGTCGAGAAAATGGAAATAAGTTGGAAAAATGGAAAAAGTCAGAAAATGGAAAAAGTCAGAAAAAAAGGGAAAAAAGTTGGAAAATGGAAAAAAGTCAGAAAAAATGTTGAAAAAAAGAACAGGAAAAGTCGGAAACCAGGAAAAATGCTACCCCCCCCCCCCCAATATAAAGCAAGGCAAAAGTTAGGAAAAAAGACAAAACACTGGAAAAAATTCAAAAAACGGGGAAAAAACAAGACAAAAAAGGAAAAAGTAAAAAAAAACGGGGAAAAGCTGGAAAACAGAAAAAAAGACAAAAAGTAGGAAAAACATCAAAAAAGAGAAAGGTGGAAAATAGGGAAAAAAGTCAAAATCCAGGAAACACTCGAAAAAATGGAAAATGGGAAAAAAAGGGAAAAAGTGGAAAAGCAAGAAAAAAGATGAAAATCGGGAAAAAAAAGAGAAAAAGCAGGGAAAAAGTTGGGAAATGGAAAAAATGGGAAAAAATGTTGGAAAAACGGGATAAAGGGACGAAAACCAGGAAAAAGTGGAATACAATTAAAAAACCGTCAAAAACTGGAAAAAAAGTCAAAAAAGTGGAAAAAAGGTTGAAAAACAGGAAAAAAACTTTGACAAATGGGAAAAAAGTTAAAAAAAATAAACATTTTGAAAAACAGGAAAAAAAACCTTGACAAATCGGAAAAAAAAACCGAAAAATTTTGAAAAACAGGAAAAAAAAGTCAAAAATGGGAAAAAAAAGTCGAAAAATAGGGAAAAAAAGTCGAAAAACAGGGAAAAAAAGTCGAAAAACAGGAAAATATGTCAAAAAAATCAAGGGAAAAAAAAAAAGGAAACCCGGAATAAAAACGAGGGACAAAAGGCCCGGCCCGGAGCGGCCGGAGCGAGGGATGCCCGGCTGGCGGTGCCACCCGGCCGGCGATGCCACCCCGCTGCCGGGGGCTTTGCTGCCACGGCCACCCCGTTTGCCGAGAAGGGGCAGGGGTGGCACCGCGGGGAGGTTGGGGGGCGCGGGTCGGGGCGCCTCCCTCGCAGCCTCCTATTTTTGGGGAGCGGGGCCCCCCGTTTTCTGGAGGCAGCCCCTGTTCTCAGTAATAAAGGACAGTCAGTAACTGCCAGCGTGGCTCCTCTCTGGGCTCGGGGCGGGGGGGCGGCCCGGGGGGTGGGGGGTAGGGGGGTGCTCCTGTGGTCCCCCGGCAGCTGTGCCTGCACCGAGCGCTGGTTGGAGTGGGCACGGGGGGCACAGTGTCACCTGCACCTACCTGGGCATCTCCCAGCATCGAGTTCCTGCATCCCTCCGCCACCCCCCCAGCACCAAATATCCCCCCAGCACAGGGCAGCCCCCCTCACAGTGTCCCATCATCCCCCCCACATCCGAGCATCCCCCCTGCACCGAGCAAACTCCAGCACTAAACATCCCCCCCAGCACCAAGTATCCCCCCCCAGCACCAAACATCCCCCCCCCCAGCACCGAGCATCCCCTCCCAGCACCGAGCATCCCCTCCCAGCGCCCATCATCCCCCCCAGCACCGAACATCCCCCCCCTGCACCAAGCATCCCCCCCCCAGCACTGAGCATCCCCCCCTCACAGCGCCCATCATCCCCCCCCAGACCCGAGCAACCCCCCCAGCACCGAGCATCCCCTCCCAGCACAGAGCATCCCCCCCTCACAGCGCCCATCGCCCCCCCCCCAGACCCGAGCATCCCCCCTGCACCGAGCACCCTCCCCTGCACCAAATAACGCCCCCAGCACAGAGCATCCCCCCTCACAGCGCCCATCATCCCCCCAGCACCTGAGCATCCCCCCTGCACCGAGCAAACTCCAGCACTAAACAACCCCCCCAGCACCAAACATCCCCTCCCAGCACCAAACATCCCGCCCCCAGCATCGAGGATCACCCCTCAGCACCAAGCATCCCCCCCAGACCCGAGCATCCCCCCCAGATCTGAGCATCCCCCCCAGCACCGAATATCCCCCCCAGCACCCAAGCATCCCCCCCAGCACCAAGCATCCCCCCCAGAACCAAGCAACCCCCTCCAGCACCACCGAACATCCCCCCCAGTACCAAGCATCCTCCCCCAGCACTGAGCATCCTGCCCCCAGCATCGAGAATCCCTCCCAGACCCGAGAATCTTCCCCAGCACCAAGCATCCTCCTCCAGCGCCGAATATCCCCCCCCAGCACTGAGCATCCCCTCCAGCACCAAATATCCCCCCCCAGCACCAAGCATCCCCCCCCCCAGAATCAAACATCCCCCCCAGACCCGAGCATCTTCCCCAGCACCGAATATCCCCCCCCAGCACTGAGCATCCCCCCCCCAGCACCAAATATCCCCCCCCCCCCAGCACCAAGCATCCCCCCCAGATCTGAGCACAAGGAAGGGGGGGGCTGGGACAGCCCAAGCTCAAACACCCCTGGTGCAGGGTGGGGGGAACCCTCTGAAGGGTCCCCGCAGAAGGAGGGGACAAGGAAAGCCACCTGACCAACCTACAAGGGTGCAAACCTGCTAACGAGGGCAGTTAATGAGGGCAATTAATGAGGCTTCATTAAGAGCAGCCCTACCAAGAAGCTCTTTCTCCAGGTGAGGTGGCTGCAAGGTGTGGCTGCGCTGGGAGAGGTGGGAGCCTCTTTTGGGGGCACCTTGGGGGTCCCCCAGCCGTGAGGGGACAACATTGACCCCTCCAGCCTGTGCTGAGATGGGTGACGCAGCCGGTGAGTCCCTGGGGTGGAGGGATGTGCTGGGGAGGGGGCTGGAATAGGGCTCTGGGAGGGGGAACAGAGGTGGGGGACCCCCTCCTGGGCAGATGGGGGTGTTGGTGAGGGGGGGGGACGTGCCAGGTCGCTGGGAGCCCGGGTGCCACCTCAGAGGCTCAAGTGGCTCTGTTAAATAATTCACCCAACGCTGGTGTTGAATAAATAAAAGCAACTCCAAACGCTGCGATGGCAGCAGAGCCACGTCCTCCATGCCCAGCACAGATCCCTCTGGATCTGCCCTTCAGGAGCTGAGATGTGGTGGCTGTAGAGAACAGGAGAGGACAGGGCTGTCCCCTGGTTGGCTCCTGCACCCCAGTGGAGGGGAGATCATGGAAGGGGTTGGGTTGGAAGGGACCTCAAAGCCCAGCCAATCCCACCCCCTGCCATGGGCAGGGACACCTCCCACTGGATCAGGGGGCTCCAAGCCCCATCCAACCTGGCCTTCAACACCTCCAGGGATGGGGCAGCCACAGCTTCTCTGGGCAAACTGGACCAGGGCCTCCCCACCCTCACAGGGAAGAATTTCTTCTGATGTTCAATCTCAATCTTCCCCCTTCCAATTTAAAGCTGTTCCTCCTCATCCCATCACTCCAGGCCCTTGGAAAAAGCCCCTCCCCAGCTTTCCTGGAGCCCCTTTCAGTCCTAAGGTCTCCCCAGAGCATTTTCTTCTCCAGGCTGAACAACCCCAACTCTCCCAGCCTGTCCTCACAGCAGAGGTTCTCCAGCCCTTGGATCATCTCCGTGGCCTCCTCTGGACCTATTCCAACGGTTCCATGTCTTTCCTGTGCTGAGGACTCCAGAACTGGCCCCAGGGCTCCAGGTGGGGTCTCACAAGAGCAGAATAGAGGAGGAGAATCCCCTCTCCTGCTCTTCTTTGGGTGTAGCCCAGGACACGGGGGGGTTTCACCCATTCCCAGCTCATGTGGAGCTTCTCCTCCCCCAGCACCCCAAGGCCTTCTCCTCAGGGCTCCCAATCACATCATCCCCTATCCTGTATTGGTACTGGGGGTTGCCCCAGTTGTAGGACCTTGCCCTTGGCCTTGTTGAACCTCATGAGGTTCCCACAGCCCCACTTCTCCAGCTTGTCCAGGTCCCTCTGGATGCCATCCCATCCTTCTGGTGTGACCACTGCCCCACTCAGCTTGATGTCCCCCACGCTCAGCTTGGCCTTGCACCCATTCAGATCTCTGGTTGAGCAAAACCTGGAAGGTCACAGGGCTGTCCCCTGGCTGGCTCCTCCATCCCAGTGGAGGAGATCACTGGGTTTGAACTCATTCAGGGCTCTGGTTGAGCCAAACCTGGAGGTTTTGGGAGCAACAAGCTCCTGGTGGCACCGAAGCCACCAATGAGCGGGGTTACACCGGCGCTGGGTTTATTTTATCACTCTGCATCTTTGAACGTGGTGAAAAGAAACCACACTCAGCCCCGTGCAGTGATTTTTGGGGCTCCTGGAGCCCGTCTGAGCCGCAGCAATTCCCAAACCCCTTCCTTTGTGCTCGCAGCCAGTAGGAGCAGATGGAAATAGCAGCGTGATCCCAGCTGCGGCGAGGCCACAAACCGCGGTGCGCAGGGAAGAGGAGAGGAGGCAGGGATATATATAGAGACAGACGTATGGATGATGATGCTCTGCACACGCCTCGGAGGTGCCAGCTTCTCCAAAATCCTTCTGCAGAGGAGAAATGTGTGAGGTTTCCATTGACTGAGACGTTCTGACAACCTTCTGGGACCTGAAAGGGGCTCCAGGAAAGCTGCGGAGGGTTTTTTTCCAAGGATGTGGAGTGATGGGATGAGGTGGGACAGCTTTAAATTGGAAAAGGAAGATATAAATTAGAATTCAGGAAGAAATTCTTCATGATGCGGGTGGGGAGGCCCTGGTAAAAGTTTTCCAGGGGAGCTGTGACTGTCCTGTCCCTGCAGGTGTTCAAGGCCAGGTTGGAAGGGGCTTGGAGCCCCCTGATCCAGTGGGAGGTGTCCCTGCCCATGGCACGGGATGGGACTGGATGGGCTTTGAGGTCCCTTCCAACCCAAACCATTCTGGAATTCTGTGACAGGGGAGTTGGAATTGGATGGGCTTTGAGGTCCCTTCCAATCCAAACCATTCCATGATTCTATGACAGGAGGGCTGGAACTGGCTGGGCTTTGAGGTCCCTTCCAACCCAACCCATTCCATGATTCCATGACAAGGGTGATGGAACTGGATGATCTTTGAGGTCCCTTCTAATCCAAACCATTCTATGATTCTGTACGTGTGGCAGCTCCTGACCCTCGTGTCACCACACCGATGGCCACCAATGTGATGCCTGGACCCTGACTCTGCTCCTTCCCCAGTCAGACCCTGGACCCCCAGGTTCCAAAGGTTGCAGGGAAGCAGTGACCCCTCCCCAATGTCAGAACTTCTCAATCCAGTCCCTGCTTTGGGGACAGGTTGGTGGCACCCAAGGCCACCTGCACCCCTCACCTTCTGAGCACAGATTGGCCACCAAGGTCTGCACGGAGCTGGTGGCAGCAAACGGGTTATGCCAAGTGGAAAATTATACCTGGGGCTTGGCATCCTGTGGGGCAGTGGATAATTACCTGCTAATTACTGCACCCTGGATTAATGGCTTGACCTCAGTGCATCCCTGGGGACTGGGAGCCACTTGCTGCTGTGCCCAGCACCCCAGGGTGCCAAGGGTGGGTCCCCCATGCAAGGATGCTCTGCTTGCTACAGGCCCTGTACCTGGACCCCACGGGCAGCCCCAAATCTGAGGGGAGAAGAGGGTGCTGAGCTGCTCAGCACCAAATCCATCATCCAATTGGGAATGGAAATGGGGCTTTTTTTCTGCTGGGAAGGTGAGGGTTTATCAACCTCCACTGGTGGAAGGACCAACACCGATGGGTTCTGCACATCCTGCAGAGGAGGATGCTCTGCCAGCTCTAAAATAGCCGCGGTTCCCGCTGCAAAGTGAGGAGGAGGGGGGATAAAAACCGGGCAGCATCCTGTGAGGGAGGGAGAGGATGTGGCAGGAGCCCTGGCTGCCTCCCAGCCCCCAACCCCAAACCCTTCGCAATTAAAAAGCGGATGCGCGGTCTGAAACCTCCAGCAAGTCCCAGCCCTCAGAGGGAGCGCTCGCTGTCGGTGTGGCCGAGGTGTCCGGCTGCGCCGGGAAGGCTCTGCCGAGAGAGGGAGCACGGGGATGGGAAAAGGGGGGGGAAGTAGGATTACCTGGAATGCTCCAAGTAAGAGGAGCTGGTGGTCTCACACCAGGATTTATTATAGAACCAAAGAATGTCCTGAGCTGGAAGGGACCCCCAAGGCCCATCCAGTCCAACTCCTGGCCCTGTTGGACACCCCCAACGTTCACCCCGTGGGGCTGAGGGCCTTGGCCAAACCCTGCTGGAATATTGTCAGGCTGTGCCTGCTTCCCTGGGGAGCTGTTCCAGGGCTCCAGCACCCTCTGCTCTGGGGGAAAAACCTTCTCCTGGTGGCCAAGCCAACCCTCCCCTGGCCCATCTTCCTGCCCTTCCCTGGGCTCCTGGCGTTGGGCACCAGAGAGAAGAGCTCAGCGCCTGCTCCTCCTCCTCCCCTGCTGAGGAAGCAGTGAAGGGCCAGGAGGTCCCCCCTCAGTCTCCTCTTCTCCAGCTGAACAGCCCCAGTGCCTTCAGCCTCTCCTCAGAGGATTTCCCCTCCAGACCCTTCCCCAGCTTTGGGGCCTCCTCTGGCCACTCCCCAGTGCTTTGATGTCCTTTGGAGCCCAAAGTGCCCCCAACCCTCGAGGTGGGGCCTCCCCAGAGCAGAGCAGAGCGGGACAATCCCCTCCCTGGCCTGGCTGGCGATGCTGGGCTTGATTATCCCCAGGACACAGTTGCCCCCTTGGCTGCCAGGGGACACCATTGGCTCGTGGGCACCTCGCTGTCCACCAGAACCACTAAGTGAGGTGTCATTGCACTTCGAGCAGCTCCCAAACAGCCCCTTGCCCAGCCTCCCTGGAGGACCGGCCCCAGCACCGTTCTCTCACACTGCATTTTCTTGGGTTTGTGCATTTTATTGCTTGAGTTTGGGGCAAATGGAGCTCGGGGAAGAAGAAGGACAAAGCAGCAGCCCTGGCTTCGGTGCCTGCTTTGGGGCAGATGGAGCCAGGGTTGGGATCCTCTTCCTATACAGAGGCAAAACCCTTGCCAGGCTTGAGATCATGGAATCAAAGAATGCTTTGGGTTGAAAGGGACATCAAAGCCCAGCCAGTTCCACCCCCTGCCATGGGCAGGGACACCTCCCACTGGATCAGGGGGCTCCAAGCCCCATCCAACCTGCCCTTCAACACCTCCAGGGATGGGGCAGCCACCGCTTCTCCAGGCACTTGTGCCCAGGTGAGGTTTCCTTTGGCTCCTTCCCAAACCTGATGGCTGAGGGGAGACCAGTGGAGACCTCTCTCTCTCCTCCAGCCCAATCCCAGTGGCAGAACAGGGTTGAGAAGGGGTCTGTTCTTGCTCTCAAACCTCGCTGCTCTTCATGGTGATGAGGTCTTAGTGGAACAGATGCAAATGGTGTTGCTTTTGCCTGTCCTGGCCCATGGACCCAGGAGCAAAGGAAGTGCGTGGAGCTGCAGCACACGGTAGGAAGGTCCCCCACGCTCGTGGGGACACCGGGCTCTCAGCAGCACCGTGTACCCCACCAGGGCCTGTCCAACAGGCAACTGGATCTGTGGGACCACACATCAGGGTAGAGGGTTGTTTCCCCTATCCAAGGCACCCTGTGGTTACATGGGATGCTTTAAGGTGGGCTTGTGAATCCCAATGGTGACCCACAAGCTCTGTGGATGCAGGTGGCAGCTCTTTGCTGTCCTGGCTGGAAGATGCTGGTTCTCAGACTGTTTTCCTTCACGTGGAGGCTGTGAGCTTCCTTCTTGCCCAGCCTGACCTGGGAGAGGCTGGTCCCTTGGGAGCCCAGTGGAGGCTCCCCATCCCCCTGCGGGTGTCCGGCTGCAGCGGGGTGGCTCATGTTTCCTCCGGGGAGCCCGGCAGGGCTGCAAAGCTGCCTTCTCCATCTTCCAGCAGCGGGGAACCATCCCTGGCAGCTGCCGGTGGGACCTCAGTGCCTTCCTCCTCCTCCTCTTCCTGCTGCTGGAGGCTCTCCAGTCGCTCCTGCCGTGCTTCCATGAACTCCTGCGCCCCATCACCCACCAGCCGGACAGTGTCCCCGACGTTGGGTGGTTGGTGGACAGGATTGTGGTCATAGGAGAGGAGGCAGAGGTCGGCGAGGCAAAGCAGGTCGGGGAAGGAGGTGATGCGGTTGCGGTCGAGGTCGAGGACGCGGAGGTGACCCATGCGCAGCAGGATGGGTGGAAACTCCTCGAAGCGGTTCCCATAGAGCCAGAGGCCTCGCAGCCCCCCCATGCGGGGCAGCCCCGCGGGCAGCTGTGCCAGGCGGTTGTCTCCCAGCTGCAGGCTGCGGAGCTCGGGCAGGCGCAGGAGGGCGAGGGGGAAGCGGGCGAAGAAGTTGCCCTCCATCCAGAGGCAGCGCAGGCTCTGCAGGAGGGCGAAAGCGGGCGGCAACCACTGCAACCCGTTGCTCCCCAGGTAAAGGTGTGCCAGCTTGGGCAGGTAGCACAGGGCCTCGGGCACCTCCAGCAGCTCGTTCCCATCCAGGGCGAGCGTGCGGAGGTGTTTCAGGGATGCCAGCTCCTCCGGCAGCTCCCGCAGTCCCGCACCGCTCAGGTAGAGCTTGCGCAGCCCCCGCTGCTCCCACAGCTCCGCCGGCAGCCGCCCCCCACGCAGCTCCAGCTTCTGCTCGGTGCCCTCCGGCCCCTCGGCCGTGCCCAACCGTGTCCCGCGCCCCGCCGAGCCCCCGCTGCCCATCCCGCCCGCCCCGCATCACCCCGGAGCTGCCGCTGCGCATCCCGCACGCCCCGCATCCCCGCGCCGCTGCCATGGCAACGCCGCGGCCAATGGGAGCGCGCGGTGCGAGGGGACACGCCCACCGACACGCCCACTTGGAGATACCTGGGTGGCAGACACGCCCCGTGCTGGCTCCGCCCCTCTTATGACTCCACCCAGCTATTGGCTCCGCCCATCGGTTGACCACGCCTCATCCCCCCGCCCACCGGTTGGCCACGCCCTCACCGCCTCCGCCCACGGGATACCTGGGTGGTGACCACGCCCACTGAGCACCTGGGTGGAAGACACGCCCCTTCACTGGCTCCGCCCACCCTTTCACCCCAACGACCATGCCCACCTATTGGCCCCACCCACCTGTTGGCCACGCCTACCCTTTGACTACATCTACCTGTTGGCCACGCCCATCCATTGGTCACAGTCACCTTTGGGCCAAGCGTGCCCTTGGGCCACCACCCACAAAGGTTCGGGCCGAGCCCACCTATTAGCCACGCCCATCACGTCACTGCCCCACCCATTGGCCAAGCCCAACCAGTGGCCACGCCCATCCATCGGCCTCACCCGCTCATTGGCCACGCCCATCCTCTGACCACGCCCATCTCACGACCACACCCATCGTTGCCACGCCCTCCTGGCTGCCACACCCACTGCCCCCATCGTTTGGCCACGCCCATCTATTGGCCACGCCCACTAGCCAAGTGCTTCAGAGGAGCCCCCACAGCGCTCACCCAGGTCCCTCGGGGACCCCAAATCCCTCCCCAAAAAACACCCCCCGACCCTGCAGGGCTGGGAAGGGACCCCTGGTGCCCCCCACCTTCCTCCCCCCCCCGGGCTCCCCTTCTTCTTCCCCCCCCTCCCCAGTTTTCCCCAGCCGAAGTAGCTTTGTCATCCATTCCCGAGCTGGAAAACTGGGATCGTGCAGCCCCCCAGTGGATGCAGCGCTGACAGCACCCCCACAGCACCCCCCGCCCCCCAAAATCCTGTTGACAGCTTTGGGGGGCAGCAGCCCCCCCCCCCCCAAAAAAAAACGGGGCAGGGCAAGGGGGGCAGCTACAGCCCCTCCTGGAGAGCCAGGGGTGACAATGACACTCAGGAAGGCTCTGGCCAGGCCTTATTCCTCCACGTGCTCCCAGGGAATGGGGAGGGGGGGGGGGTCCTCAAAGAAAGTGGGATGGGACCCCCCCAGGGTGCAGCAGCCCCCAAAAGACGGGGGGGGGGGGGCAGCCACAGCCCCTCTCTGGAGACCAGGGGTGACAATGACACTTGAGCCCAGGAAGACTCTTTCAAGTCTTATTCCTCCACGTGCTCCCAGGGAATGGGGAGGGGCTTCATCCTCAATGAAGTTGGAGATGAGACCCCCCCCCCAAGGTGAAGCAGCCCCCCAAAAGATGGGGGGGAAGCCCCAGCCTCTCCCTGGTGTCCTAGGAGGTGGTGGAAGGGGGTGACAATGACACAGCCCAGGAAGACTTTACTTTTCCATGTGATCCCAGGGAATAGGGAGGGGGGGTGTCCCAAAAGAAGCTGGGATGGGACCCTTGGGGTGCAGGAGCCTCTCAAAAGAGGGGGCTGGGGCAGCCACAGCCCCTCCAGGGGTCCTAGGGGGACACACAGAGGTGACAATGACACTCAGGAAGGCTCTTCCCAGGGTTTATTTCTGCAGGTGGTCCCAGGCAATGGGGGGTCCTGGGGGTCCTGGAGGTCCCGGGAGGACCTCCCTGTCATCTCACCGCGTAGCTGGTGGTGTAGAAGTTCATGAGGCCGATGCTGGTCCTCACCGTGGTGTCCAGCCCCACGGCAGGTGGGTCCTGCAATGGGGGACAGACAGATGGACACGGTGGAGCTGCCCAACAGCAGCTCCTTGGCCACCCTGAGGGCCTGGAGCTGGGGCAACCGGGGAATGTCCCCGTTGGGATGGTGACGCTGTCTCCTGGCAACCAGTGGTGCGACACATGGGGACCTTGGCCACCAGGGGACCACGTGTCTGCTTGAGACACCTCAGGAGCAAAATGTCCCACTCCAACCTCCTGTGGAGGAGCCCACGGCTCCTGAAATCCCCAGAGAAAGGGTTTCAAAAGGGTCTGGAGATGGTGGTGAGCTGGCAGGTGCCACAGTGAACTTGGGTGGCCACCACCTTCACAGAGCCATGGAATGGGTTGGGATAGAAGGGACCTCAAAGCCCAGCCAATCCCACCCCCTGCCATGGGCAGGGACACCTCCCACTGGATCAGGGGGCTCCAAGCCCCATCCAACATGGCCTTCAACACCTCCAGGGATGGGGCAGCCACAGCTTCTCTGGGCAACCTGGGCCAGGGCCTCCCCATCCTCACAGGGAAGAATTTCTTCCTGATGTCCAATCTCAATCTCCCCCTTCCAATTTAAAGCTGTTCCCCCTCATCCCATCACTCCAAGCCCTTGGAAAAAGCCCCTCCCCAGCTTTCCTGGAGCCCCTTTCAAGGCTGCTCCAAGGTCCCCCCAGAGCATTCTCCTCTCCAGGCTGAACAACCCCAACTCTCCCAGCCTGTCCTCACAGCAGAGGTTCTCCAGCCCTCAGATCATCTCCATGGCCTCCTCCTGACTCGCTCCAACAGTTCTGAGGAACCCTGAAGAGCAGAGCCCTCCACCCACAACTCAGCAGGAGCAGCACCTCTAGCAGCCACGGCTTTATTCATCCTGCCCTGAGAGTCCACGGGAGCTGCTGCTGGAGGAGAAGCACAGGGAGGGCAGCAGTGGTGTTTCCACAGGCTTCTGCATCCCTTCTCCACTCCAGGGGACAAGGAGGGAGTTGGTGGCCTCTCCATCAGCGTGGTGGCTCAAAGAGATACTCCAGATCCGGCTGGCGCAGCCTCTGCTCCCTCTTCTTGTTCTTGGCAAACTCCCTCAGCATGGCCATCACGTCGTTCTCAAACTCCTCCGGCGTCGGCTTCGCTTCTGAGGTTGAAACATCAAAAGAATTGGTCAATCCTGACCCAAAGCCTCCAGTTACCACTTCCATCCCAGAGAAATGGTGCTGCCCTGGCTGGATCTCCACACGGGAGCAAGAAGGACAATGGGTGGCTCTGCTCTCACCTGTGGCCCAGTAGTAAATGTCCCAGTCGTTGCTGGGCTCGTTGATGAGGCGGTCGTAGAGGTTCAGCTGCCGCTCGGTCATGTGGTTCAGGTTCTCCTTTGCAAAGAGGCTGGAATCATGGAATGACCCAAGTTGGAAAGGACCCCCAAGGCCCATCCAGTCCAACTCCTGGTCCTGTTGGACACCCCCAACGTTCACCCCGTGGGGCTGAGGGCCTTGGCCAAACCCTGCTGGAATATTGTCAGGCTGTGCCTGCTTCCCTGGGGAGCTGTTCCAGGGCTCCAGCACCCTCTGCTCTGGGGGAAGAACCTTCTCCTGGTGGCCAAGCCAACCCTCCCCTGGCCCATCTTCCTGCCCTTCCCTGGGCTCCTGGCGTTGGGCACCAGAGAGAAGAGCTCAGCGCCTGCTCCTCCTCCTCCCCTGCTGAGGAAGCAGTGAAGGGCCAGGAGGTCCCCCCTCAGTCTCCTCCAGCTGAACAGACCCAGTGCCTTCAGCCTCTCCTCAGAGGATTTCCCCTCCAGATCCTTCCCCAGAAGACACAGAAGAGCTGGACTCAACACAACCTGGCACCTGCCTTCAGCCCCAGCCTGCTCTCCCTTAGCCGTGACCTCAGTCCCAAACCCCAGCTGGCCTTGTCTCCTCCAGACATCCCAGGAATTGCACATGGCCTTCCCGAAGGATTGGAGCTTCCTCCAGAGCTCTCACACACCTCTGGCTCTGCTCCCTGCATCAGTAAAGCTCTTGTAGGGATTTATCCAACAGCTCAGCCTTCTGGTGTCCAGCAACCCCACAGAGAAACAGAGTCTTGGAATGGTTTGGGTTGGAAGGGACCTCAAATCCCATCCAGTCCCACCCCCTGCCATGGGCAGGGACACCTCCCACTGGATCAGGGGGCTCCAAGCCCCATCCAACCTGGCCTTCAACACCTCCAGGGATGGGGCAGCCACCACTGCTCTGGGCAACCTGGGCCAGGGCCTCCCCACCCTCACAGGGAAGAATTTCTTCCTGATGTCCAATCTCAATCTCCCCCTTCCAATTTAAAGCTGTTCCCCCTCATCCTGTCACTTCATGACCTTGGAAAAAGCCCCTCCCCAGCTTTCCTGGAGCCCCTTTCAAGGTCTCCCCAGAGCCTTCTCCTCTCCAGGCTGAACAACCCCAACTCTCCCAGCCTGTCCTCACAGCAGAGGTTCTCCAGCCCTTGGATCATCTCCCTTTTCTCTCCTGGACCCATTCCAACAGTTCCATCTCCTCCTTACGTTGGGGATTCCAGAACTGGCCCCAGGGCTCCAGGTGGGGTCTCCCCAGAGTGGAGCAGAGGGGCAGAATCCTCACCCTGCTGGTCCCACTTCACCTCCTGGTTACACTTCCTCTGGTTGCATCTCCTTTGGGTTTGGATTATGGGATGCACAACCCCACCAAAGACTTTCCTGCAGCACTTGGGGCTCTTCCATGTTAATTAAACATCTTTAAGGAGCTGAACTGCACCCTCACCTGGCTTTTCTCTCTCACCTCTCCAGGGCTGATTTTATCCCTCCCACAAAGCACCCACCACTCCTTCCCATAAATTCCCATGGTGGTGGTGGGAAGGAGAGAGCACCCTGGGATTTAGGAGGTGGAGGAGGGGTTTGGAAGGTGGCTGAGAAGCCAGGTAGGACCTCAGCACCTCACCTGAGAGGTCCTCAGCACCTCACCTGAGCAGGATGCAGTTCTCCAGCATCCCCCTCTTGCGGCTCTCGTAGAGCAGCCGCGCTCTCTTGGTCTCCAGGGGCTCCTCCGGCCGCTCCTGCCAGGGAGGGAGGGGGATCTCCAGCACATCCTTGCCCGAATCCGGTGGGGAAGCCCCACGGTAGCCACGCTGCAGGAATGCTGGCCCCAAGATGTGCCGGCCCAGAGCCCACCTGGGCAGGGAGAGAAGCTGAGGGACATGGACAGGGCAGGGGACATCAGAGCCAGTACAGTGGGGATGGGGCGATCCCCAGCACAAATGGCCCCCCCAGACCCTGCTGGCCACGACCCCCAAGTCCCACACCCCCCCAGACCTTGCTGACCATGACCCTCCCCATGTCCCACACACCCCCAGATCCTATTGGCCATGACCCCCCTGACCCACAGCCCCCGCTTCCCCCCAATTCCCAAGACCCTTCTCCCCCCCATCTCCATCCCACAGCCCCCTCCAGACCTTTCCCAGACCTTTCCCACCCCACAGCCCCCTCAGACCCTGCTTCCCCTGATCCCAGAAATGCCCAGATCCTGCTGCCCCCCAGTTCCCTGCCCACGGCTCCCCCCAGACCCTACTGCCCCCCAATCCTCATCCCACAGCCCTCCCATACCCTCTTGCACCCCCAGACTCCCATTCCAGAATTCCAATCCTACAGTGTTCCCATCTCATATCCCCCAGAATCCACTGCCCCTCAATTCCCATCTCACAGCCCCCCAGACCGTGATACCCCCAATTCCCATCCCACAGCCCCCCAGTCCCTGACACCCCCTAATTCCCATCCCACAGCCTCCCACACTCTGATACCCCCCAATTCCCATCCCACAGCTCCCCCAGACCCTAATTCCCCTCCATTCCCATTCCACAGCTCCCCCAGACCCCGACAACCCCCCCCAATTCCCATCCCACATCCCCCTAGACCCTAATTCCCATCCCACAGCCCCCCTACCCTGACACCCCCAATTTCCATCCCACATCCCCCTAGACCCCAATTCCCCTCAATTCCCATCCCACAGCTCCCCCAGACCCTAATTCCCCTCAATTCCCATCCCACAGCCCCCTACACCTTGATACCCCCCAATTCCCATCCCACAGCCCCCCAGTCCCTGACACCCCCTCATTCCCATCCCACAGCCCCCCCCAGACCCTGATACCCCCCAATTCCCATCCCACAGCTACCCCAGACCCTAATTCCCCTCAATTCCCATCCCACAGCTCCCCCAGACCCTGACACCCCCCCAATTCCCATCCCACAGCCCCCTAGACCCTAATTCCCCTCAATTCCCATCCCACAGCTCCCCCAGACTGACACCCCCCCAATTCCCATCCCACATCCCCCTAGACCCTAATTCCCCTCAATTCCCATCCCATAGCCCCCCCAGACCCTAATTCCCCTCAATTCCCATCCCATAGCCCCCCCAGACCCTAATTCCCCTCAATTCCCATCCCACAGTCCCCTAGACCCCAATTCCCCCCAATTCCCATCCCACAGCCCCCCACGCCTTGATACCCCCAAATTCCCATCCCACAGCTCCCCCAGACCCTGACACCCCCCCAATTCCCATCCCACACCCCCCTAGACCCTAATTCCCCTCAATTCCCATCCCATAGCCCCCCCAGACCCCAATTCCCCTCAATTCCCATCCCATAGCCCCCCCAGACCCCAATTCCCCCCAATTCCCATCCCACAGTCCCCTAGACCCCAATTCCCCCCAATTCCCATCCCACAGCCCCCCACGCCTTGATACCCCCAAATTCCCATCCCACAGCTCCCCCAGACCCTGACACCCCCCCAATTCCCATCCCACATCCCCCTAGACCCTAATTCCCATCCCACAGCCACCCACGCCCTGATACCCCCCAATTCCCATCCCACAGCTCCCCCAGACCCTGATACACCCCAATTCCCATCCCACATCCCCCTAGACCCTAATTCCCATCTCACAGCCCCCCACGCCCTGATACCCCCCAATTCCCATCCCACAGCTCCCCCAGACCCTGATACCCCCCAATTCCCATCCCACATCCCCCTAGACCCTAATTCCCATCCCACATCCCCCTAGACCCTAATTCCCATCCCACAGCCCCCCACACCCTGATACCCCCAATTCCCATCCCACATCCTCCTAGATCCTACTTCCCCCCAATTCCCACCCCCAAGCCCCTGCCACCCCCAGGCCTTCCCACAGCCCCTCCCTCCCCTCCTCCTCCTCCCCACAGCCTCCCTTTGCCCCCACACCCACTTCTCCCACCTCCCCCCCCCATTCCCTCCCCGCACCCCCCTCACCCTGGACGCCGCCATTGCTCCTCGCGGCCACTCTGGCCTCTCCCCCTCGGCCCACCGAGCCCTCTCTATGACCCCTGGGCGGACCGACTCGATGGTCCGCGCGGGGCGGGCCGGAAGGGGCGTGGCTCTGACCGGAAGAGGCGGTGGTGGCGGCGGCGGCGGCGCTGGCGGTGAGGGCGGTTGGCGCGCGCGGGGCCTGCAGGCGGTAACGGGCCGGGCCCGGGGCGGGGGGGGGGGCCACCACCAGCACCCCCTCCCCTCGGACCCCCACACCGGGCACACGGGGTGGGGGCACAGCCCTGGTGGGGATGGGGGAGGCGGTCGGGTCCCCCCTGGGGCCTCGCCTGTGGATAGGGCCCTCCCCCCCCCCCCCCCCCCCCCCCAATGAGGGGGGCGTTACCGGGATATGGGGGGGGGGGGGGGCGGTGCCTTTAGGCTTGGGTTATTGGGGGGCGGGGGGGGGAAGTCATGGTTTGCCCCCTGAGAGGGGTGGTTGCCCCCCCGGGGGAGTTAGTTACCCCCCACCCCGAGAAGGGAGGGCAGTAGCCCCCCACCCACCCCCTTGAAGGGAGGTGGTTGCCCCCCTCAGAGGATTGTTAACACCCCCCCTAAGGAACGTTTATGCCCTCTCCCCCCCACAAAGGGGTTAATTACCCTCCCCAAGAGGGAGAGTGGTCGCCCTCCCCAAGAGGGAGGGTTGTTCCCCCCCACCACCAGTGGATTAGTTACCCCCCCTGAGAAGGGAGGGGGATGCCCCATAACCCCCCCAGAGAAGGGAGGTTGCTGGGTCCCCCCTCCCGAGGGGTTTAGGGGGATTGGTTACCTCCCCCCGAGGTGGTTACGTACAACCCCCGAGAATGGAGGGTGGTTGGCCCACCCGAGGGGTTTAATTACCCCTCTGAAAAGGGGGTCATTTGCCCTCCCTGAGGAGGAAGGTGGTTGCCCCCCTGAGGGGGTTATTTGCCCCCCCGAGAAGGGAGGTGGTTGACCCTCGCAAGAAGGGGGGTTATATACCCCACCTGAGAAGGGAGGGTGGTTGCCCCTCTAAGAGGGAGGGTTGTTTCCCCCCAAGAAGGGAGGTGGTTGGCCCCCCTGGGGTATTAGTTACCCCCCTGAGAAGGGAGGTTGTTGCCCCCACCCCCCAAAAGGGGAAATTGTTGCCCCCAGGAGTTGGCAAGAACTGGGGAAAACGGGGCCCCGTTGTCCCCTGGATTTGCCCTGACTGTGGAAGGAGTCAGGATGGGATTGTCCCAAGGGTTGTGGGGCTGATGCTTGTAAGGAAGGGGGGGAGGCATGCAAAGTAGGGACCCCTCCCCGACCCCTTTCTCCCTGTTGCCTCCATCCAGAGCCACTTCCGTCTTCCCTCTTGGCCCCGGTTCCAGCCCGGGCTCCTGCTCCTGTCTCTGGAAATATGTCCGAGGGGGTGGATCTGATTGATATCTACGCCGACGAGGAGTTCAACCAGGTGAGCAGTGGGGCTGGGGGGGACCAGAGCCCCCTTTTTTAGGGGATGCACACCCCAGGTCCCCCCGCTTTATTTGGGGGGGGACACGACACCCCAGGTCCCCCCGCTTTATTTGGGGGGGGACACGACACACCAGGTCCCCCCCTTTATTTGGGGGGCGACACGACACCCCAGATCCCCCCCTTTATTTGAGGGGGGACACGACACACCAGGTCCCCCCCTTTATTTGGGGGGGGACACGACACCCCAGGTCCCCCCCCTTTATTGGAGGGGACAGGACACACCAGGTCCCCCCCTTTACTGGGGGGGGGACACGACACTCCAGGTCCCCCCCCTTTATTGGGGGGGCACACGACACCCCAGGTCCCCCCCCCTTTATTGGGGGGGCACACGACACCCCAGGTCCCCCCCCTTTATTGGGGGGGCACACGACACCCCAGGTCCCCCCCTTTATTTGGGGGGACACGACACGCCAGGTCTCCCCCTTTATTTGGGGGGACACGACACGCCAGGTCCCCCCCTTTATTAGAGGGGACACACGACACCCCAGATTCCCCTCTTTTTTTTGAGATGGGGGGAGTGATTCTCCCCTTTTAGGGGGCACACACACCAGATTCCCCCTTTTATTGGGGTGTCACACACACCAGATTCCCCCCCCCTTTTTTTAGGGGACACACGCCCAGCCCCCAGATCTCCCCCTTTTTGGGAGGAGGACACACACCAGATCCACCCCTTTTTTTGAAGGGAGATACACACACCAGATCCCCCCTTTTTGGGGAGGAGGGAACGGATCTCCCTTTTTGGGGGGAACAGATTCCCCTTTTTTGGGAGGGAACACCAAATCCCTCCTTTTTTTGGGGCACCCTTACCCAACTTATTAAGGAGGTGCTGTGGTCCTTAGCGTGGCCGTAGCCTCCAGCTGGTTCATAGGCAGAAGATGCAACTGGTATCCTCAAGAAGAGGTGATTCCACACTGGAGAGTCCCCGTGGGGAGGAGAGGGCAGGGTTTGTTCCTAAATCCCAGTTGCTGTCATCTCGAGTTGGGAATCGCCCATCTTTGTGTGGTTTCTTCACAAGCTCAACGTGTGGATGGTTCCAAAACATCTGGGTACGTGGACAGGGAAGCAGGATTTACACTGGAAGGTTTGCCAGGGCAGTAGGGAGTGAAAGGGATTGTTGCAGCCTCATGAGAAGTAGGAGAAATCCAACCTGGAAGACCAGGGAACTGCAAAGTGAGAACCACAGAATGCCCACAGAATGAGTTGGAGAGAACCCCCAAGGCCCATGGAGTGCAACTCCTGGCCCTGTTGGACACCCCCAACGTTCACCCCGTGGGGCTGAGGGCCTTGGCCAAATCCTGCTGGAATATTGTCAGGCTGTGCCTGCTTCCCTGGGGAGCTGTTCCAGGGCTCCAGCACCCTCTGCTCTGGGGGAAGAACCTTCTCCTGGTGGCCAAGCCAACCCTCCCCTGGCCCATCTTCCTGCCCTTCCCTGGGCTCCTGGCGTTGGGCACCAGAGAGAAGAGCTCAGCGCCTGCTCCTCCTCCTCCCCTGCTGAGGAAGCAGTGAAGGGCCAGGAGGTCCCCCCTCAGTCTCCTCTTCTCCAGCTGAACAGACCCAGTGCCTTCAGCCTCTCCTCAGAGGATTTCCCCTCCAGACCCTTCCCCAGCTTTGGGGCCTCCTCTGGCCACTCCCCAGTGCTTTGATGTCCTTTGGAGCCCAAAGTGCCCCCAACCCTCGAGGTGGGGCCTCCCCAGAGCAGAGCAGAGCGGGACAATCCCCTCTGATCACTGAGGTTGGGAAGCTGCAGTTGGAGAGGTCTCCCTGTGCCCCCCCTGGAGCTGTCTGGGACTTCTAGGGAGAAATGGGAGAGCAGGAATGGGTGTAGCTGTTCGAGCAGCGGATTTTAGGGAGTTCAGGGGTTGGGAAAAGCAGGTGGGATATTCAGAGATTTAAAAACTGCTGTGGGAAGCCCATGGAGGAAGGTTGGTCCTCAGTAGGTGCAAGAACTGAAAGCAGAGTACGTGGAGGAAGGAATGGCCAGGAGCTTCTAGAGGGCTGAGGAGGAGCTGGGAGCAATCGGTCCTTGAGGAGAGGGAGGTGATGGGGTGGGAATACAGGGTGGGAGAAACCCAGGGGGAAAAGCAACCTGGTAGAAACCACTTTTACTACTGGGGACTGTGAGGTGCTTTCCACCCTGTGACTCTGAAGCACCGTTTTCCATCCCTCCTGGAAAGCTCCCAGAATAAGCCCAATTCCATGTGTACTAAACCATCCAGTACTGTGCTAGGATTAACTGTCCTGCAGGTCAGCTTTCCCATGAATTCCTGGAGCAGGAAAGGTGACAAAGCATGGCTTCACTTGACCTGGGAATGTCTACTGGGAAGCCAAGAGGGTTTCTGCATTGAATCTGGCCTCAGTCGAGCCTTTGGGATTAAAGAAGTTAAACAACATTGAGATGAGGATGGCACAAACCCAGCTGCACAGTGGGAAAGGGCATGGAATTAGTTAACCAATGGGTTTGGGGACAAGACACAGGAGATGTTTGACACAGCCAAGCAGATGGAAACTTCCTAAAGCTGGAGGTGATTATCAAGGATGCCAACTCCAGCATCCTGTTCGCCTCGGGCTGTGCCAGGGCAGGAAGAAGCGTGGGGTGAATCCGTGCACGGGGTCAGAGCGTGGTGGGAAGGTCACCAGGGGCACACCAGGAGCACCAGCGTGGTTCCAAATCCCACAGCAGATGTGGAAATGACCCCCAGTGACACCCAGCTTCCTCACGAGGTGCCACACGTGGGTTTGGAGCGTTGTGACCACGTCAGGATTTGAACAGGAGTGAAGGTGGGAGCCGCCTCCTGCTGCCCTTTGTTCCAAGCCATGACCCACAAATTCATCACGAGGATGAGAGCAGTGAGGGGACTGGGAGCACTGGGGCTGTGAGTTCTGCACCCTCTTCCCATCAGGCTGTTCATTTTTTAAAGGAGAACATCAAAAATGGAACAGACCCAGGGGAGCCCTAAAGACTCCCAAGCTGGAGCATCCCCACCTCGAATATTGTGTTCAGTTTGGGCACTTTGGGCTCCAAAGGACATCAAAGCACTGGGGAGTGGCCAGAGGAGGCCCCAAAGCTGGGGAAGGGTCTGGAGGGGAAATCCTCTGAGGAGAGGCTGAAGGCACTGGGTCTGTTCAGCTGGAGAAGAGGAGACTGAGGGGGGACCTCCTGGCCCTTCACTGCTTCCTCAGCAGGGGAGGAGGAGGAGCAGGCGCTGAGCTCTTCTCTCTGGTGCCCAACGCCAGGAGCCCAGGGAAGGGCAGGAAGATGGGCCAGGGGAGGGTTGGCTTGGCCACCAGGAGAAGGTTCTTCCCCCAGAGCAGAGGGTGCTGGAGCCCTGGAACAGCTCCCCAGGGAAGCAGGCACAGCCTGACAATATTCCAGCAGGGTTTGGCCAAGGCCCTCAGCCCCACGGGGTGAACGTTGGGGGTGTCCAACAGGGCCAGGGGTTGGACTGGATGGGCCTTGGGGGTCCCTTCCAGCTCAGGACATTCTATGATCCCCTACGGAGCGTAACTGAAGGCTTCCAAGTGATTGCTCCTCACTTTCTGAAACTTCCAGGCAGAAATTTCCCAGCCTTGGGTTGTGGCCAAAGGCTCTCGGTGGGGGTGGGAATGTGGGAGATGGATTAACAGAGCTGTTTTGAGAACGAGTACAAAAATACTGCTCCCTGTTGAGATTCCTGGAACCTTTTTATCAGCTCTTGTGGCTGAAATAGCCGGATGCAGAAGTAACAGCTTGCCTTAGGAATGGGATCCAGCCGTTGGGAAGAGCATCTGGGGGGGGAAATGGGTCCTATTTATGTTTCCTTGACCCTGTGGAAGCCACGTGCCCTTCCCTTTCGGCTCACAGAGGGCTGTGTCGTGTGTGTGTGCACTTCCCTGGCTGCCACAGCATTGGGGATTTAACCCCTGGCCTGTTTCTAGCAGAGGATGTTGTCCAAACTCCCTTTGGAGTCCTGGATTTAAGAATCTGGGAGCAGAACCTCTGGGTTTTTGTGGTGTACACACCTCTGTGTTGCTCCACGTGGTGATTTGTGTCACGCGAAGATGCTCAGCGCGCGCCGAATCCGGGTGAGCAGTGAGTGTGGAGCTCTGTAGTAAACACAGCGCTCGCTGTACGCTCCAAATTAAAAATAGCTTGGAACAGAGTGGGAATTGGGAAGCAGATCGAGGACACTCCAGTTTGCAGAAGCTTCCTTGGTGCCGTGCAAGGCTGTAAAGCTGAGAGCAGCCGGCGCGTGTCGCTCCTACGCCGAGGAAGTCTCTGCTGGTCCCACACTGAGGCTTTGAGGAGCCCCCAGGCTGGATTTGAGAGCAAGAAACTCTCTTGTGGTTTTCCACTGCTGAACTCTTGCCCTTGTTTGCTTACAAAAGGTGTGATTCTTCCTGTTGGAGTCCAGGAGCAGCAGGTTGTGTCTTGTCCCATTGCTCAGCGCAGCTGCCATCCCGATGAGCCAGTTCTCTGCTCACCTGGGGCGTGCGGTGGAGCTGCACGGGTGGAAGAGCAAGAGGGTTGGAGCTGGCATGGGGGGGAAAACCATCCAGCACCCAGTTGCCTGTGGGGTAAAGCCTCGTGGCTCTGCTTTGTGGAGTTATTTGTCTCTTTTTTTTCCACCTCCTTAGATGGAAGAATGCTCCAGGGTTATGTCAGGCATCACAAAGCAGAGTAGTCCTCGTTGTTGGGAAAGGAGATGTCAATCCCATTGTTTTGGGGTTTGGGTCACTGTTGATGATCCGAGGGCTGGAGCACCTCCTGCACAGGCTGGGAGAGTTGGGGTTGTTCAGCCTGAGGAAGAGATGGCTCTGGGGAGATCTTGGAGCAGCCTTGAAAAGGGCTCCAGGAAAGCTGGGGAGGGGCTCTGGATCAGGGAGTGCAGGGACAGGATGAGGGGGAACAGTTTGAAGCTGGAAGAGGGGAGATTGAGATGAGATCTTGGGGAGAAATGTTCCCCTGTGAGGGTGGGGAGGCCCTGGCCCAGGTTGCCCAGAGAAGCTGTGGCTGCCCCATCCCTGGAGGTGTTGAAGGCCAGGTTGGATGGGGCTTGGAGCCCCCTGATCCAGTGGGAGGTGGCCCTGCCCATGGAAACTGGCTGGGCTTTGAGGTCCCTTCCAACCCAACCCATTCCATGATTCTGTGAGTGCTTTGGATGCTAAAACCTTTAGACTGGGTTTGTGATGCCTCAAAAGAGCTCCCAGTGGTTTGGAAGGACTGCTTTGCAAACTGGGAAGGAGTTTTCCAAAGCTTCCAGCATCATTCATCCACAGTCCTTGGCAAGGTGAGGCACCTGCAGCAGGGCAATGCCTTGAGCTAACTTCTGAGCATCTCCTGTGGTCCTTGCTGGCTCATTTCTGCCAGGGGATCACTGCAGGAGGGTGTTGGAAGACTCCATCAGAACGGGATTGTCCTCCGGCGCCCTGTTGAGGCTCCGAGCGGCCCGCAGATCCCGTTTCCAGGTGTGATGTCACCTGTGGAGGTGCTCACTCTGTTTCCCGTGGCAGGACTCGGAGTTCAGTAATGCTGATCAGATGGATCTCTACGATGACGTGTTAGCAGCCAGCTCGCAGCCCGCCGAGAGCCGCACCGGCCCCTCGGAGCCTCCTCCGGAGATCCGCCAGGAACCTTCTCCCAAGCCCAACAACAAAGCTCCTGCCATCCTGTACACCTACAGCGGGCTGCGCAACAAGAGAGCCGCCGTCTACGTGGGCAGCTTCTCCTGGGTGAGTGGGGGCACTGCCTGGGCAGCTTCTCCTGCCTCAATGCAGTCGTTTTCCAGCCCTGAGTCCCCGCCGAGGGGGTCGCTGGGGCTCCTGGTCCTTCAGGGAAACCCCTGAGGTGCTGCAGGGCTCTTTGGGGATGCTGTTCCCGCTCTAATCCGTGGTGGTTCTGTCCCCCACCCAGTCCGTGGTGGGTGTCCCGGTCCCACCCGCCCTGTCCGTGATGGGTGTTGTCCCCCCCTCGCTCCCCCCCCTCGTCCGTGATGGGTGGGTGTCCCCCCACCCCAGTCCGTGGTGGATCTCCCCCCCGCCCCCCATGGTGGATTTCCCCTGCCCCCCAGTCCGTGGTGTTCAATATCTTTATCAATGATGTGGACGAAGAGAACGAGGGCACCCTGAGCGAGTTTGGAGATGACACCAAGCTGGGTGGAAGTGTTGATCTGCTGGAAGGAAGGGAGGCTCTGCTGAGGGACCTGGACAGGCTGGATTCATGGGCCAAGGCTCTGCAGAGGGATCTGGGCAGGCTGGATCCCTGGGCCAAGTCTCTGCAGAGGGATCTGGACAAGCTGGATCCATGGGCCAAGGCTCTGCAGAGGGATCTGGACAGGCTGGATCCATGGGCCAAGGCTCTGCTGAGGGATCTGGACAGGCTGGATCCATGGGCCAAGGCTCTGCAGAGGGATCTGGACAGGCTGGATCCATGGGCCAAGGCTCTGCAGAGGGATCTGGCCAGGCTGGATCCATGGGCCAAGTCTCTGCTGAGGGATCTGGACAGGCTGGATCCATGGGCCAAGGCTCTGCAGAGGGATCTGGACAGGCTGGATCCATGGGCCAAGGCTCTGCAGAGGGCTCTGGACAGGCTGGATCCATGGGCCAAGGCTCTGCAGAGGGATCTGGACAGGCTGGATCCATGGGCCAAGGCTCTGCTGAGGGATCTGGACAGGCTGGATCCATGGGCCAAGGCTCTGCAGAGGGATCTGGGCAGGCTGGATCCATGGGCCAAGGCTCTGCAGAGGGATCTGGACAGGCTGGATCCATGGGATGAGACCAATAGGATGAGGGTCACCAAGGCCAAGTGCTGGGTCCTGCCCTTGGGTCACACCAACCCCAGGCAGCTCCAGGCTTGGGGAGGAGCTCCTGGAAAGGTGCCTGGAGGAGAAGGCCCTGGGGTGTTGGTCAACAGGGGCTGAACATGAGCCAGCAGTGGCCCAGGGGGCCAAGAAGGCCACCAGGATCCTGGCTTGGATCAGCCCTGGGGTGGCAGCAGGAGCAGGGAAGGGATTGTCCTCCTGGACTTGGTCCTGGGGAGGCCACCCCTGGAATCCTGGGGTCAGCTTTGGGCCCCTCACTCCAAGAAGGCCCTGGAGGGGCTGGAGAGCGTCCAGAGAAGGGAACTGGGGAAGGGGCTGGAGAACAGGGGTTGTGGGAGCAGCTGAGGGACCTGGGGGGGTTTGGTCTGGAGAAGGGGAGGCTGAGGGGAGACCTCATCCCTGTCCACAACTGCCTGAGAGGAGGCTGTGGGGAGGGGGGTGCTGGGCTCTGCTCCCAGGGGATGGGATGAGAGGAAATGACTTCAAGTTGCACCAGGAGAGGTTCAGATTGGATATTGGGAAGAATTTCTTCACCAAAAGGGTTTTCAGGCCCTGGCACAGCTGCCCAGGGAGGGGGTGAAGATGTTTAAAAAACAATTGCATGAGTTTTTGAGGGACAGGGTTTAGCAGAGGATGGGGGCGGTTGGACTCGATGATCTCCAAGGTCTTTTCCAACTGGAAGATTCTATGATCCTGTGATCATTCATGAGCCTGGCTTAGCTGAGGCACAGCAGAGCCTCTGTGAGCTGAAACCTCTCTTCCCATCTCCACAGTGGACAACTGACCAGCAGCTCATCCAAACCATCCGCTCGGTCGGCGTCTACGACGTCGTGGAGCTGAAATTCGCAGAGAACAGAGCCAATGGCCAATCCAAAGGGTAAGAACTGAGCAGGAACCAGGGAGCCAGGCCTCTCGTGGTCTCTTCTTCTGCCTTGGGGTGCTTTGGAGGTGCTTTTCCTGGGTGACACAGGTGATACACAGCCCACCTGGAGTTGGGGTGGCAAAGTGGAGACTCCCAAAGAGCACGGGAGAAGGAAGAGGGGACGTGGAACACCAAGGCTGCAGCAGGAGGTGGTGCTGGGTGGTCTCTATCATCGAGGAGGAGTGGAGCCCCTGGGTCCTTGTGCCATTGCAGGGGGTGAACTCTTCTTTCTTCTGCAGGTACGCAGAGGTGGTGGTCGCCTCTGAAAACTCAGTCCACAAACTCCTGGAGCTCCTTCCAGGCAAAATCCTCAACGGAGACAAGGTGGAGGTGAGGCTGGCGACCCGGCAGAACCTCTCCCAGTTCGAGGCACAGGCTCGCAAGCGTGAGTTGAGGCGAAGGCTTGGGTGGGGTGGGAGGAATCTCCGTCCCACGCAGGAGCTCCCGTGGACCCCACAGATTCCCAACTGAGCTGTCAGGCCCCACCGAGACCCTCGGGGTGGGTGGGGAAGCTCTGCCAGGAATTCCCTTAGGGTTTGTTTTTTTTTTTTCCTGTTGCTTCTGAGTCTGCTTAGATCCTGACCCGAGTCTTTATGATCCCCTTTTTAGGTGCTCCCACACTGCGAAGATCCCTCGTAGCCTCCTCCTCCTCCTCTCCAAACTGAATGGGCTTAAGCTCTTCAGCCTATCAACATAGCTAAGACCCTCCATATCTATTAGTAGCTCTTCTCTGGATCTCCTCCAGAATTTGTCCATCCCTGCGGAGGTAAGGTGCCCAAAACTGGACGCAATATTCCAGCTGGGGCCTGGCCGTGGGCTTCTTCTACAATGGCAATAGGTGGTCCTCGCCTCTCTCCGCAGCGATGTGACACCCCAGCCCCGGGATGCTCTGCGGAGCCGCAGGGATGTGTGTGGGCCAGGAGCGTGGACGAGGAGGTCTTTGGCCAACTGTGGTCATTGTAGATCCCGTGGCTCCTTCCACGCAAGGAAAAGCCCTTTCTTAAGAGCCCTGGGTAGCTGTGACCCCTTTCCCACCTTCCCATCGAGCTCCCGGATCCGCCGCGATTCGCTGCTTGGCAGCGCCGTGCGCTGTTAGACCGCGTCCTGCCCCCGTCCCGACCTGCCCAGGTGTTTTGGTGGAGCAGGATGTCTTCCCTTCTGCCACCCTCTACCTTCTGGGCATGGGGAGGCTGAGTTTCAACCTGTTCCCAAAGACCCTGTGCTCTTGTGGAGCCATCGGAGCGGCAGGGGCCCGGTGGGGAGCTTTGGCTGCCCCGTGGGCCTCGGGAAGAGGCAGTGTCCTCCATCCCACCTCTCCTTTCTCATCCTTGAAGCCTCTTTGGACACAGCAGGGCCTCCTGTCCATCTCTTTTACGGGCAGGTGGGCACCGAGGTTTCCTTCCTTCTGCTTCCTTGCAGTCAGCCCTTGGGTTCTGCTCTGTCGTGTTCCTCAGGCCTTTCGGAGGGTTGTTTCCTCCAGCGACCTCTCTGGCTCGTTTAACATCTTCAGGGACCCAGCACCCTCTCTGCTGGGCACCCCTTCACCATTTCTTGTGCCTTTTTGCTTCTTCTCCGGGTTCCCTCGGTGGCTTCCGCCGAGCCGCGCCGGCCTCCAGCGAGCATTCCCGGGGCTCTGCCCAACCTCTTGGAGGAGGAACGTGGAAGTGGAAGCTACCTCTGGCTGTCTGGATCCTTCTCTGGGCACCTCCAGCTCTCCCAGGGCTGCGGGGCGAGGATGATCCTTGTGGGGTTGGGGAGGACAAAGGGGAGGAAGGTCACCTCCCAAAGCCTCGCGGGCCGTCTGGTTGCGACTCACGGCTCTTGCCCATCCCGTTCCAGGTGTGCCCCCACGAGCCCACTCCCGGGATTCCATGGATTTGGTGGACGGCCGTGCCACGCCGACGGAGAACGCGCTGCCGCCCGCCCGCGTGGAGAAACCCCCCTCTGTCCTACCCTTTTTTAACCGCCCCCCCGCCGCCGCTCTGCCCCTCATGGGGCTCCCCCCGCCGCCCATGCCCCCTCCTCCGCCCCTCTCTTCGGGTTTCGGAGTCCCCCCGCCTCCTCCTGGCATCCACTACCAACACCTCATGCCCCCACCTCCCCGACTGCCCCCGCACCTTGCCGTGCCCCCCCCGGGGGCCGTTCCCCCCGCCCTCCACCTCAATCCTGCCTTCTTCCCCCCTCCCAACGCGGCGCTGGGGCCTCCGCCGGACGCCTACGGCAAAGCCATGGCTCCCTACAACCACAGCAGGTGAGGAGGGGCCGAGGGGGGGGGATGTGGGATTTGGGGGGGGACGTGGGGGTGGTGACACTGACCCCCCTGTCCCTCTGTGTCCCCTGTGCAGCCGGGACCTGGGCCCCCCGCCCCCGCCCGTGAGCGAGGTGGAGTTTGAGGAGATCATGAACCGCAACCGGGCCATCTCCAGCAGTGCCATCTCCAAGGCGGTGTCCGGCGCCAGCGCAGGTAACGCTGGCCGTGTCCCTCTGGCTGGCCGTGTCCTTGTGTGTCCCTCTGGCTGTACGGGTCCCTCTGTTCCCTCTGTCTGTCCCTCTGTCCGTCCCTCTGTCCATCCGTCTCTGTCCGTCCCTCTGTGTCCCTCTGTCTGTCCCTCTGTCCATCCGTCTCTGTGTGTACCTCTGTGTCCCTCTGTCCATCCGTCTCTGTGCGTCCCTCTGTGTCCCTCTGTCCATCCGTCTCTGTGTGTCCCTCTGTGTCCCTCTGTCCATCCGTCTCTGTGCGTCCCTCTGTGTCCCTCTGTGCGTCCCTCTGTCCGTCCCTCTGTCCGTCCCTCTGTCCGTCCCTCTGTCCGTCCCTCTGTCCGTCCCTCTGTCCGTCCGTCCCTCTGTCCGTCCGTCCCTCTGTCCGTCCCGCTGTCCGTCCCGCTGTCCATCCCTCTGTGTCCCTCTGCCAATCTGTGTCTCTGTGCATCCCTCTGTGTCCCTCTGTCCATCCGTCTCTGTGCGTCCCTCTGTGCATCCCTCTGTGTCCCTCTGTCCGTCCATGTCTCTGTGCGTCCCCCCGCGTCCGTCTGTCCATCCATGTCTCTGTGCATCCCCCCGCGTCCGTCTGTCCATCCATGTCTCTGTGCGTCCCCCCGCGTCCGTCTGTCCATCCATGTCTCTGTGCGTCCCCCCGCGTCCGTCTGTCCATCCATGTCTCTGTGCGTCCCCCCGCGTCCGTCTGTCCCTCTCTGTCCCCATCTGTCCATGTGCGTCCCCCCTGCGTCCGTCTGTCCATCCATGTCTCTGTGCGTCCCCCCTGCGTCCGTCTGTCCATCCATGTCTCTGTGCGTCCCCCCGTGTCCGTCTGTCCCTCTCTGTCCCCATCTGTCCATGTGCGTCCCCCCCGCGTCCGTCTGTCCATCCATGTCTCTGTGCGTCCCCCCGCGTCCGTCTGTCCATCCATGTCTCTGTGCGTCCCCCCGCGTCCGTCTGTCCATCCATGTCTCTGTGCGTCCCCCCGCGTCCGTCTGTCCCTCTCTGTCCCCATCTGTCCATCTGCATCCCCCTGTCCGACTGTGTCCCCATGTCCCCCTGTCCCTCCATGTCCCCATCTGTCCCCCTGTTCCCCCATGTCCCCATCTGTCCCCTCGTGTCCCCCTGTCCCCTCTTGTCCCCCTGTCCCTCCATGTCCCCATCTGTCCCCTGTGTCCCCGTGTCCCTGTGTCCCCCTGTCCCTCCATGTCCCATCTGTCCCCCTGTTTCCCCGCGTCCCCCCGTCTGTCCGTTTCCCCCCACGTCCCCCTCAGTCCCCTCTGTCCCCCTGTCCGTCCGTTTCCCCCCACGTCCCCCTCAGTCCCCTCTGTCCCCCTGTCCGTCCGTTTCCCCCCACGTCCCCCTCTGTCCCCGCGTCCCCCTGTCCGTCTGTTTCCCCCCTCTGTCCCCGTGTCCCCCTGTCTGTCCGTTTCCCCCCATGTCCCCCTCTGTCCCCCTGTCCGTCCGTTTCCCCCCTCTGTCCCCGTGTCCCCCTGTCTGTCCATTTCCCCCCATGTCCCCCTCTGTCCCCCTGTCTGTCCGTTTCCCCCCTCTGTCCCCGTGTCCCCCTGTCTGTCCATTTCCCCCCATGTCCCCCTCTGTCCCCCTGTCCGTCCGTGTCCCCCTCTGTCCCCGCGTCCCCCTGTCCGTCCGTTTCCCCCCCGTGTCCCCCTGTCTGTCCGTTTCCCCCTCTGTCCCCTCTGTCCCCCGGTCCGTCCGTTTCCCCCCACGTCCCCCCCTGTCCGTCCGTTTCCCCCCGTGTCCCCCTGTCCGTCCGTTTCCCCCTCTGTCCCCGTGTCCCCCTGTCCATCCGTTTCCCCCCTCTGTCCCCGTGTCCCCCTGTCCATCCGTTCCCCCTCTGTCCCCGTGTCCCCCTGTCTGTCCGTTCCCCCTCTGTCCCCGTGTCCCCCTGTCCGTCCGTTTCCCCCTCTGTCCCCGTGTCCCCCTGTCCGTCCGTTTCCCCCTCTGTCCCCGTGTCCCCCTGTCTGTCCGTTCCCCCTCTGTCCCCGTGTCCCCCTGTCCATCCGGTTCCCCCCGTGTCCCCCGTCCGTCCGTTTCCCCCTCTGTCCCCGTGTCCCCCTGTCTGTCCGTTCCCCCCACGTCCCCCGTGTTCCCCTGTCCGTCCGTTTCCCCCTCTGTCCCCGTGTCCCCCTGTCCGTCCGTTTCCCCCCTCTGTCCCCGTGTCCCCCTGTCCGTCCGTTTCCCCCTCTGTCCCCGTGTCCCCCTGTCCGTCCG
Organism: Tapera naevia; assembly: GCA_033556795.1. Lineage (NCBI taxonomy): Eukaryota > Metazoa > Chordata > Aves > Cuculiformes > Neomorphidae > Tapera > Tapera naevia. Next base: position 12,310 of record JAUMJJ010000089.1, on the reverse strand, counting down.
TTCCCCCCCGTGTCCCCCTGTTTGTCCATTCCCCCCGTGTCCCCCTGTCCGTCCGTTCCCCCCACGTCCCCCGTGTCCCCCCCTGCCCCGCGGCAGCTCCTCAGCCCGGCTCGGCCCCCGCAGGCGATTACAGCGACGCCATCGAGACGCTGCTCACGGCCATCGCCGTCATCAAGCAGTCCCGCGTCGCCAGCGACGAGCGCTGCCGCGTCCTCCTCTCGTCCCTCAAGGATTGCCTGCACGGCATCGAAGCCAAGTCCTACAGCTCCGGCAGCAGCAGCTCCTCCAGGTACTGGGGGGAGGAGGCCTTTGAAACCCATCTGGGGCCTTTCCCTGTCCACACCTTGGAATTTCCTCGGAGCCGGAACTTGAGGGTTGGCCGATGACGCAAAACTGGGGGGAGCTGTTGGGAATCTTGAGGGCAAAGAGGTCCTGCAGAGGGATCTGGACAATCACCAACTGCATGGGGGTTCAACAAGGACAAGGGCTGCGTTTGGCACCTGGGATGTGGAAACCCTGCATGGACAGACAGACAGACAGGGGAGAGAGAGGCTGGAGAGCAGCCCTGGGGAAGGGATCAGAGAGCCACAGAATGCCCCGATTTGGAAAGGACCCCCAAGGCCCATCCAGTCCAACCCCTGGCCCTGTTGGACACCCCCAACGTTCACCCCGTGGGGCTGAGGGCCTTGGCCAAACCCTGCTGGAATATTGTCAGGCTGTGCCTGCTTCCCTGGGGAGCTGTTCCAGGGCTCCAGCACCCTCTGCTCTGGGGGAAGAACCTTCTCCTGGTGGCCAAGCCAACCCTCCCCTGGCCCATCTTCCTGCCCTTCCCTGGGCTCCTGGCGTTGGGCACCAGAGAGAAGAGCTCAGCGCCTGCTCCTCCTCCTCCCCTGCTGAGGAAGCAGTGAAGGGCCAGGAGGTCCCCCCTCAGTCTCCTCTTCTCCAGCTGAACAGACCCAGTGCCTTCAGCCTCTCCTCAGAGGATTTCCCCTCCAGACCCTTCCCCAGCTTTGGGGCCTCCTCTGGCCACTCCCCAGTGCTTTGATGTCCTTTGGATCCCAAAGTGCCCCCAACCCTCGAGGTGGGGCCTCCCCAGAGCAGAGCAGAGCGGGACAATCCCCTCCCTGGCCTGCCTGGTGGTGCTGGGCTTGATGCCCCCCCCAGGACACGGTTGCCCCCTTGGCTGCCAGGGGACACCATTGGCTCGTGGGCACCTCGCTGCCCACCAGAACCCCCTCATCACCCTTCACTGGGGAGGAGGAGGAGCAGGCGCTGAGCTCTTCTCTCTGGTGCCCAACGCCAGGAGCCCAGGGAAGGGCAGGAAGATGGGCCAGGGGAGGGTTGGCTTGGCCACCAGGAGAAGGTTCTTCCCCCAGAGCAGAGGGTGCTGGAGCCCTGGAACAGCTCCCCAGGGAAGCAGAATATTCCAGAAGGGTTTGGCCAAGGCCCTCAGCTCCACGGGGTGAATGTTGGGGGTGTCCAACAGGGCCAGGAGTTGCACTCCATGGGCCTTGGGGGTCCCTCCCAGCTGGGGTCACTCCATGATTCCCCTGGGATGTGGCTGAGTCGCCATCCCTGGAGGTGTTTAGAAGGCCGTCAGATGAGTTTCTGTAGGACAGGGTTTAGCAAGGGGACAAGTACAGCTGGATTTGATCTCAGAGGTCTTCTCCAGCCGGAAGATTCTATGATTCCATGACCCAAAGCTTGGTTTCTTCCCCAGGAAAAGACACCGCTCTCGGGAACGCTCTCCCAGCCGGTCCCGCGAGAGCAGCCGGCGGCACCGGGACCTTCTCCACAGCGAGGACCGGCACGAGGACTATTTCCAGGAGCGGAACCGGGAGCACGAACGACATCGGGACAGGGACAGAGAGAGGGACCGGCACCACTGAGACAGGTGAGGTGGCACCCACGCTGCTGGGTGTCGGGATCTCCCACCGGGAGGTGAGGGATAACGGTACCGGAAGGATGCTCAGCACCGCTCCGACCGCTCCTCTCCTCTCTCTCCCCGCAGGAATTTGGCAGTAAGTGGTTTTTAACGGACTCGTATCTCCTCACCTCGACCAGGACTCCGTGCCCCGAGGCTGCTCCGTGCCCCTCTGCCCCTTCCCTGCCATTCCCAGCTCGCTCTGGGCACCCCAGGAAAGCCGTTGCCACGCCCTGGCAAAAGGATTCCCACCGACACCTCGTGGCCTTGGGCCCGCGCTCGCCGCTCCCGCTGCTCCGCTCCGTGGACACTCGGACCCAAAGAGAAATGGTGCTTTTATTCCATGGAGGGAGGTTTTGGGAGCCTTTTCCTCTCTGGGGCTGGATGGAGAGGATGGATCCCTCCCTGTGGAGCACTGGGGCGTGGAAGCGCGTGGCTCCCAATCCCAGGGCTGCCTTTGCTGGAAGTGGGACGTGGTCTTCTGCCGTGGACCATCCCCTGGGGACACTCCTGTCCCCTGTCTGGTGGGATCCTGCTTTCCCTGATCCAGTGGAGGGGAAGCGTGGTGGGAAAGGGGGCCTGGAGCTAAGCTGGGGGGTCACTCCCTCCCTCCCCTCTCCCCCAGCATTCCCACCTCCCAAACTACTTCCCAGCACCAGCAGGGCCCTGCCCGGAGCCGGCTGTTCCCACAGTGCTTTCCTTGTTTTAGAGGAAGCCTGGTTGTGTCACGCAGGCTGGGGTGGGGGCAGCCAGGGAGGAGCCCCCCATCCCTGTGCATTTCGGGGATCCCACACAGATCCCTCCAGCTGGATCAGGAGGATTGGGATGAGCTGAGGAGACTCCAGGTGTGCTGCATGTGTCCCTCTGGCCAGAGCAGGAGAGCCTGGGAGGGACAGGATGAGCCAAGGAGACCCTCACGCATCCCTCTGGCTGGAATGGGAGAGCCCAGGAGGGTTGGGATGAGCTGAGGAGACCCAGGGTGTCCCACAGGCATCCCTCTGGCTGGAATGGGAGAGCCCAGGAGGGTTGGGATGAGCTGAGGAGACACAGGGTGTCCCACAGGCATCCCTTTGGCCAGAGCAGGAGAGCCCAGGAGGGTTGGGATGAGCTGAGGAGACCCAGGGTGTCCCACAGGCATCCCTTTGGCCAGAGCAGGAGAGCCCAGGAGGGTTGGGATGAGCTGAGGTGACACAGGGTGTCCCACAGGCATCCCTTTGGCCAGAGCAGGAGAGCCCAGGAGGGTTGGGATGAGCTGAGGTGACACAGGGTGTCCCACACTCATCCCTCCAGCCAGAGAGCCCAGGAAGGTTGGGAGAAGCTGAGACCCAGGGTGTCTCACACTCATCCCTCTGGCCAGAGTAGGAGGTTTGGGATGAGCTGAGGAGACGTGGAGTGTCCCACAGGCATCTCTCTGGCTGGAGTGGGAATGTTGGGATGAGCCAAGGTGACATGGGATGAGCTGAGGAGACCCAAGGTGTCCCAAAAACATCTCTCTGGCCAGAGCAGGAATGTTGGGATGAGCTGAGGAGACCCAGGGTGTCCCACAAACATCTCTCTGGCTGGAGTGGGAATGTTGGGATGAGCTGAGGAGACGTGGAGTGTCCCACAAACATCTCTCTGGCCAGAGCGGGAATGTTGGGATGAGCTGAGGAGACCCAGGGTGTCCCACAAACATCTCTCTGGCTGGAGTGGGAATGTTGGGATGAGCTGAGGAGACCCAGGGTGTCCCACAGGCATCCCTCTGGCTGGAGTGGGAATGTTGGGATGAGCTGAGGAGACCCAGGGTGTCCCACAGGCATCCCTCTGGCTGGAGTGGGAATGTTGGGATGAGCTGAGGAGACCCAGGGTGTCCCACAAACATCCCTCTGGCTGGAGTGGGAATGTTGGGATGAGCTGAGGAGACCCAGGGTGTCCCACAAACATCTCTTTGGCCAGAGCAGGAGGGTTGGGATGAGCTGAGGAGACGTGGAGTGTCCCACAAACATCTCTCTGGCCAGAGTGGGAATGTTGGGATGAGCTGAGGAGACGTGGAGTGTCCCACAAACATCTCTCTGGCCAGAGCAGGAATGTTGGGATGAGCTGAGGAGACCCAGGGTGTCCCACAAACATCTCTCTGGCCAGAGCAGGAATGTTGGGATGAGCTGAGGAGACCCAGGGTGTCCCACAAACATCTCTCTGGCCAGAGCAGGAATGTTGGGATGAGCTGAGGAGACCCAGGGTGTCCCACAAACATCTCTCTGGCCAGAGCAGGAATGTTGGGATGAGCTGAGGAGACCCAGGGTGTCCCACAAACATCTCTCTGGCCAGAGTGGGAATGTTGGGATGAGCTGAGGAGACCCAGGGTGTCCCACAAACATCTCTCTGGCCAGAGCAGGAATGTTGGGATGAGCTGAGGAGACCCAGGGTGTCTCCCAGGGTGTCCCATGCGTATCCCTGTGGCTGGAATGAGAGGGTTGGGATGAGCTGAGGAACCACAGGGTGACTTCCAAGGCCTGGCTGAGCGGGCGTCGCCGGCTGAGCTGTTGCTGGAGAGGAGATAAAAGTGGCTCTGGAGGCCTTTTTAAGTTGAAATAACACAAACCCCACCCAACCCCACCCCATCCTGTAACAAATCCCGAGTGCTGGGGGAGGGGTCGCTGGGAGGGGAGGGGTTCTGGTTTGTTTTTTTCTTTTTTTTTTTACTTAAACGACACAAATTTTTAGTTTCATTTCCAAAAGGTGAAGGGGCAAAGCCCTGGCCCTTGCCTCCCACCCCCCTCCCCAGCGAGGCGCTGCCCCTCCTGCTCCCGGTGGTTTGTTTTGTCTTAAGGATAGGTTGGAAATTGTGTAATAAATGATGACGTTGTCCATCTTTTATAAAGGAGCTGGAGGGCTCTTCCGCTGCCTTCCCGACCTCTGCTGCCTTTTTTAGTGGAGTTGGAGCAATTTAAGGGCATGGGGGGGGAGGGAAGAGAAGCACTGGGGACCCTCACGCCCTCTTGACACATCCCAGGGGCTTCTGGGCCCCCCCAAGCTGGCTGGGAGGAGCAGGATGGGAATTCCAGGGGACCCTCACCATCCTCTGACCCTTCTGAGGGGCTCCTGTGTTCCCTATACCAGCTGGGAGCAGCAGGATGGGAATTCTAAGGGATCCTCACCATCCTCTGACCCTTCTGAGGGGCTCCTGTGTTCCCTAAACCAGTTGGGAGCAGCAGGATGGGAATTCTAAGGGATCCTCACCACCCTCTGACTCTTTTGAGGGGCTTCTGTGTTCCCTAAACCAGCTGGGAGCAGCAGGATGGGAATTCCAGGGGATTGTGGATGTCTCTAAGTGACCCCCACTGGCTCCAGGGCCCCCCAGGTTGTCTCAGAGCAGCAGGATGGGAATTCCAGGGGATCCTCACCATCCTCTGACCCTTCTGAGAGGCTCCTGTGTCCCCTAAACCAGTTGGGAGCAGCAGGATGGGAATTCTAAGGGATCCTCACCACCCTCTGACTCTTTTGAGGGGCTTCTGTGTTCCCTAAACCAGCTGGGAGCAGCAGGATGGGAATTCCAGGGGATTGTGGATGTCTCTAAGTGACCCCCACTGGCTCCAGGGCCCCCCAGGTTGTCTCAGAGCAGCAGGATGGGAATTCCAGGGGATCCTCACCATCCTCTGACCCTTCTGAGAGGCTTTTATGCCCCTAAACCAGCTGGGAGCAGCAGGATGGGAATTTTAAGGGATTCTCACCATCCTCTGATCCTTCTGAGGGGCTCCTGTGTCCCCTAAACCAGTTGGGAGCAGCAGGATGGGAATTCCAGGGGATTGTGGATGTCTCTAAGTGACCCCCACTGGCTCCTGGGCCCCTCAGGTTGTCTCAGAGCAGCAGGATGGGAATTCCAGGGGATCCTCACCATCCTCTGACCCTTCTGAGAGGCTTTTATGCCCCTAAACCAGCTGGGAGCAGCAGGATGGGAATTCTAAGGGACCCTCACCATCCTCTGACCCTTCTGAGGGGCTCCTGTGTCCCCTAAACCAGCTGGGAGCAGCAGGATGGGAATTCCAGGGGATTGTGGATGTCTCTGAGTGACCCCCCACTGGCTCCAGGGCCCCCCAGGTTGTCTCAGAGCAGCAGGATGGGAATTCCAGGGGCCTGTGGCTGCCTCTGGGTGACCTTTGCTGCCCCCCTGACACCTCTAAGGGGCTCCTGTGCCCCCCAAGTTGGTTCAGAGCAGCGGGTGGGAACCCCAGGGGACCCTCACCACTCTCTGACCCCTCCCAAGGGGCTCCAGAGCCAGCTTGGAGCTCCTGAGCTCTTCCCTCCCAGGGGAATCCCAGAAACCTGATAAAAATAAGTGTTTATTAGAAAATAGTGATTTTTTTTTCCCAAGAAGGCAGTAGAAAACCAACCCATTGTCCACCCTTCAACCTGACCTGTGAGTCACGAGCCCTGGGGCGCTGTGTTTTGCTGGAGAGAGGTCCCCGTGCCCAGGAATCCTGGCTGGAATGGGGCTCTGGCACTGGCACTGCCAGCTTGGCACTGGCACCACTGGTTCCCCCTCTCCGTTCCTGCCCCTTTGGTGCTGGATCTCAGTAGGAATTCACACTGGGAAGGAGGAAAAGAGGACACATGAGTTCCAGCTCAGCCACGTCGGCTCCTGCCGTGCCCTGGGGGGTTCCCCCACCCCTCAGCTCCTCACGGAAGTGGCACCTGGAGAAGGAGACCAGTGCCAGGCTGCCCAGCAGCAGCTCCAGGCTGTAGAAGAGGAGGAGGATGGTGCTGAGGAAGGCTTCCAGGCGCAGCACGTAGGTCTGCAGCAGCAGGTAATACCCTGCCAGCACGGCCGTCGCGACGGTGAGGGCCAACCCGATGGAGAGCGGCAGCTTCCGCTGGCACAGGTTCCCCTTGGAGCCTGGGGGCAGAGGGCAACTGGCACCACTGGCACCACTGCCACCCTGGCAGCTCCTGAGGGTCCCCGGTGTCACCCCCTTGTCCCCAGGCCTTACCGAAGAAGATGCGGGTGGCCTCGATGCCGAGGTAGAGGAGGAGCAGGAGCAGGTCCAGCACCAGGTTGGAGATGGGGTACGGGAGCAGCAGCGCTGCGGGGAGAGGCTCTGCTGCCCACGGGCACCCACGGGCACCCACGGGCACCCACCCGGGGCTGGCACCCGGGAGAACTCATGGACACCCCACGGCCAGCAACCATGGGACCCTGGGGCCAACATCCACGGGAACCCATGGGCACCCTGGATCCAACATCCACAGGAACCCATGGGCACCCTGGGGCCAACATCCACGGGAACCCATGGGCACCCTGGATCCAACATCCACGGGAACCCACGGGCACCCTGGGGCCAACACCCACGGGAACCCATGGGCACCCTGGGGCCAACATCCACGGGAACCCACGGGCACCCTGGGGCCAACATCCACGGGAACCCATGGGCATCCTGGATCCAACATCCACGGGAACCCACGGGCACCCTGGGGCCAACATCCACGGGAACCCACGGGCACTCTGGGGCCAACATCCACGGGAACCCATGGGCACTCTGGGGCCAACATCCACGGGAACCCACGGGCACCCTGGATCCAACATCCACGGGAACCCATGGGCACCCTGGGGCCAACATCCACGGGAACCCATGGGCACTCTGGGGCCAACATCCACGGGAACCCACGGGCACCCTGGAGCCAACATCCACGGGAACCCATGGGCACCCTGGGGCCAACATCCACGGGAACCCATGGGCACTCTGGATCCAACATCCACAGGAACCCATGGGCACCCTAGATCTGGCACCCATGAGAAGTTATAGGGACCCCAGGGCCAGTACCCACCCTGGGCTTTGGTGCTGGAACCCATGGGAACTCTGTGGCCACCAAGCATCCTGGGCCCTGGGGCCAGCACCCACAGGAACCCATGGGCACCCCAGGGGCCACCATCCACCCTGGACCTCAGGGCTGGTACCCACGGGAACCCCAGGACCAGCACTCACCCTGGGCCACCATGGAGCCAGCACCCACAGGAACCCATGGGTGCTCCAGGGCCATCACCCACCCTGGGCTTTGGGGCTGGCACCCTTGGGAACCCCAGGACCAGCACGCAGGGGAACTCATGGCCACCCTGGGCCTCAGGATGTGCACCCACCCCAGGCCTCGGGGCCAGCACCCACGGGCATCCCAGGGCTGGCACCCACAGCTGCCTTGGACCAGCATCCCTGGATGCCCTGAGGCCAGCACCCACTGGCACCTCAGGGTCTGCACCCATGGGCACCTCAAGCCAGGAGGGTGCTGCGGAGGGGCCAGAGAGGGGGGGGTCTCACCCTTGTAGATGAAGATGAAGGTCTCCAGGAGGAAGAAGGCCGCGCTGTACCAGCCGTTGAGGAAGAGCAGGACCTGCAGCGGCGCCGAGGAGCTCTGGTTGCCTGTGGGGCAGGGGGGGGGGGGGGGGGGGGCGTGGGTGGGGGGGCCGTGGGTGGGGGGGCCCTGTCCCAGCCCCACTCCACCCCGTTTCACCCCACCCCGCTGCCCCTCGGTTCCCAGCCCCGTTGCCCCACCCCCCCCCCCCCCCCCCCGATTTTGCCCCCTTCACATCCTCCAGTCCTGGGCAGCCCCCCGGTCCCGCACCCCCCGGTCCCGCACCTTCCCGGTCCCTCTGCATCCCCTGCTCCCGGCCCCCCACGGCACCCCTGTATCCCCCGGTCCCTCTGCATCCCCCGGTCCCCCACCCTCCCGGTCCCTCTGTATCCCCCGGTCCCTCTGTATCCCCGGTCCCTCTGCATCCCCTCGGTCCCTCTGCATCCCCCCGGTCCCCCACCCTCCCGGTCCCTCTGCATCCCCCCGGTTCCTCTGCATCCCCCCGGTCCCTCTGCATCCTCCCGGTCCCGGCCCCCCCCGCACCCCCGCATCCCCCAATCCCTCTGCATCCCCCCGCACCCCCGCATCCCCCAGTCCCTCTGCATCCCCCCGGTCCCGCACCTTCCCGGTCCCTCTGCATCCCCTGGTCCCGGCCCCCACGGCACCCCCGTATCCCCCGGTCCCTCTGCATCCCCCGGTCCCTCTGCATCCCCCGGTCCCTCTGCATCCCCCCGGTCCCTCTGCATCCCCCCGGTCCCTCTGCATCCCCCAGTCCCTCTGCATCCCCCCGGTCCCGCACCCTCCCGGTCCTTCTGCATCCCCCGGTCCCGCACCCTTCCGGTCCCTCTGCATCCCCTGCTCCCGGCCCCCCACGGCACCCCCGTATCCCCCGGTCCCTCTGCATCCCCCTGTCCCCCACCCCCCCGGTCCCTCTGCATCCCCCGGTCCCTCTGCATCCCCCCGGTCCCTCTGCATCCCCCGGTCCCTCTGCATCCCCCCGGTCCCGGCCCCCCCCGCACCCCCGCATCCCCCAATCCCTCTGCATCCCCCCGCACCCCCGCATCCCCCAGTCCCTCTGCATCCCCCAGGTCCCGCACCCTCCCGGTCCCTCTGCATCCCCCGGTCCCTCTGCATCCCCCGGTCCCGCACCCTCCCGGTCCCTCTGCATCCACCGGTCCCCTCTGCATCCACCGGTCCCGCACCCTCCCGGTCCCTCTGCATCCACCGGTCCCGCACCCTTCCGGTCCCTCTGCATCCCCCTGGTCCCGGCCCCCCCCCCCGCACCTCCCCGCTCCCCGCTCCCCGCACCCCCCAGTCCCTCTGCATCCCCATGGTCCCCGGGTCCCCCCCGCACCCCTCGGCCCCCCGCGCACCCCCCGGTCCCGCACCACCACCACCACCCCCCCCCCCCCGGTTCCCAGCATCCCCCCGCTCCCGCACCCCCCGGTTCCCGGCATCCCCTCGGTCCCGCACCCCCCCTGTCTCTCTGCATCCCCCCCCCCCGCATCCCCGGTCCTGCCCCCGGATCCCTCCAGTCCCGCTGCCCCCCCCTCCCCCCAATCCCCCGGTCCTACACCCCCGCCCTCCCGGTCCCGGCCTCGACTCCTCCAGCCCCGTTGCCCCCCCCCGGCTCCGCTGCACCCCCTTGTCCCACCCCCCCCCCCCCCCCCGGCCCGGTCCCCGCTCACCCCTTAGGCGCCATTTTCCGTCTCCATGGTGAAGCGGCGCCACCGCCGCGACTTCCGGGGACGCCGGGCCGGAAGCGCCGCGGCCGCTCTGTCCGCCCCTCTCTATGGCTCTGGAGGACTGGGAGCCGGAGTAGGGGCGAGTTCGAGTCCTCCGCCCGGCAGAGCGGGATGGGGGGGGGGGGGGGGGGTCACCGGTTGTGGGGACCCCCAAGTTGTAGGGTCTCCGGTTGTGGGGGATTCCCCCAGTTGTGGGGATCCCTGGGCTGCAGGGAGCCCCCTTTGTGGGAAGCCCCAATTGAGGGGTCCCCTGGCTGCAGAGAGCCCCAGCTGTGGGGGACCCTCAGGTTGTGGGGACCCCTGGTTCTGAGAAGCCCCAGTTGTGGAGTCCCCTGGGTTGTGGGGAGCCCTGGTTGTGGGGAGCCATGGTTGTGGGGAACCCCAGGTTGTGGGGACCTCATGTTGTGGGGAACCCTGGTTTTGGGGACCCTTTATTGTGGGGAACTCTCTTTTTGGGCGACCCATGTGTTGTGGAGACCTTGGTTGTGGGGATCCCTGATTGCAGAGAGCCAAGTTGTGGGGACCCCCAAATTGTCAGGATCCCTGGTTGCAGGGACCCCCTGGTTGTGGGGAGCCTGGTTTTGGGGACCCCAGGTTGTGAGGAGCCCCAGTTGCAGTGTCCCCCAGTTGTGGGGACCACTGGGTTAGGGAGACACACAGGTTTTGGGGGACCTCCAGGTTGTGGGGTCCTCAAGCTGTGGGGAACCCCGGTTCTGGGGACCCCCAGCTCCTGAGCTGGAATAAATCCCTAGGGATGGGGTCTGGGATGAAGGGAAGAGCCGGGCGGACACGAACATCGCAAACCAGCTGGAAAACACTGCCACTTTAGTCCTTTACTCTTTGCAAAACCACTCAAGTCCCAAGAGGGGGATATTCCCAGTGCCCCACCAGCAGCTCCTGGTTCCCAGTAGGAATTGTCATCCTTGGAACTGGGCGAATTCCTTGCGGAGCCAGAGGGAGTCCTGGTAGAAGAGGGGGTCCCCGAGATGCACCGCCGTCCGCTTGTAGAAGTAGCAGTAGAGCACGGCCGCTGTGGGGGGGGAGTGGGGTGAGAGGGGATCCCCTCCTGCACCCCCAAAAAGAGCCGGATTCCTCCTGGGAATGCTGGGATCGAGGTGCCCTTACCCAGTCGCTGGAAAACAAAGAGGGTCTGGAGGCCTTCGGTCCAGATAAAGCGGCCGGAATCGCGCCAGCGCAGGTTCTGAGGCAGAGGGATGGACAGACAGACAGACAGATGGGAATGAGCCTGGTGGGATCTCACAGAGAGATGGGAAGGGGCCTGGTGGGATCTCAGGAGCTTCGGTTTCATCCGCCTGGGGCTCGGAGGGACACCGGCAGCTCCGGAGCTGCCCCCCAATCCCAAAGGTTAAGCAGCTCAAAGGGATTTAGAGAGCGAGCCGGGACCTATTCTGGCTTCAGACTCCTGATCCCTGCAAATCCCTCTCAATCCATGGCCCGGGCAGAGCTGGGAGCATCTTTGGGGGCATCCTGGCACAGGGCAGCCCAGCTTGGAGCCCCCCACGGAGTGGGAATGGGGACCTGGAGCCCCACGGAGTGGGAATGGGGACCTGGAGTCCCACGGAGTGGGAATGGGGACCTGGAGCCCCACGGAGTGGGAATGGGGACCTGGAGCCCCACGGAGTGGGAATGGGGACCTGGAGTCCCACAGACTGGGAATGGGGACCTGGAGCCCCACGGAGTGGGAATGGGGACCTGGAGCCCCACGGAGTGGGGAATGGGGACCTGGAGCTCCACAGACTGGGAATGGGGACCTGGAGCCCCACAGAGTAGGATGGGGAGGGGAGGAGGGATCCTTGGCTAAAAGGGGGTGCCCAGGTGCTGCAAAGAGCATGGGAAATTCCTTTGGGAATGGGGAGGGAATCGAGTCAGAGAGAGAAAGGGGAAGGGGCTGCTCAGGATCCCCAAGAGCCCTCGGTGCCAGTGGGAACGGGGCAGCTCCGAGGTCGGAGCGCTGATGTTTGCTGGGGATTCATCCCAGGCAAAGCAGGAGCTGCTGTCATGGAATTCCGTGGGGATTATCCCAGCCCCAGTGCTGAGCTGGGGCTGCCAGGCTCAGGAGATTTTCCAATGGGTCATGGCCTTTAGGGAAAGGGTCGGGATTGTGGCTGGGATGGGGAGCTCCCTGCAAGCCTACAGAGAGGAATTTTTCCTTAGGGAAAGGGCTGGGATGAGGGAGTTCCCTGCCAGCTTGAGGCCTACAGACAGGGATTTTCCCTTAGGGAAAGGATGGGATGGGATGGGATGGGATGGGATGGGATGGGATGGGGATGGGGGATGGGATGGGGATGGGATGGGGATG